>CM053584.1:393308530-393322549 GCA_028627135.1 Pseudochirops cupreus | reverse complement strand
TGTGCAGTGAGGAAAGAAAGACGAAGAACACGCTAGAAGGAAAGGAAATAAACAGATGAAGAACATGCAGTGAAGAAAGAAAGAGACAAAGAACACACTGGAAAGAAAGGAAACAGAAACAGACAAAGAATGTGCAGTGAGGAAAGAAAGAGATGAAGAACACACTGGAAGGAAAGGAAACAAACAGATGAAGAATGTGTAGTGAGGAAAGAAAGAGATGAAGAACACACTGGAAGAAAAGGAAACAGAAACACGAAGAATGTGCAGTGAGGAAAGAAACAGATGAAGAACACACTGGAAGGAAAGGAAACAGACAGAAACAGACAAAGAATGTGCAGTGAGGAAAGAAACGGATGAAGAACACACTGGAAGGAAAGGAAACAGACAGAAACATGAAGAATGTGCAGTGAGGAAAGAAAGACGAAGAACACGCTAGAAGGAAAGGAAACAAACAGATGAAGAATGTGCAGTGAGGAAGGAAACAGATGAAGAACACACTGGAAGGAAAGGAAACAAACAGAAACAGATGAAGAATGGGCAGTGAGGAAAGAAAGACGAAGAACATGCTAGAAGGAAAGGAAACAAACAGATGAAGAATATGCAGTGAGGAAAGAAAGAGACAAAGAACACACTGGAAAGAAAGGAAACAGAAACAAAGAATTTGCAGTGAGGAAAGAAACAGACGAAGAAAGAACACACTGGAAGGAAAGGAAACAGACAGAAACAGACGAAGAATGTGCAGTGAGGAAAGAAAGAGACAAAGAACAAACTGGAAGGAAAGGAAACAGACAGGAACAGATGAAGAACATACTCTCTAGTGCAAGGAAAGGGAACCAGCAAAAAATATGCTCTTGGGCAGAAGGAAAGGAAACTGATGAGGAACATTCTCTCTGGTTAAAAGAAAGGAAACAAAGAATGCTCTGGAAGGAAAGGAAGGGGACAAAGAATGTGTCTTCAGGGCCAAAGGAAAGGCATCAGTGAAGAATGGGCTCCCAGGCTGCCCCCTTGGAAAGAAGGATCTTTCAGTGCCCTCAGCCTTCACCTCCAAGAGAAGAGGTGCAGAAACTGATTGGCTGTCTGGGCTACAACCATACTCAATTTAACAGTGCTTCGTTCAGTCTCTTCTCTGTGCCACGAACTGCTAGGTGTTAGGGATAAGAAAATAAGGTTAAAACCTGACAACTTTTGGCTTTCTAGGAGCTCACCTTCCTATTGCAGTACTCCGGCATGGGAAGGAGAATCTGTGGTTCCATTGATGTGGGCGTGCCCTCCAATGGTGCAGTCACCACCTGTTTGTGACTCAGGTGATGGCTTTCATGGGGTACTATAACAAGTTTGGCCAAGAGCATTTCTGAAGTTAGCTGAGATGGTGCTTTGCAGAGAGGCAGCCACCACTCCATCCCTGAACCTGTGCTTGAATCCTGTCCAGCCTGGCTGTTTCAAAGGATTAGAGAGGAGCTGGAGTTGGTGAGGTCCTAAGCAGTCTACTAATCCACCTCCCTCTGTTTTATAGATGAGGAAACTGAGGCCCAACTGAGGTGATTAAGTCACAGAGGTTGCAAGTATCAGAGGTGTGATTGGAATGCCTTTTCACGTGATCTCTCTTTCCTGGAATTTCCGCTCTATTGCAGCCCTTGGGTCACCTTCACATCAGGCTAAGGCACCAGGGAAGGTACAGTATCTCACTTGATAAAACTGGTCGTTGGTCTTTCAGTGGCCTTTGGTCTCCTGCCAGACAAGCTCCTGGAGCATCTCTCTTACTGGTTTCCCTCAAAGGGACCCCTGAGACCTTGAAGAGGAAAAGTCACTATTGCAGGGTACTTGTTTTCTGGAGCCTTTTAGAGGTAGGAGGCACCTTCACGTTCTTCCCATCCAGCTGCTTATAGAACTAGAGCTTTCTTACACACCTACTTGTGGTTTTCATTGGAGTTTCTGTTTTTTCCCCTGATAGTAAAGCCTCTTGTAAGAGATTAGCCCCGTCTTACTTAATGTGGTGTAACAACCCTTGGGATTCTTTTAATGAACTATTGTAAGGGACTGAAATCCCCCCAGTGGTACGCCACTGAAGGGAGAAACTTTGTTAACGATGATGATGTCAAGAGGGTTTCAGAGACACAGAGCAAACTCTCGTTTTCCTTCTTTTCCCATAAAGAGGTCACCAGTTTGTCTAGGATTGCTCAGAATGGGATTTTGAACAGAAAATGTCCTCTGTGGCCAGTTTTCATTGATATTGGATTCCTCATTGAGCCCTTGACCATGATGGGCCCCAGGCTGACCCAGGAGAACTTGTGTGACAAGCTCCACCATTGAACAAGAGGCTGGACATCCCTTCCCTATGGCCTGAGGCCCTTTTCAGCTCAAAATTGAGGGTCCTCTGGCCCAAGGCTGCCCCAGTTGGGCCATATACATAGTCTTGTGTCCTTTCTAGTTTGGACCCTGAGGATGGTGAAGGGTCCTTTTAGTTCACACCATAGGAAGGTTCATTAAAGCAATTGAGGATGTTTAGACTCAAGAAGAGAAGACTCCCTGTGGGCAGGTATGGAGATGGGAGAGCTGTCCTCAAGTCCTTGCCTGGCAGTCACAGTAATGGTAGGTCGGACTCACTCGACTTGACCATTTAGAGTGAAGTGGGTCAGCCTTGGGAAGATGCAGACAGTTTGAAGCTGAAGAATATCTTTCCCCTAACTGGATTAGCTTCTGTGGAAGGTGACAGCTTTCCCATCCATCACTGGAGGCCATTGAGAGACAGCTACAAGACTGACTGCTTTTGCCTGGGGAAAGTTGGACCAGGCAGCTCTTCTGCCTCCCACCACCCCATCCCAGCAGCCTGGAAGTGTCCAACAAGAGCCTGTGGGGCTGATTGGTGCTCAAGGACAGAGTCTGGTGTGTTTGTGTGCCGGGGATCTGGACGCCTCCCATGATAGCCTGGCTGCTGACCTTTCCTCCCCAGTCTAGTGTAGAATCTGGGTTTTTATCGAGAATGCATTCCCTGTTAAAATACCTAGTGATGTGGTGATCAGACGTGTTCTGCTTCTGTAGCAAAATAGAGAACTCCACATCCCGTCTTTGTCATGGCTAGATTTCCTGGCAGGTGGAACAGTGACAGAATGCCGCCATTTTGCCTGTTGCTTGTGAAAGGTTGGGAAAAGGGCTGAAAGGAGGAGGGGCATGGGTGCCTCCCCCAGTCTTGAATAGGATAATTCCCACTACTTGACAGTTCTTTGTCATCCTCACATTCAGAGCCCAGTTCCCTCTGAATGAGGCCCCTGCCAGTTTTTAGAGGCTGACTTCAGTATTTCCCGGTGTCCAGATGGGAGGAGGACATACGGCTGGAAAAACTGCTCACCGTTATTCCCTGCACGGTCAGGAGCCTCTGAGAGCCCCTGAGTTGGGTATTGACTGTGCACCTGCAGACTCTATATGGGGCTGCACACAAAAACATCTGCTCTGGGACAGCTCCCAGAGATGAATTTTGTGTTTGGCACCACCCCATTGTGTGGGTGGCCTTTCTTTGCATTTGGTTATGAGTGAGTAGGGGGCCCCTGAGCCCCTTTTTATGCCTGCTCTCAGGCACTGCTGGATGAAAAGGACACTTAGAAATGTGTGTGGGACTTAGGGAGGCCAGAAGTGGGCAAGGGTGGAGCTGCTGCTCTATTTTAATAGTGCCCTAAGAGGACAGGGGACGTGGGTCTTTTATGGTGCCAGATTTGCTGTGTGGGGTCAAAAACCAGTCATTGCTCACAATGGTAATGGCGGTAATTGGAGCTTTCGGGATTTCCTAGTAAGTTTCCAGTGATTTGCCGGCCCTCGGCGCCATCTCCCAATGGATCTCATGTTATAAGAGTGTCTAATGGGTGAGCCAATCTGTGGCTTGATAGCAGTGAATCGCATGCTCTTTAGTACAAGTGTTTTACGGTTTGCAGGGTTTCCCATCTCCCTCTGCTCCCTGCTCCCTTTCCTTCCTTCCTTCCTTCCTTCCTCCTCCTCTCCCTGAAAGCAACAGCCGTCAACTCAGCCTGTGCTGCCATCTTGATTTCTCCATGCTTAGCAAGTAAGCTCCTTCTGTTGGGGCTGCAGCACGCTCTGGCTTCCAGGGCTGGGGGAAGCCGTGGGGGGGGGGTGGAGGAGGAGTCAGCAGACCCTGGCTGTTGGCATGACTTACTCTCCTCGGCTTTTGGTCTCCTGGCTGAATTGTTACCCATGTTCTACTAGGCCGGCGAGAGCTGAATGAGCTTGCTGGCTCCATCTCTGGAGAGCCCTTCTTTCTTCTGAGATCAGATGGAACTTTGTTCTGAGGGAGGGGAGAGGGGGAGAGTTTTTTTTTCAATTTTGATGCTGTCACTTCAGATTATGTAGTAATCTTCAAGGCCTGAAGGCCCAAGGGAGATGGCATTTTTACCCCTTTTCCACAGGGATGCTGGGGGTGGGAGCCAGTGGAACACAGTGACAGGGTGAGGAGAGTTGTCACTGGGGGAAAAGGAGCTCCTTAGAATGCCAGTCCTCTTGAAGATCAGCGAGAGGAGAGGGAAGTAATTGTGTCTTTCCCATGAGACAGTTAGTGAGGTCTCTCCCAGCCCGTCTTGGATACACCTGTGCTTAATACAGGGTTTGCTTCCACTGCCTTGCAGTGCCACCCTCCCCGGCTCCAGTGCCACGCTCCTGGCCTCTGGTCCCATTTAGATGAGGGAGGAGTTGGGGCTGCTGCCTTCTAGTGTGAAGGGCAAAGTCACTTTGGATCATTGAGTCAGTTTAGCACTAGGAAAGACCCTGATAACCTTCAGGACCTGTTTTCTTGGCCTTCCTGGAAGACTCTGGGTCTGTGGGCCTTGAGGGTAGGAGCTGGGCCTGAGTTGTGACAAGGTGATGACCTTTAGGGACAAGGGAATGCCCTCATGGTCATAGGCCCAGAAGTCCCAAGCCAGAGGAACTGCAGGAGCCCCCTCCTCAAAACGCTTCACTGCAGAAGCTCAGAGATCTTCCCTAAATAGGTTCAGGTGTTAGGCCCTGATGGATTCTCAGCCAGGTTTACTGGGGCATGTAAAGGTGTTCTCTCCAGACTGCTGCCCCATTTCTCAGATGGCACAACCAAGGCCAGCGCCTGACATCCCTGATAGACTCTTTCCTAGGCAGGTACCCATTGAGGGCAGCGCCAAGAAGAGGGACAGTGGCTTATGTCTGAATTCCACTTGACTGGGAGTGTGGCTGCTGGGGATGGAGAGGAAAGAAGGGCCTCAGCCCCGTCACCTCCAGGGTCATGTTTGGCCTTTGAAGCCCTTCCAAGCCCCAAACCAGGTCCCTCCCCCTGGCCCCTGGCAGCTCCTGTGCCTGGAATGACCTCTGGCCTCATCTAATCACTGCCAGGAGCCCTGGCCTGCTGCGTTCACCTCCCCCAGCCCTTGTCTGCTCTTTGAGCCACGCTCCTGGACATGGCTGCCCAGGACATGAGTGCGAATGACCACAGTCAAGGGCCTTGGGATGGGGTCTTCAGTCCGCTACAGCTTCGACTCAGCAGCCTCGGAAGCTCTTTCCCGCTCAGAGATTCTGTGGTGTCGTCTGCAGGGAAAATCGAGTTGGTTAGGTAACCAAGCCTCTGTCCCCAGTGGCTGCTAGCCTGGGAATGTGAATTGAGCCTGGGAAGGGGTCATTCTGTGAGGAAAACTGTCAGGTCAGGGACCAGGGGGGAGACCTGGCTTAAGAGGGCTTCCTTTGTAAAGCTGGGGTCAGTGAGCGTGTGTGTGTGTGTGTGTGTGTGTGTGTGTGTGTGTGTGCGCGCAGGAGTGTGTGTGTGTGTATGTATGTGAGTGTGTGTGTGTGTATGTGTATGTGTGTATATGTGAGTGTGTGTATGTGTGTGTGTGTAGGAGTGTATGTGAGTGTGTGTATGTGTGTACATGTGAGTGTGTGAGTGTGTGTATGTGAGTGTGTAGGAGTGTGTGTATGTGAGTGTGTGTGTGCATGTGAGTGTGTGTATAAGTATGTGTGCATGCATGTGGGTGTGTATGTGAATGTATGTGTGAGTGTGTGAGTGTATGTGTGTGTATGTGAGTGTGTGTATGAGTGTGTGTGTGTGTGTGTATGAGTGTGTGTATGTGTGTGTGTGTATGAGTGTGAGTATGTGAGTGTGTGTATGTGTATATGTGAGTGTGTTTGTGTGTGTATGTGTGTGTGTATGAGTGTGTGTATGTGAGTATGTGTGTATGTGTATATGTGAGTGTGTGTGAGTGTGTGTGTATGTGTATATGTGAGTATGTGTGTGAGTGTGTATGTGAGTGTGTGTATGTGAGTGTATGTGTATGAGTGTGTGAGTGTATGTGTGTGTGTATGAGTGTGTGTATGTGAGTGTGTGCATGTGTATATGTGAGTGTGTGTCTATGGTGGGGGGTGGGGCCCCTCTTTTGTCTGTGTTTCCAGTGTCTGACACATAACCAGTCCCAGGAATGGCTCTCCCCCAGCATGCGCTTTCTTTCTGGTCTCTCCACTCTGAGTGTTCTCTATGCCCATTCCCCAGCTTGGAACACTCTCCTCTGCTCCACCTGCTGGCCTCCGGCTCCCCCTTCCCCAGGCGCCTTCCCCAGCCCACCTCCTGAGTCCCAGGGCCTTCGCCCTGCCATCTGGCTCTGAGTCGACCTGTTTGCATGTTTGTTTCCCTGGTTAGACTCTGCCTTGAGGGCAGGCACTTAGCGTGTTGCCCAGGACATAGCAGGCACTTAGTGCATGTTGATTGAATGTTTGTGGAATTGGTTTTCAGGTGGATCATCAGTACACGCTGCCCCCCTCCCACCCCTGCCAATTTTGCACAGTGGGTGTTGGCTCCCTGTGGGTGGGGGCAGTTTGGGGGCCCAGTCGGGTGCTTGGTGAGGCCCTCTTGCCTTGCATGGAGAAGGCCTGCCGGCTGCATTTGAGGGCCTGTACCTGAGGCCCAAGGCTCTGAGGAGGGGAGGCCCATGGGAGGCTGTGTAGCGAGGCCCTGATCAGGACCATGATGAGGTCTCTGAGCAAAGGCACTTGGGGAGATGAGGGTGACTATGGGCCTGGACCTCGTCTGCTTTCCTTTGGAATCCATCCCTCGTTTTCCCCTCTCTGTCTTCCCCCAGCAGCAGGGATGGCTGCAGAAACCTGTCTCCTGCTTGGCTCCCATGGGCAGAAGCAGCCTCCTTAGCTCATTGTGACTGCTCAATAGCCCGTCTTGCCAGGCCCCTGACCCTGAGATAGGCACTGAGGGGCTCCTTTTCTTCTCTGGAGCTGGGAGGAGGGCCCCGGGAGCTTGAGCCCTTGTTCTCCCACTCAGGCTGAAGCACTTCCAGAGCCTGGGAATGGTCCAGTCCTGCAAACCTATTCAGCCGGAACAGCGGCCCTCCTCCTGCTAGCTGTCTCTGCTGCGCACTCTCTCTCTGTTCCTGGAAAGCTCTGTCACTGGGGACCGGGCCTTTCCTTTTTTTGGTGAGGAATGGTTCTTGTCACCATATGCTCGGGTGCTGAAACCTCTGTCGGGGAGCCTGCGGCTGCCAGGTGGATCTACTCCTGGGAAGCCCAGGCCGGAGCGGCCTCAGTCCTGTGTGAGTATCTGCGGCGGCAGCCTTCCTCTCATCATCTGTGGTGATGGAGCTGGAGCAGAGACCCGGGCCAGGCTTCTCTCTGTGACATCTTCCCCTGGCCCCTGGGCCCCAGCAGCTGTCTGGCCTGGAGCTGGTCCTTTTCTCGGGAGAGGATGTATGCTTGGTATGTGCTTTTGTGCCATAACTGATGGGTGGCCTCGGTGTGGCCTGGGGAATGGGGACAGTCTTGATCATAGGCACCCTATACCCCTGAGCTGGGTTTCGAGGGTGCCCCAGAAGTGAAATCCTGGCCACAGCCTGCCCGGGGAGACTTGTCAGCTCCTCTGCTGCCTTGTGGGTGACACCTGGGAAAGGGGCTGGCCCGGGAGCTTCCCCTGGATGCCTTTGGGCCTGAAAGGAGGGGCTAAGAGCCTGCTCAGAGCCAGCTCAGCACACGCTTGGCCAGCTCCCAGCCTGATCCTTCCATTGAAAATGGGACCTCAGGATCTCAGGCCCCACCCTGAATCCCCTTGATTGAGTCATCCATGGAGTGCCTTTTCACGGCTCCTTCCCTCCTGAAAGGGGCTCAGTGTCCTGGATCTCTTGTAATAAAAGCCAAAAGTAATCACTAAGAGGGCAGCCTCATAGTGGCTGCTGGGGAGCCCCTGGGGGGCCTGGAGGTCTTGGCTGCTCTAGGGTGGAAAGGTGGGGGCCAGAGCCCTGGACATTGATGGAGGGAGGTGAGAGTGGAGCCCAAAGTGCGCTGGGACCCTCCTCCCTTCCAGTCACCCCACAGCTGCTTTTGGATGCTGCCGTGACCTATCCCTTGATAAATGACATCATGCTCCAAGGAGAGGGACCCTCTCCAAGCAAGCCTTCTGCCTATGACCAGGATGGGTTGACTTCAGCCAGTCAGAAAAGGAATTTTTCATCCCCTTAGAGAATCTATGATTCAGAAGCCTCACAATCCCTCCCTCCCTTCCTCCTTCCTTCCCTTCTTCCTTCCCTCCTTTCCTCACTTCTTCCTTCCTTTCCTCCCTCCTTTCCTTCTTTCTTCCCTTCCTTCCTCCCCTCCTATCCTTCCTCTCTCCCTTCCTTCTTCCCTCCCTTCCTCCTTCTTTTCCTTCCTTCTTCCCTTCCTCCTTCTTTTCCTTCCTCCCTCCCTTCCTCCTTCTTTCCCTCTTTTCCTCACTTCCTCCCTCCTTTCCTCACTTACTCCTTCCTTTCCTTCCTCCCTCCCTTCCTCCTTCTCTTCCTTCCTCCCTCTTTCCCTCCTTTCCTTTCACCCTCTTTCCTTTCCTCCCTTCCTCCCTTCCTTCCTTCCTCTCTCCCTTTCTTCCTTAATCCCTTCTTCCCTCCCTTCCTCCCATGGTCTTTGCTAAGGAGTTTGAGCTGAGTCTCAGAGAGAAGAGAGGGCAGCTTGGCACCATGATTGCCATATCCTCCTCCCCTTTCCCTCCTGATTGGGCCTGCATGTTGCACAGTTCTCTCTCACCAAGTACCCTCCCCCCCCAGGGCACTCAGGTTGTCCTGTGGCTGCTTGCTTTTCCTTGAAAGTCTAAAAAAAAAGTGAAGTGTGCCATGTGTCCACCTGGTGTGCCCACCTCCTAAACAGAGAGCGTCTCCCAGGGAGCCAGGCTGACCCTCGGCTGCTTTCAGAGCCCCTTTCTGCACAATGCTTCTCCTCACCTGGGCTAGCAAGGTGGTTCTCTCAACCTGTCAGGGCATTTTTGGGGCTGTAATTCATGTCTCAATCTAGGGCTGGAAGGGAACCTGGAAGCCACCTCGTCCAGCTCCCTCCCTCATTTCACACTTGATGAAGCTGAGCCTGGGGGTTCCGGGCCTTGGTGCAGGGGTCCTAGCTGGGAAGGGCTGAGGTGGGCTGATGATGTGCTGGTGGATGGCGGGGGCTTGGCAAGCCTGCCTCTGAGTGGGCCAGGCCCAGCTTCTAGCCCCAATGGAGTCACTGAGCTGGCATGCAGGCAGTGCCTAGAGACTCCATGTGTTTCTGACTGTTGCTAGTCTGGAGGCTGAATGTGCTTCTCCCGTCAATAAAGGCCTAGGTTTAGCTTTGCCTCTTGCCCCGTGGCCCCCCAGAAGGGGCACTGACTCTGGGAGAATGAACTGGCTTGAATGTAGTAGTAACAGCAATAACAGACATTTTAGGAGCGGCTCTCCATTTTCTTTTTTTTTTCTTTAGTTAATTTACTTTTCATTTACAAGATTCAGTTCCACAATCCTTTGAGTTTCAGGTTTTCTCCCCCACCCCCACCCCATAGTGGCTTGCAATCAAGTACAGGATCTGCAAATACCTTCACATTGGACGTTAGTCTGGTTGTATAGAAGGGTTGTAACCAATGGAGTGAATAATTGGAAAAAAGAAACAAAACAAGAAAAAGAAACAGAACAAAGAGTTTACTTCAGTCTCTGCACTCAAACTCTGCATCTCCTTCCGTCCTGAGTCTTTTTGGAGTTGTCTCATAGCCTTGCATTGCTGAGAGGACCCCAGTCTATGCAAGTTTGTCATCACAGATACAATGTATCTGTCATTGTATACAGTGTTCTCCTGGTTCTGCTCTTCTCGCTCAGCATCAGTTTGTATGAGGCTCTCCAGGATATTATGAAGTCCGTCTGCTCCCCATTTCTTATAGCACAATAGTATTCCATTACATTCATATACCTCAACTTGTTTAACCATCCCCCAATTGATGGGCATCCCCTTAATTTCCAGTTTTTTGCCACCACAAAGAGAGATGCAATAAATATTTTTGTACATATTGTTCCTCTTCCGACTTCTCTGATCTCTTTGGGATACAACCCCAGAAGTTGTGTTACTGGGTCAAAGGGTATTCAATTATTTATAGCCCTTTGGACAGAGTTCCAGATTGCTCTCCAGAATGGTTGTATCAGTTCACAACTCCACCAACAATGCATTACTCTTCCAATTTCTCCACATCCTCTCCAGCATTTGTCATTTTCCTGTTTTGTCATCTGGCTGGTGAGATGTGGTACCTCAGAGTTGTTTTGATTTGCATTTCTCTAATCAGTAGTGATTTAGAGCATTTTTTCATATACTTATATTTATCTTTAATTTCTTCCTCTGAAAACTGCCTGTTCATATCCTTTGACCATTTATCAATTGAGGAATGACTTGTGTTCTTATAGATTTGACTCAGTTCTCTATATATTTTAGAAATGAGGCCATTATCAGAGACACTGGTTGTAAAAATTCTTTCCCAGTTTTCCACTTCCCTCCTAATCTTGGTTACATTGGCTTTGTTTGTAGAGAAACTTTTCAATAGAATGTAATCAAGATTATCCATTTTACATTTTATAACACTCTCTAACTCTTCTTTGGTCATAAAGTCTTCCCTTCTCCATAAATCTGATAGGTAGACTATTCCTTGCTCTCCCAGATTGCTTACAGTATGTGTCTCCATTTTCTAAGAGTTGTATGTGCACCTTGGAGCCTGGCAACCCCAGGAGCTGTGTCTGCCAGGCATTATTAGCCTCGTTTCACAGACTGAGGCTCAGAGAGACCTAGGTCTACAAACCAGTGAAGGGAGGATTTGAACCCAAGTCTACCTGATTCCAAGCCCTGCCTGGTCCCCTGCCAAACCCACAGCTAAGGTTCAGGGAAAGTTCCTTTGTCCGTCCATGCCCACAATGCCATGTACCTTCTTCCTCTTCTTCTCTGCCCGTCCCAGGGGATTCCCTCTGCCTGCAGCTGCAGGGGCAAAAACCTCTCACCTCCTTTCCCCTGATGTAAATGAAATGAATCTGCTGATCTCTCTTTAATAGTCTAAGAGGAAAAATAGAGTAGGCCATGGCTGTGCACTGCCATGCAGAGTCAGAGCCAGGTTGGAGGCCTCCAGAGAACGCTTACTTCTTCTGCCAGAGGGAGGCCACTAACTGGGGGCCTCTGCCTCAGCTGCCCCACAGGGCCTCCCTCCATTCAGGTGTGGGCAGCCCCGGGGAGCTGGGGCCGAGGCCTGGGCTCAGTTCATCTCTGCTGCTCACTGTTCTCAGGACCTTGGATGGGTCATTTACTTCCCCAAGAGCCTCAGTCTCTCAATGGCCTTGGAGGTTCTTTTCGGGGCTGGATCTCCCGTGTGGGTGACCTGGGCCCATGGGCAGAGTCCGCAGAGAGCATCGTCCCTCTGCCGGGGAAGCGGGGCCCAAGACCCCTTTGTTTGGGCTCAAGGCTGCGGCTCTCGTGTCAGCAGAGCCTGCTGTGCGGCTCTTACGCTGGGTGATGCCCTTTTAAAATGAGCTTTTCAGATGTTGTCAACAACTCGCCAGCCGGGTTCGCTTTTGTGTGTTTTTGGCTTTTGTTATGTGTGAGGATAAACAGCTCCAAACTTGGGGTGCTTGTTAATGGGAAACAGGTGACATGTGGGCAGCCCAGAATTCCGAGTCTGGGTGAAAGCAGGGGCCAAAGGGGTGCCAGAGCCGAGAGAGAGAAAGAGAGAGAGAGGAAACATTGAGTAAACCCATCAACACATGAGCAAATTCTGATACGTTCCTGCACTTCCTTCCTCTGACGAGGGATGTGTGTGTGTCTGTGTCTGTGTGTCTGTATGTGTGTGTATGTGTCTCTGTGTGTGTATGTGTGTGTGAGTGTGTGTCTGTGTATATGTGTGAGTGTGTATCTGTGTATGACTGTGAGTGTGTGTGTCTGTGTCTCTGTATGTGTATGTGTATATATGTATGTATATGCATGTGTGTATGTATCTGTGTATGTCTGTATGTGAATGTGTATATATGTGTGAGTATCTGTTTATTACTGTGGGTATGTGTCTGTATGTGTGTATATGTATGTGAGTGTGTATGTGTGTGTACACGTGTGTGTGTATGTGTCTGTGTCTGTATGAGTGTGTATCTGTGTATGACTATGTGTGAGTGTGTAGCTGTGTCTCTGTGTGAGTGTATATGTGTGTATGTATGTGAGTGTGTGTATACACGTGTGTGTCTGTGTGAATGTGTATATGTCTGTGTGTGTGTATGTGTGTATGTGTGAGTGTGTATATGTATGTGTGAGTGTGTGTGTGTGCCTGTGTTCTTTGCTGCTGCTCTGCTCTGTCTGCATTGTTTTCTTGTCCCTGCTGACTTCATCCTGGATCATGTTGTAGAGAGGTCTTCATGGGCTTCTCCATCACACTCACCACATCACTTCTTAGAGCACGGTAACATTGTGTTACATTCATTGCTGAGCTGTTCCTAATTGAAGGACGTTTGCTTTAATTCCAGTTCTTTGCTGCTAAAAAAAAAAAGCTGCTATAAACATTTTGTATAGATGAGAACTTCCTTTTTATCAAAGACCCCCCTGGGGTATAAGCCCACTAATGGGATCTCTGAGTCAAAAGGTATAGACCTTTTATTTACTGTTTTTGCATAATTACAAATACCTTTCCAAAATGGTTATACTAATTCTCAGCTCCACCAACAATACACAATGCCTGTCTTCCCACAATCTCTCTAACATGGATTGTTCCCATCTTTTGTCATCTTTGCCTATCTGTGATGTGAGGTGAAACGTCAGGAATGTTTGAATTTGCACCTGCTTTATTAGTGATTTGGAGCTTTCTTTTTTGTGGTCGTGAATATTTTGCAGTTCTTTTGAGAACTGTTTGTTAACCTCCTTGGATCACTTACTTATCTGTTTGGGAATGGCTGCTGGTCTAATTGTTTATATATCCTGGATACATTATCAAAGAAACTTGATACAAAGATTTTTTTTTTTCCCATTCTACTCCTTCTTTTCTTATCCTTGGTACATTAATGCTGTCTGTGCTGCTTGAAACTTCTCAGTTTCATATGAATGCATTTTTGTGAGCCCTGGCAATTTTAAAAAGTGCCTTTGCATGGGGTCTTTAAGGCAGAAGAAGGGCTTCTCCCCGAGCCTGTGGGATGCAGCCTCTCTTGATTACTGTTCTCCTGAGGCGGGGAGGGTTGAGACCCATTTCCCACCAGCCCTGACCCTGATGGCTGACCCTGTATTCTCTTCTGAATGAAGAAGGATGAATGGCAGCTGTAAGTCAGATGCAGGGAAGGAGGGGGATGAGGGCAGCTTGTGAGGCTGGATACAAAGGTCCCACTGACAAGGGGCCTCCCATTCTACTGGGACATAGCTTTGGGGGAGGGGACATGAGAAAGGCTCCTTTCTGCTCCTTTATGCCTTGTCCTTGGTATTAGAATGGAACATCCTTGAGGGCAGGGACTTAGCAATGCCGGCACACAGTGAGTCCTTAACAAATGCCTGATGATCTGACTTGGCTGTGCAGAAAGCCCCTGGGCAAGAGGCAGATTGCTGAATTTAGGGACCAGCCAGGCATCTCCAAGAGAAGGGCAGACAACCAGAGGTTGGTAGTGTGGTGGGTAGGGGCAGAGGGGAGGTAAACACAGGGTCTATGACTCAGGGATGGCCATGGGAGCCAACCAGGATAGGCCCCTTCTTTCATGAGCAGCTGTGACCCTCTTGTAG
>CM053584.1:393246690-393308430 GCA_028627135.1 Pseudochirops cupreus | reverse complement strand
GAAGGTGCGGGAGGGCTCTGGCCACACTCCTGCATTGCAGAGATGGCGGTCTCTCTCACTCTTTGGGCTTGAGGGCAGCATGTACTTGCTGACATCTGGGTGAGAGGCCACCGGTTGTGGGGGAAGTACTCCCGGGGGCCCCAGCCCTCCCCCTGGGAGCCCTCCCAGCTCTACTCAGCCTTCTTTCGTCTGGCTCCTTCTACCTGCCACCTCAGGGGAGAGCTGCCTCTGGCCACAGCCTGACCTTCAGGCTGGCCTTTTGGGTGGTCTCTGGGACCTTTCTTCCTTGACAGCCTGCCCAGAGTGCACAGTTGTGCTGGATTTCATTGTTCCTCAGGCAGACTCGCCTCTGCCACATGGCTGCCATCCTGCCCGAGCTCAGCTTACATCGCCCGCCTTGGAGGCGGGTCAGCTCCAATGGGCGGCTGCCTGAGAAGAATTCCTCCCGCTCTGATTAGTGTCTGGCATGCCGCGTGGGGTAGCTCTTGCGTCAATAAATCGTCATCCACTGCTGGTTGTCTGGGATCAGACATAAACAGCCCGCCAGACTCCACCATCCTGAAAGCCGCCCAGAGCCACAGGGTGGATGGAGGAGGGTGAAGGGCGGCTCTTGGCCCTCCCTACGCACAGAGCCTTCTCTGGGGCTGCAGAGGAATGAGCGTCTCCCAGAGGCCGCAGCTGGAAGGGCCCTTTGTGGCTATCGAGGCTGGTGCCCAGAGAGGTCTGTGGTCACACAAGTGGGCAGCAGCAGGGCCAGGCTGGAATGGGGCCCTGTGACCCTGAAGCAAGGCCTTTGGTGACTGGTCTGTTGGGTGGAAGGGTGGAGCTTTCTGAATGAAGTGCCTCACTCTGCATGAGTCTGGAGGCTCCACTGGCCCTGCCTCTGGGATCACCCTCCAGAAGGACCTGACCAGGCTTGGTGTGGAGGACGGTGGGCCCTTCGGGAGGCAATGCCTGGTGTTGATGATGACAATGTCAGTCATACACACATTCAGGACTCTGAGGTTTGCTGTGCTCTGCTTAGGGTGCTTGCATGCCCATTTCATAGATGAGGAAACTGAGGCAAGTGCCACCCTCAGAGTCACATGGCTTGTCTGTATCTGAGCCCAAGGGTGGGTGACCTCCAGCCCCAAGCTTCATCCACTGGACCGACAGAGGCCGGCCAGAGGATGGGAGAGAGTCCCCAGCCCCAGCCTCGTCCAGGGGCACAGCCCCCATTGCCCTGGCCAGAGCCTTTCCTCCCTTTGGGTTTGGCCATTTCTCAGGCCTCTTTCTTCTCCACCACCCTGCTGACCCTGCCTCCCCTGGCCATCCTCTACCTCGCTGACTGCATTCTCAGTCTCCTTCCCCTTCCTCTCTCAGCCTTTCTGTCTGCTCTCTTAACTACTTCTAGGTTCAGGTCTTCATTCCGCCCCCCCCCCCCCCAAAAAAAAAGCTGCCATGGATTTAACTCATTTACATTCCTTTCTGGGTCATCATGCTGGCTAGCCCATCTTGTGTGTCTCCTCTGCTCCGTGAGCACCTTGCTAGCCAGGAACCGTTTTTACTCTCTTTGTATCCCCCTCCCCGTGCCTTATTCTTGATGCACAGTAAGTGATTAATTACTGACCCGCAAAATGGGACACAGCGGGACACAGCTGCCCCCAGGTGACTCTTGTCAATGAGAGCAAGATGTCTTTCTGTCTCATGCTGGCATGGCCCCTTTCAGAAGGGTTGACTGCATCAGCCTCCTGACCTCGGGGTTTTCCTTAGATGGACTTTGGTGAATGTAAGAGATAATAGCATTGTTATGGCATTCTCCACTTCTGGTCTTGTGACCCTGAACGATTCCTTTCTACTTTCTGGGCCTCAGTTTTCTTATCTGTGGAATGGAGATGATGATAGCGACAAACACTGGGTTGTGAGGTTTCACCAACCTTGAAAGGTGCTATTGACACATTGGGAAGCTGCTGCCAGGGACCTGGACCAATGAAGACTCTGCAGCATTTCTATGGGTTGGTTTGGGAATGCCCTGGGAAGATAGCTAAGCACACCCTGCTGGCACCACAGCCATCCAGCCTTTGCCAGAAGGAAATCCGAATCCCCTTCCTTCTTTGGTGGCACTTTCACGTTCCTCTGTTTCCTTGAGTGTGTGGAAACATGGGTTTGGAAATCCCTGGAATCAGGAAATGGATGAGAGCAGCTTGCCTCAGTAATGGCTGGTAACAAAGATGATGGTCGGAGTGGGCCTGGATATGGCTTTCTGGGGGGGCGGCCCACCGGCTGCTTCATCATTTGTATATCACAGTAGTCCTGGGAGGTTGGGACAACACATCTCTTTCTCTATTTTGCAGATAAAGAAACTGTAGTGTGTATGGGTCAGGGCTTGTCCAAGGTCACATAGCCACTGGGTTTGAATTGGGGTGTGAACACAGGCCCATCATGTCATGCATCCTCCATGCCAGGTCATGTGAGGAAGGAGAAAAGTCCACACTGACCATAAGACTTGCCTTCTGTTAGTTTTCTTTTTGGTACTTTCCCTGCTGTCTTTTGCTAAGTAGGAGAACTCTGTTTCTGTGGGACCTTCTGGGCGTACGCTGAAGTCCAAGAGCACTTTTCATTAGCATATCTCACACTGGGACTCCTTTGTCGGCTTCTCAAAGCAGTTGAAAACAGACATGGATGCATTTGAGTATGTGTGAGTCCTAACACTGGGGAGCTGCCCCTTTCGTCATCAAGATGAAAGCTGAAAACATTTACAAGAGTAAATACACAAGTGCATGTGCAATGATTGTCTGAATAAACCGTGCCTTTCAATTTAGCATGCCTGATGACTTTGTGTTGTACATAAAGCATTTTCACATTTTTAAACAAAGACAGTGACTTTTGATCTATAATGAGCCCTTTAAAAACATAACCCAAAGCATTGTACCCCAGATTTCTGTTGCCTCTCTACCTCTCCCAAGTGGCTGGAGAAAGGAGAAGGTATTTTCTCTTCCTCCTTCCCCTCCCTCTCTCCCTCCCACATAAGGTCATTGAATTTTCATGTTGTGAGGAAGCTTAGAGAAGTTGTCTTGTCCAGCTCCTTGTACAACGGGGCAATCAAAGAGCAGCAGGAGGGAAGGCTCTCTGCCTAAAGTCCGGCTCATCCGTTAGCTCAGTGCCTGGTCTAGGCCCTGGTGTTTCCCTCCTGGTTCCCTGTGCTTGGGGGGGGGGGGGGCGGTACTGCTTAGCCTGTCTCCTCCTCTATGCAGTGGGACTGTGGAGGTCATGGGGAACTCTACCCATGGGCCAGGTGACTCCTTGACAGGCAGGCTCCGGTGGGGACATCCTTTGGCTCTGGGATTCTAGGTCTAAGAAATCACCTGATCTAATCTCACTTTGCCCAGGAGGAAACTGAAGGAGAGGAGATTTGCTCCAGGTCCCTGTCAGTGAGTGACAGGGGAGACCTCACCCCGAGTACTCCTGTTCACTTCCCCCCGCATCTAACTGAACTGCAGAGGAGTCAGGTCCCAGTGCATGGCCCGGAGGAGCATGGCCTCCCTTGTCTAATCTCCCTTGGCTTTCCCCATTGCCGTAGAGGCCGCCACGCCATGCTGAAGGGAAGAAGGAAGCCTGCCTTCCGCTGACCTCACTGGCCTTGGCCTTCACTGCCCCTCCTCTGGAAGGCCTCCTTGGCCATGGCCGCCCTTTCTCCATCCTCCCTTCTCTTTGTCCCTTCCTGCTCTCTTGAAGCTCGCCCAGTGCTCTGTTCCTGGCAGACCTCTTTCTGGTGCTCGGGATTGTGAGCTGATTTCTGGTAGGGCTCTCCTTGTGACGCCCTCGCTGAGGGCCGGAGGTGAAGGGCCAGCCATGGTCAGAGCCGGGGTTGGAACCCTGGCCTCAGCTTTGGCTTGAAGCCCAGCCCTCTTTCCATGTTGCTTTTGTGTTGTATGGACCGTTCTTAGGCCCAGGTGGGACTAGAATTGGCAGAGTCCAGCGTGTCCAGAGGACTGGCTGTTTAGTTACATCAGTCGCGTCCCACTCGCACGGCCCCATTGGGGGTCTTCTTGGCAGAGATAGTAGAGCGGAGCCATATCCTTCTCCAGCGCATTTTACAGATCAGGAAACTGAGGCAGGCAGGGTGAAGTGACTTGCCCAAGGTCACACAGCTAGTGAGTGTCTGAGGCTGGATTTGAACTCAGGAAGACGAGTCTTCCTGGCATCAGGCCCAGAACTCTGTGAGCTGTGCCACCTATCGGCCTGTTAGGAGTGGAACTGAGGATGGTGCCTGCAGCCCTATACCCCTGAGCCCTCCACTGGGCCAGCATCTTCAATGGCGGCTCCCTGGAGTCCTCAGGGCCAGAAACATCTCCTTGGGAATTCCTGGTTTGAGGCTGTGGACGCAGCCCTGGAGAAGGCCTCCTCCTCTGCTTTTGGCAGCTTGGAGCCCTCTGTGGGGATCAAGCTGAGCTGCCTCCTCCTGGGCTGACCAAGGGCCTGGCTGCTTTTGGGTGGGAGCCCTGTGCTCTTCCCCCGTGGCCCCATGCTCACACGCTGGGGGTGGGAGGGTATCTGAAGGCAGCACCCCTGTCCCCCATGCCTGCTACAGTCCCAGAGTAACTCGTTCCAGGATTCAGTTAGCTGTTGGTGCCTGTAGACGTCTGCTGAGCCATATCAGTGGCCCGGGAAGGCTTCTCTTCTCCCTGGTCCTCCTCACACCTACTGCCGATCTCTATCTCTGGAGGGCTTGGGGGATCTGGGGGGAACTTCTGTGCAGGCTGAGTGGGAGAAGTGTTTGTGAGCACCCTAACGTGCTCCCCCATGGGCAGGCACATCTCCACCTTATTCGGTCATCGCTTGAAGGAACCTTTAAGAACTCACACCCACCCAAATGGCAGGAAATTTCACCCGAAATGTGTTGTCCTTTTATTCAGAGAAATTCAGAGTTGGCAGGGGATCAAGGGGTGGCACTGTCCTTGTCTCATGGGTCCCTGTTCTTGTTTGAAGCCACCATCTGTGGGCTCATGTCATTTCTAGCTGGCTCTGAGGGGACCTCTGTTTTTCCAAGGTCCCTTCTCTCCAGGTCACTGGGACTGTCCTGGAAGGGTGCGCTCTTCACAGTGACTCGGACCGCACACACTCCTTCATTTGCTTCTCATCAGCCTGGCACCTTCTTAGATGCTCCCTAGCTCATCCCCACCCTCCCTAAAAGTTGACCCCTCCCGGCGATGAGCAGGGATGTTACTGCTCGCGTTTTGTTGGGGTGCTCGGCCCTCTTCTGGCCTCCCTGCCCTCCCGAGCATGGCCCACACCAAGTCCAGGAGGAACAGGACGGAGTTGCCCCCTGGCCCGAGGTACAGCTCGTGGCCCAGCAGCCTAGTTCAGGAACTCTTTCCTCTCCCTGTCTATAGGGAAGAGCCAGGTAATTGTGGTGAAGATTCCAACCCCAAATGACCAATTAGGACTTGAGGGGAGGATGTGGGCGAAGAAGTCTGTTTGAATACAGAGGGTTCCAGTTGTTGATCTGGCCAAGACTCTGTTTCTGTTGCCTGCTGGTTTTTACAGGCTTTTAATTAAGCCATCCTGATTTATTATCACCACTATTAAAAAAAAAAGACAGCGTTAAAAAATTCTGCTGCGTCTGTAGTCTACTGAGTAAGTGAGAATTCGGCTGGCAGGCCAGTGAGGTGACCTTGAGAAAGCAGGCATTTGCTGAGTTTCCTGGGTCAGCTCCCAAAGGCATCAGGCAGAGGGCAGGTTCACTGAGGAGGCTTTGCTATGTCAGCTCCATCCCCCCAGCCCCCAGCCCCTTTGGAGGCCTGGAGCCGGTCACTGCTGGCTTAACTTGCCATGTGGTATGTGGAGTGCCCCAGACCTGGGCTCTCTGGGATCCAGCCATCTGGGATTTGGGGTTCTGGATTCCAGCCCTGAAGGAATTCTCTCCCAGGTTTTGTCCCATTTGCTCCAGTCCCTATACCCCTTTGCGCCCAAGCCAGACCCCACATTTTTAGATCTGCTCATCCTTTGTGGTAGCTTCTCAAACCCAGGGATGAGCCGGGGTGGGGGCTGGAGGATGGTGAGCTGGTCCTTCAGAGAAGAGGTTATGTGAAAAGTGTCTTTAAAAATCCAGCCTTGCCTTCTGCCTGCATCGTCCCGATCTGTGAGACAGATAGTGTGGCTGCTTCTTGTTATGTGGGTTTTCATTTGCTAGGTGTAGTGGAGCGTCAGACCTGTGCTCCCTGTTTGCAGAGCATCCCTGTACTGTGCCCAGAGGTGAGGCTGGTCACCCTGGGTGGCTGTGCCGTCGAGGAGCTCAGCTTGGGAAGCTCAAGTCTTCTAAAGGAGCCGTCCTCTTGCAGACCATCTTGCTAATGGGTTATGCCTTCCAGGGGAGAGAGTGCTACCATGGCCTTCCCCACACTATGTGCTCCCCAAGCGGCCAGTAGCTGGCTCTATTGTCCTGCCCTGAGGCTGGACCTCTGACCAGTAAGTGTACAGCACTGAATCTTAGAAGGGGCTGCTAAGCCAAACCTTCGTTTTCACGTGTGGAAACAGAGGCTAACAGAAGGTAATAATGTTTGAGGGCTGGTTGAGTCACCGGGGCACAGACTCAGGGCACATGAGAGGAATGGGGGAAGTGTTTGGGCTCGATAGAAGGGGGGGTCCTGTTGTAACATCTGCCCCTCCCCTGGTGGGCTTCAGGCACAGGCTGGAGAAGGCCACCTTACTCAGGTGGGGGTTGGGGCATAGCCCTCCCCAGGAGGACCCCTCCCCTGTGAGACACTGTGAATTGGCTTCTTCAGGGGCTCCCAGAATGAGGGGCAGGCACCCATGATCTTCTCACACCCAGCCCTGGGTCCTCTGTCTTTGCTCTCTTGGCATGGTGGGGAGGCTCCTACAGGGGATCTGCAGCTGGGGGGGGAGCCGGGCACCCGTTGGGAGGTGCCAGGCTGTCACTTGCTGTAGAGATTTGCTGGGGGCTGTCTGCAAGAGACACATAAGGGTGGCCTTCAATGACGCTGTCCCCACCATGCAGGCTTCGCAGAGTGCAGCTCAGCAACTCTGGCTTGGAGGCTCCAAACTTCCTCCCTAGTGGGCACCCTGGGGCTTGGTGGGGGCTCACCAAGGGGTGAGAGATGCATGCTCATCCCTCTTGGAGCTGGGCAGGCAGACCCTTCATCTGGGACCCCAGGAGGAGCACTGGAAGGAAGGGCCACAGGAACAGTGGCCAGAGGCGTGTCCTGGCACTGCATTCATGCCTGAAGCTGACCACTGGCTCATGCACCTTCTGGGGGTGGCGTTCCCTTCCTCCATCTCTGGTTCCCAGGAGCTTTTCAAAGCTGGTATTTATTTCCTCTTCCCTTTGCAGGCTCCAGACCTCTCAGAGCTGGTTGGGTTCTGGTGAGGAATGTGCTTGGGGAGCCTTCAGGGTGTCCCAGAAGTCTTAGGGCAGTTGCAAGCTTTGATCACTTCAAATTGCATGAAAACTTTGGGGACCCCTATGTGAACAGAAGTGAAGGGTGGCTGTGGGTGTTGTCGCTGGCCCGAAGCTTGACCGTTGTTCAAAGAAATGGCAAGGGAGTTGGGCCAGCAGCTGGATGCAGGGCTGGATGTGGATCAGGATCGCCTGAGTTCCAATGCCCCCATGCTTGGTTTTTATAGCGCCTCAGTGTACCCAACTCCCCTTCACCCACCCCATGGTCTGGCCCTGCCTGCCATCTTCCTGCTCCCGTGTCTGGAGCTCCACCCTCTCTTCTCTAGAACCATCACTTTGTTCTTTCTGATCTCTAGTATGTGGAAGGAAGGGCAGCAGGGTCAGCCCCTGATTGGGAAACCACATTTGCTGTGAATTCTTCCTGGGCGCCCATAGCATTAGGCATCAACGTGTGGACTCCTCCCCACCCCAGGGCCCAGCGTCCAAGCCCCTTCTTTCCAGAGGACAGTGGCAGGGACTGGCACTCAAGCATCTTACAGTGGGTAATGGAGCCCAACCCCTCCCCTAACACCCATCCTGCGAGGCAGGGGGCACAGCCTCAGACACTCGTGATAGGTGGGACCCTGGGCACGTCACTTCGGTTGTTGGTGCTGAAGTGGGGACAGTCCTGGCATTTGCCTGCCCCGTTATGAAGATCCAATGAGAAAACATTGACATCTCTTACCTCTCCCCTTTGCTTGGTGGTCCCGGGTCCCTTTGCCACCTGGGCCTTCTAGAAACATGGGCTTCCTTCCATGGTTAACATGAAGCCTACCTCAGTCAGTCACAAGGCCTGTGCCTGCCTCCTGAAATGGCTGAAATTTAATTTGATTTCAATTCAGTAAACATTTATTAAATTCTTATGGTGTGTCAGGCACTGCGCTAAGTGTTAGGGATATAGAGAAGAAGTAGAAGGAGGAAATGATAGTGATGAAGATGATGATGGTGACAGTGATGATGATGGTGGTGATGGTGGGGGGGATGATGAAGATGAAGATGATGGTGGTGGTGATGATGGTGATGATAGGCCTTGCCCACCAGGAGCTTACACTCCAGTGGGGGAAGACAACACAAAGGGGCCATGGAGCTGAAACCAGGCAGAGTCGCTGATAGAAAGGGAAAGTCATGGCCCGTTGTGAGTGTGTGGAAAGGAAGGCCGCCAGCCTCCAGTCAGAGGGGAGAGGCTGCTGACCATCAGTGCTGATGCACTTACCTGCACTCTGAATGCTCTCTGTTTCAGCTTCTCTTCAGAGCTAGAAGGGAAGCTTCCTAAGGGCAGGACCTATGGAACTTTGGCTTTCCCTTTATGTTCTCAGTGTGTGGTTCTCGGGGGGAAAGCACTCTGTCCTCTGCACAGGGAATGGGGGGCAGCTTTCTGTGGGGTTTGCCCTGAGTTCTCTGGATTGAAGTGGATCATGAGCACAAACTTGACCTGTCAGGGCAGGGGAAGAAGACCCCAGAGCTGGGCCCCAGGCTGGCCTTGCCCCTTTCTTGACATGGTTCTGTTGCCCACTTTTTTGTTGCTTTTCTCCCCAGGACTGTGGCTCTTGTCTTGTGACCATGCCTGAGCTGGTGCCTGTGGGGTCTAACTCAGGATAGCCTCCAGCCCTTTGCAGAGGAGAGAGCCCTGTGGCACCCGTACCCGGGGACTGGCAAGTTTGCTTGGCTCTGGTGGATTGATGGATTTTCTGTGAGGCAGAATTTCCTTCTCTGACAGCTGACCAAACTGGTTTTCCTGGTTTTGATTCTTCTTGCTTAAAAAAAAAATTGTAAAACTGTTATGGAAAAGTTTTTCTGCCTCCTAATTATTTTTCAAACTTGGCTTCAGTGGTGGTGAATGTCTTAGAACATATGGGACCTCAGAGATCATTGAATGGGAAGACTGTAGGTCAAGATCTGGAATCCAGCTATCAACACTCACTTAAAACACCTACTGCGTGTCAGCCACTGGACCTAGGAACCAAAGGCCAAAGTGAAACCATCCCATAAATTTAGAACTAGGAGGGACTTGGGAGGCTTTCTCTTTCACTTTACAGGTGAGGAAATTTGGGAAAAGATACGTAAATGACTCAGCCATAGTCACGCAGAGTAAGTAGGAGAACTATGAGTCGAACCCAGTTCTGTCCTCCGATGCCAAATCCAGCCTTTTTCCCACTGGGCCATCCTGGTCCGTGCTCCCAGTTTTACAGCTGGAGATCCAGAGGCCTAAGGAGCAAAAAATGACTTGTCCAAGATCCCCTAGCTAACTAAGTCATTCAGCCTTAATGGATTCTCCCAGCTGTTGTTACTTTCCCATTTTCAATCACGGTATAACTTACTTTTTGCATTCACCCTGTTATTACCTCTCTGTGACTATGCTGTGTTCCTCAGCCACTGGAGGGGAGGTTTTATTTCACTTATTAGGGTTGTGTTCCTGGTGCCCACTGGGGAGGAGGCTGCTCAGAAATGACCATGAGTAGGTGGATGGATGGATGGAGGGAGGGATGGATGGATAGATGGGTGGTTGGATGGATGGGTGGGCAAATGAATGAAAGAATGGGTGGATGGATGGATGGATGGATGGGTGGATGAGTGGATGGATGGATAGAAGGGTGGATAGATGGGTGGGCAAATGGATGAAAGAATGGGTGGATGGATGGATGGATGGATGGAAGGAAGGGTGGATGGATGGATGGGTGGATGGAAGGAAGGGTGGATAGATGTATGGGTGGATGGGTGGGCGGATGGATTGATGGATGGATGGAAGGAAGGGTGGATGGATGGATGGGTGGATGGAAGGAAGGGTAGATAGATATATGGGTGGATGGGTAGATGGATGGATAGGAGGGTGGATAGATGGGTGGGCAAATGGATGAAAGAATGGGTGGATGGATGGATGGATGGATGGATGGATAAATCGGTGGGCATATGAATTGGTGGATGGATGGGTGGATGGTTAGGGAACTCAGCCAGGGTCAGAGCCCAGACTTTTGACTCATAGTAGAATGTCCTCTCTCTCACAGTGTGGTGTATGAGAGATAGTGTTGTTGCTTTGGGTTTGAATTTCTACTCTCTTCCCTCCCAGCCTCCCTTGCTTTTCTGGTCAGACTGATGGTGATTTTGTCAGTGGAATGAACTTCTGGTGTGGAAAGTCCCTTTCTTACCTGCAACATAAGAGTCTTCCGTGGCTCCTGGCATCTGTGAGAGGGCCAGTGACTGGGCCTGGGTCACCCAGACCAGGCGTGGTGAGGGTAGGGCTGGAATTCAAGTCTTCTTGCCTCTGAGGCTGGTCCTTCATCTCCACACCATGTTGCCTCTTGCTAATGGCTTATTTGGGATACATTTTTCAGACATTTATGAAAGTCTTGGTTTAGGAATAAGAAAGTACCAATTTTCCCTCTGATAGTCACTTACCTTGTATTAGTGATCTGGGATAACCTAGTCCCCAGGCTCCAGCAGGAAGGCTTTCCCTGGCCTGGCTTGGAGCCCAGCATCCTGCCATTTGGTGGCTCTCCTTCTTGGAATAGAAGCTTCTTGAGGGCAGGGACTGTTTGCTGCTCGTGTTTGTGTACTTCTACTTGTTTCAAACTGTGTCTGGCACGTAGTAAGCATTTAATAGATTTTACCCTCCTCCCTCCCTTCTCCCCCTCCCTCACTCCCTCCTTCTCCCCTCCTCCCTCCCCCCTTCCCCTCCTCCCTCCATCCCCTTCCTTCCCTCCCTTCTTCCCTCCCTTCTTTCCTTCCTTCCCTCTGCCCTCTCCTTCTCTCTAGACTTGAGTTTCCTCATTTCTTAAAAAATTTGTTGTTGGTGGGCAGAGGGTTGGAGCAGCCAGGGCTGGGCCTTCTGGGTGCCAGAACCCTCTGATTCTAATTGCATGTGAAGGTCACAGCTTTAGGTTTGCACATAAAAATGTAAAGAAGAAATCCAGGCCCCGGCCATGTTGGACTGCGTGCCCTGCACACGCTGGCGTCTTCTGAGCCTGTGTCTCGGGAGTGCTTTCCCAGCGTCGCCCTCGATGATTCTCGGCTGTGACGGTGCCTGCATGCCACGTTGTTCACGAAATCATGACAGAATCTTTTAGAGAGGCAGCAATAATGGGGGGCATTGATTTTTCAGCCCTCAGCTCTTGGTCAGGAAACATTGAGTCTCCTCCATGTTTCCCTTGGCCTGTGTCTTGTCCCCAGCACATCTCCTGCTGACTCTGTACTCCCTGACTGACCCTGACTCCAGCTGAGGTCAGGCCTGAGGGCCTTGGTTTTACTGGGGACTTGTGTGTGCGCATGTGTGTGCATATGTGTGTGTGTGTATGAGCTTCCCATCCACACTCCACCCCATGCCCCCTCAATGCTGGCTCGAGATTCAGTGTGGGGAGAGAGGCTTGGCAAGCAAGGCAGTGGCCCGTGTCTAGTGACGCGCTGGGCCACACCAGGAGAGAAAGGCTGGAGGCAGCAGTGAGCGTCCCACACAATCTCTGAGGCCCTCACCTGTGGTGACCTGCAAGGCCCTGCCTTCCAGGAGGACACAAAGGAACCTGGGGCCCTGCTGGGCGTGGGCAGGGCGCTGATTCTGAACAGCAAATGAGAGGTTCCTGCTGGGGATACAAGAAGGCATTTCTGTGACACTTAAAGGTTTGCCAGCCCTTGTCATCTGTGCTCCCATTGGCCCATTTTACAGGTGAAAAGGCTGAGGCCGAGAGCCACTCAGTGTCTGAGTGCCGATAGGCAGCTTAGTAAAGTGGGAAGAGCTGCCGTCTCTGTGCCAGAGGCCCTGGGTGCAGATCCTGCTTATGTTTCTTGCTGACTCCCGGGGGGGTGGCAGGGGGAGCCTCGGCTCCTTTCTTGGTGAAGGGAGGAGCTCTCCGAGCCCCAGATCTGGGTGCCGTGACCCCAGTTCTCTGCAGCTGCCACATTGGATGCACCTCCTCCTGAGGCCCCAGCTCCAGGGCTGCCCGGCAGGGCACAGCCGCTCCTCATCTGCAGCTGCATCTGCAGAGGCTCATTTGGGAATCCAGGGGCCAGATTCAGCCATTCCTAAGGGCCATTTTCAGCCCCAAGGTTTCACCCCCACACATGCACACAGCTCTGAACGCCTGCTTGGGCCCAGCCCCAGCTGGCCCCTACATGGCTGGGCCTGTCTGTGTCTCTTCTTCCGGAGCTCCTCTCATCCCAGAGCTTTCCCGGCACGCACCCAGGAGCTCCAGCTGATCCCTGGTCAGCGAGCACTTATTGGGTGCATGCTGAGTGCTGGACAGGGTCTTTGGCCTCCAAGCCTCGGATGCTGGAGCAGGGAGGGGCCTGAGACCTGTGCAGTTCAAGCTCCATTTAAAACAAAGCCGACATCACTTTGGTGACTGGTTTCCACTTGGCTGATGCTCTCTTCATCACTCCCCCTGCTCCCCGCCAGTCAGCAGGAAGAGTGAGGGGGGGGGGTGAGGGGCTGTCCTGGGCTTTCTCTTTCACAACTTGAGTCTTGCTTGTTCTGAGCTCCTGCCTCATTCTCTTCCTTCTGTCTCTGCCTGACTTTGCCCGAGGTCGTGGAAGTCCCTGGGTTTCTCAGGGCAGGGAATGGGACCTATTACCTTTGGGCTGGTCACTCACCAGTCCATGGCCATCCACTTTCTTCCCAGCTCTTTGCTGTCAAGGAGTGTTGCCTTCCATTTGTCCATGGTCTTTTTGGCGTCATTACACACCTTGCGTGCCCAGCAGTACTGGCATAAGGCAGAATTCCGTTCTAGAATGGCTGTGCCAGTTCACAGCTCCCAAACAATCTTTGATGAGGAATGAGGCTGGAAGCAGGATCTAGAACGGGCCCAGGCCATTGAGTCACCCTCTCCCCATTTTACAAATTAGGAAACAGAGGCCCAAGGAGGCCAGGTGACTTGTCCTGGATTACAGGCAGTTAGCCATTAGAGGTAGGATCTGAACCCAGATCCTCTGGCTTTCCGGAATAGTGGAGGTTTTTTTTTTAATTTTTTAATTTAAGTTTTGTAGGTACTTGGATAGGAAGACATGGATAGTCTGTTCACCTTCCCTCTGATGGTTGCGCATCAGTACCTGGCTGATGAACCTCCCGGGAGGATAAGGTGACCCACCTTGCCAGGGCTCCCAGCTCTACTGGTCCCAGAGTGGATGCCGGGTGCTGCCGCTGGGCACATATTGGGTACATGCTGGGCACATGTTGGGCGCTGCCTCCAGGCGTACACCAGGGGCTGCTGCTCCGCACACACCAGACTCACTGGGGCAGTTACAGTGGTCTTCCTCCTCCCCTTGGGGAGTCCAGTGCCCCCAAGCCAAAGACCACCCATAGATTAAAGGGAGTGGCAGATCCCTCCCTCCCTCCCCAGCTGCCCATAAGTCCAATTGTTTGGCTCCCCAGCCAGACCCTCCAGCCAGGTCTGCCTTCTTGTTCTCGCACCATTAAAACATTTCTGTGGCTTCTAATTGTTTTCATGTCACTTTTGCTTTATGAAAAATTAATTTACCGAGCAGGAGCTGAGGGCTGCCCTCTGCCGCTAAATGCTAACCATGTATGCTTGGCGCTTGATTCCGAAAAGCCGGAGGGCAGATTGGCCCAGACCACGTTTTCTTGTCCCTTGGGCCTTGTCTCTTCTCCCCTCCCCCCTCCTCAGGACCTTTGGGTTTGTGACCATTCTCCAAGTGGCTCCTTTTTAACGTGACGATAATAGACGTTTTTGTGGTGGCCCACATCCCTCACTCCTGTCCCCTTGCGCTCTTCCTGGCAGCACAGCCTGGGAACATACTGCGAAGGAAGGCACTGCCCCCCACCCCAGGGTTAAATGTTTGCCTGCATTCCCCAGCAGCTGCCTGGGAGGAACAAAGCATCTTTCTGGAGAGGGCCATTGTGGTCACCTTGAGCCAAGGGACCCTGGGCCCCTGGATGCGCCAGCATCTTCTTGGCAGGAAATGTCTATCCGAAGGGATCTTCTCCTGCCAGACTGTGGGCCTGCAAGCATCCTAGTGAGGTGGAAGGGCGCCTTCTATCCCTGATTTTTAGGATTGTCCCTCAGGGTCCAGTGTTTCTAGCCCTGAGGGCTTGGTGGGAGGCCGGGTGGGAGAAAGGGCCCAGAAGGTCAAGGGTGGCCGGCTGCACTCAGAGATGGCTCTTTTGGTCCCATTGTCTCCCCCAGACTGAGGGGGAGCCAAGACCCTTGTCCCCTCACCGAGGCAGCTTGCTTTCTCTTGCTTTCCAGTGATGCTGGCTGGGGCTTCCCCACATCTGGTCAGGAATGGGTTAAATTTTAAGGGATGACTGAGGCTGAGGAGGTATTTGTGTGGACATTTCAGCTGCTCTTTTGCCTTTCCTGGAATCATGCCCCTTTTCCTTTTACACTTCAGAAAATCTTTGCCTTTGGAGACTCTAGAAAGAGGTGGGCTGCTTGATGGACTCTTGGGCACCTGTAGGGAGCAGGCAAAGCCTCTCGGCCCTCAGTGAGCCTGTGTTCTGGGGCAGGAGCATCATGAGTGTTGGGGGTACGGTTTGTTAGCTTGTACACAAAGAAATAGAAATTAATAAGAGGGAGAGGATACCATCAGCCCAGGCACTGAGCTGGAAAGGAAGAACCAGGGCAGGTAGGCTCTGGGCACCGCATCTCCCAGGCAGGAAACCCACCAAAGGCTGCCCCAGTCCTATTGCTGGGCACTCAGAGCTCTTCCAAGTCAGGTTTATGGGCCTGAGGACATTGAGAGTGAACCTTCCTTGCCTTTCTATTTGAGGGTCCTGAGAGTGGTAGTGGTGCTTTGGTGGAATTTGCCCATGTGTATTTGTGTCTATGTGTTCATGTAGGTGTGTGTCGTATGGGTCTGTGTGAGGGTGTGTATGTGAGGGGGTGGTTGTGAGTGTGTGTGTCTATGTGTGTATGTGAGGGAGTGTTTGTGTGTGAGTATGAATGTATGTGTATGAGGATGAGTGATGATGGTGTGTGAGTATGTATGTTTGAGTCTCTTATATGAGTATATATGAGAGTGTGAGTAGGTGGGAGGATGTGGGAGTATGTGTCTGTATGTGTGTGTATGAGTCTATTGAAGTATTTGTGTATATGTGTGTGTTCATGACGGTGTGTGAGTGGGTAAATGTGTGAGGATATGTATGTATTGTGTGTATGAGAATGCATGATAGTATGAATATGATTGTGAGTATGTGTGAGTGTAAATGTGTGTGTGTGTGTGTGTGTGTGAGAGAGAGAGAGAGAGAGAGAAAGAGAGAGAGAGAGAGGAGAGAGAGGAGAGAGAGAGAGAGACAGAGAGAGACAGAGAGAGACAGAGAGAGACAGAGAGAGAGAGCGAGTGTGCGTCTGTGGGCTGAGCATTTGTGTTGTTAAATCTGGCAGTTTGGGGTCAGCTTTTCCAGAACCCCAAGTTGTCTTGCCCTCTCTGCACTGCCCAATTCCCAGATTGAAATCTGAATGCTTTGGGGCCTGCCGGCCCCTGCCCCCTGTTGAGTTCCCCATTTCTGGCGGGCTGTCGCTGTCCCAGGTACCTGAGGGCCCGCCTGGGCCGGGCCTCTGGAGCGCGCCCAGGCGGAGCAGGCCGGCTGCTTTCAGCTGTTCCTATAATGAAAGGCAATCTAACTGTTTTTCCACATCCTGTCATCTTCTGCTGCTTTCATAGCAGGAGAATGAAGTAGTGAAGCTGTGAAAATAAATAAAGAATAATGAGTCCTGTGGCACCTGTCTTCTGGTGGAGGTTGCTCAGTCCACCCTCCCCAACATTCCTGGGAGTCAGTTTGGAGCAAATGGGATTCCTGTTTTCTGCATTAAGAAACTTGAGGCCGGCCCTTGGCCAAGGTCACCTAGGGGAGGCATTCAGCTGCCAAGCAGTGGGCTCTGGTCCTGGGGCTGCCCAGAGGTCATCCCGGCTCACCCCTTCTTTTGCAGAGGGAAGGTGACCCACCCAAGGTCACACAGAATCCTGGTCCTCTGACCCCTGCATTTTCTGGCCAGTCTCATGGAGGGAGACAATTATCTGAAAACATGTAAAGGGTTAATGAGCCTCTTTCAAACATTGTCCAGCTCCTCAGCTGACTGTGAAGCTTCCCTTGTCCTTTGATTTGAGGCAAGGGATGAGCACTCAGCCCCTGGTCCCCGAAAGTACAAGAGATTTCAAGCTTTCTGACACTTGGACAGAAAACAGTATTGAAACAGATGAGCTCAGTCACTTTGGGAAAGGAAGCTTGCCCCCCCAGGGGGCCTTTTAAATTCAGGTGGGAGGGGTGGGGAGGAGCTTAGCTTAGTGCCCTGGCCATGTGTGCTTGTGTGTACGTGTGTTTGCATGTGTGTACGTGTATGCCGGGGATCCGAAGGACAGCCGTGTGTGTGTGTGTGTGTGTGTGTACTTCCATGTGTATGTGTGCGTGGTGGGGACCTAAGGGATGGCTGTGCGTGCTTGTGTGTGTGTACTTGCATGTGTGTTCATGTGTGTCGGGAATTCAAAGGATGGCTATGCATGCTTGTGTTTGTGTATACTTGCACACGTGTGTGTGTCAGGGATCTGAAGGATGACCGTGGGTGCTTGTATGTGTGTGTGTATTTGCATGTGTGTGTGTGTGTTTGTGTGTGTGTCAGGGATCTGAAGGACAGCCTGCGTGCTTGTGTGTGTCTGTGTGTGTACTTCCACATGTGTGCATGTGTGTTGGGCATCTGAATGATGGCTGTTTTGTGTGTGTGTGTACTTACGTGTGTGTGTGGGTGTTGGGGATCCGAAGGACGGCTGTGTGTGTGTGTACTTGCACGTGTGTGTGTGTCAGGGATCTGAAGGATGGCCATGCATGCTTGTGTGTGTATGTGTCTTTGCATGTATGTGCATGTGTGTCAGGGATCTGAAGGATAGCTGTGTGTGCTTGTGTGTGTACTTGCATGTGTGTGTGTGTCAGGGATCTGAAGGATGGCCGTGTGTGCTTGTGTGTGTGTGTGTGTGTGTACTTGTACATGTGTGCGTGTGTGTTGGGGATCTGAAGGATGGCCATGGGTGCTTGTGTATGTACTTGCACGTACGTGTATGTCAGGGATCTGAAGGATGGCCGTGCGTGCTTGTGTGTGTGTGTGTGTGTGTGTGTACTTGCACGTGTGTACGTTTGTGTTGGAGATCTGAAGGATGGCCATACGTGCTTGTGTGTGTGTGTATGTACTTGCACGCGTGTACGTGTGTGTCAGGGATCTGAAGGATGGCCGTGTGTGCTCATGTGTGTGTGTACTTGCATGTGTGTGCGTGTATGTCAGGGATCTGAAGGATGACTGTGTGTGCTTGTGTGTGTATGTGCTTGCACGTGTGTGCGTGTGTGTTGGGGATCTGAAGGATGGCCATGGGTGCTTGTGTGTGTATGTGTGTACTTGTGTGTGTGTGCGTGTGTGTCGGGGATCTGAAGAACGGCCGTGCATGCGTGTGTGTATATTTGCATGTGTATGCGTGCTTGCACATGTGTGCATGTGTGTCGGGGATCTGAAGGACGGCTGTGCATGTTATGTGTGTGTACTTGCACGTATATGTGTGAGGGATCTGAAGGATGGCCGTGTGTGCTTGTATGTGTGTGTGTGTGTGTGTGTACTTGCATGTGTGTGTGTGTGTGTGTGTGTGTGTGTGTGTGTGTGTGTGTGTGTGTGTGAGGGATCTGAAGGATGGCCATGTGTGCCTTTGGATCCCGGCATCAGTGAAGCTGATGGGGTCCTGGGGCAGGGTTAGCGGGCAGGTGACCTTGGTTCCGTCCACATGTTACTGTGTGGCCCGTGGCTGGGCTTTTGTGGAGGCCCCTGTTGCTTTTCTTCAAGAGCTGACTGAATACATTGATCTGGATTGAAAACTAGGTGAGATCACCCTGGAGAGAGCTGCCCTTTGCTTCAGCTCCCTGGGACATTGACGTCAGAGCACTGGCCTGGGGAGTAGGCCATCTCCTGTTGACCCAAGGGGAGTGTTTACCTGGAAGTGAGCTTTCCTCCCTGGTGCCAGCCACTCTGTGTTCGTGCCCCCATCGAGGCTCCGAAGGCCAGGTCAGGGCTATGTCAGGGAGAGCTTGTGTATTTGTTTTGAAGGAAGATCGATCAACCTTTTCCCATTAGACTTTGAGTTTGCTCCCCAAGGTCAGTGCTCTAGGCACCGCTGCCAAGGCCCAGGGGTGGGGGGGTAGGAAGCAGGATTTGACCCCGCCTCCCACCTGACCCAGAATCATCAAGGTTTGGTCTGAATCTCCCCATTTCCCACCAACAGCACATTAATTGAACATCCTGGACGTCTGAAACAACATCCTTGATGTGCTTCCATAGCATGTGGTGGGCTACAGGAGGCAGGTGGTGGGTGTGCTGCGTGGAGAAGGGGCTAATTCTGGAATCAGAAGTACTGGATTTGGATCCTGCTTCTGGCACCTTTGGGGGGGCTTGACTGAGGCCCCTTCCAGCTCTGGGGCAGGGGGGGAAGGGTGGTTTGTTGTTGTTGGAGAGACTTCCAGAAACTTTCTCTGTTGACCTGTGCTGCAGGTCTCCTGTTCAAGGCTGGGGGTCCCCACTTGGCTCTGAGCAAGGCTCAGACCCATTTTTTAAAAAAAGTCTTCTTCTAGGTCAGTGGTTTTCAACCTTCCGAATGCCGTGACCCTTTAATACAGTTCCTTGTGTTGTGGTGACCCCCAACCATAACATTATTTTCGTTGCTACTTCCTAACTGTAATTTTGCTACTGTCATGAATCTATCTGATATGCAGGATGCATTTTCATTGTTACAAACTGAACAGAACCCACAGGTTGAGAACCGCTGCTGCTCTAAGGAGTGGGAAGGGCAACCGTGTTTGTGGTAGAGCTGGCTTTGGAAAGAAGAGGCCTGGCTGGTCCTGGGGCACACGGGTGGGGTCTTGAATGCCTGGATGTGCCAGAGACAGGTGCCTTTCCTTCATGTCCTCCTCCTGGCCTCATCTGTCCTGGGCAATGATGATGGCATGAGAGGTCTGGCAACATGATTGAGGGCTTGGTGGGTCTAAGAGTTTGAGCCTACAGCAGCTCCTAACCTGGGCCTCAGGGACCCCACCTCCCTCAGGCAATCCTACTGTCAAAGCATGGTTCAATTATCAATTATCATCCCCCTTCTGACCTCATCCAGATGGGAAACTTACTCAGGAATCTTAGCTGCTGCTGGTGGGAAGCCAACGTGGGGCTCCCGTGAATTGCACACCAGGGCATTCTGCTGCTCGGGAGCTGCTGAACTGATCCCCCTTATCCCATGGGAGACCTCTCTCTGTGGCCTTCATTGTCCCGTCTCTGAAGGGTGCTGTGGTCGTGTGGCCTAGTCAGTCTGCTCTGTGCCTTCCCAGAGGCTGGCCCCAAACTTCTGGGCTCATGGAACTTAGATTCTTGCCTGAAAAAGTGGCTGGTGATAAATCCTAAAGCAGCAGAGATTTCTCCTGGCCTGTTATAGAAGGAAGAGCTTACGGGCGTCCCCTCAGGGGAAATCCAGAAACTAGCCAGGGCCCCAGAGAAGTCCTGCTGCCCTGCAGAGAACAGGAAAACAGAGCCAAAGCCCGTTTTTTCTTTCCCCGTGGCCTGCTCTGATGCCAGAGGCGCCCGATGGGAAGAGTCAGACTGGCACGGGAGCTATTTTTAGAGCTGCCTATCAAAGGCTGGCGTGATCTGCCTTCGCTAGGTAGAGTTGATGTGTGTGGATCCTCCGGTGGCCTTCTGGAAGGCAGGGCCTATTTCGTCTTCCCCTTTCCATCCCTGCTGTATGAGGTTGGTGTGGAGAGCTCCACTGGCAAACACGATTTGCCCACCAGGTGATAATGAGGGAATTTGTGGCCTGCACCATTAGTCAGTCTACACATGTGACTCATTTCCTTGTATCTAGAGCTCATCTCAGAGCTGATTTGGGGTGAAGACACAGATGTGCTTTTTCCTAAGCGCTGGGTGGGCAGGGAATGGAACTCCTCCCTCTCGTCATCTCTCCCTCCGGGATTTGTGCAGGGACATAGGAAACCACGTGCTCCTCAGGCCACTTCAGGGCCCCCAGTCTGTGGGCAGGCCACATGCCTGGGGAGCCCGTGGGGGGCAGGGGCATAGAATCCCAGGGTGGCTGCTTCTGCTCAGTGTTTTCCAGTCACCTTCTCCAACTCTTGTCTCTTCCTTCAAGAGCTTGTGGGGACTGGTATGTATGTGTGTGTGTGTGTATGTGTGAGTGTGTGCGTGTGTGTGCGTGTTTGAGTGTATGTACATGTGTGTGTGCATGTGTGTATGTGTACATGTGAGTGTGTATATGAGTGTGTGTGAGTATATGTGTGAGTATGTGCATGTGTGTGTGTGTGTTTGAGTGTGTGTGCATGTGTGTGTGCATGTATGTGAGTGTGTGTACATGTGAGTGTGTGTATGAGTGTGTGTGTGTGTGTGTGTGTCCATTCACTCATCTGCACATTGACCCATTTGTTTAATGGATGGCCACTGCCTCATTGTGGATGGAGTGGACTAGCTGACCGTCTCTAAAATAAAGATGCACAAGGGTTGGGGGCTGAGCACCCTAATTTCTAGTGCTTCCTCGTTTATAACTTTCGACCTGTCGCTGAAGCTGTCCGGGCCTCAGTTTCTCCCTGTGTAAAATAAAGGGCATTTGTCTGTGTGGGGTGTTTGTGACTTACAGCCTGTTGCCCTTTGTCCTCAGCTTTGGGGCTGACCTTCCCCCAAGACAGCAGAATTTTGTGGGCTTTCTGATGATGAGCCCCGGGGACCATGGTGGCCAGCATCTTCCTCCTGCTCTGGAGCAGCATTCAGGGCCCTGCGGGAAGGGGGGTCCCCACTGGGTCTCAGTCTGAGCTCTCCCTCTGACTTCACAAAGAGCAGACTAGACAGTCACAAGGATCAGCTCAACCAGCCCCTTTGGTTTACACATGAGGAAACTGAGGCCCAGGGCAGGGTCTCTGTCTGAGGTCACACAGAGAGCTAGAGTCAGAGTTGGGGGCAGAAAGTAGTTGAAAGGGGGCAGCGCAGTGGTTGGATGCCGGGCCTCCAGTCAGGAGGACCCCAGTTCAAATTCCTCCTTGAACACTGACTGACCGTATGACCTTGAACCTCTGCCTGCCTCGCCTTCTGTATCTGTGCAACTGGACTTGTTGCACTTACCTGCCCTGGGTGCTTGTGAAGATCACCTGGCATACAGCAGGTGCTCAGCCAGAAGACATGTGCCCTCCTTCCCCTGGGATGTTCTCTAGTTGGTTTTACAGAACCAGAGGGGTGGGCTGGCTGAGCCAGACTTTGTCTCTGAGGCCCTGTCAGGACCTGGCTGGGTCATCAGCCCCCCATCCCACCCCATATGGCCCACACCATGCCAGGCACCCAGGATCCCCAGGAACATGGCCTGTGTTTGCATGGACAGTTGGCGTGGGCAGAATCCCATAAAACAAAGATGAGATGCCCCGTGTGATGTCGCTCCGGAGGGAGGGGGGTGCTCCAGCAACTGGGGCTGGGTGTTGTCAGCAAAGGTTTCTGTGTGCAGAGTGATGCTTGAGGGCTGTCCTGAAGGAAGGATGAGGTGAAGAGGGAGCACCTGGCGGTGTGGAAGCCTGTTGATGGACCAAAGCAGTGGCTGCCCTTGGGTGTAGCTAGGCTGAGGTCGAGCCACGGAGGTTAGAGGGAGCCATGGGGGTTTGGTGACGTGGTCAGCTCTTTGGTCGCTGGGGCCAGAGGAAGGCTGAAGCCTCCGCTGCTCCCTCGTTCCAAGTCCTCCTTCATTTCCTCAGACACCGGCTCGTAGTTGAGCCCTACAAGATGAGGAGACAGCATGCAGTGTCTTGTCTCTCCTTGTGGGCAGAGGGATCCGTGTCTAGGCCATGGGGTGCCCATGGTGCTCATGCTTGCAGTTTTGTACGTATGCACTCACATCTGTAAAGGTGAGAAGGCCCCCGGAGCCACGGGGCCCAGGATTTGGCACCTGAGGTCCGGGATCGAGTCCCAGGGTGGCTTCTTCCTTCCCCCTGGCCTCACTCTGCCCATCTTTAAGAGGGTGGTGTTGGGTGGCCATGGAGGCCCCATTCAGCTTTACACCCAGGACTTGGGGGCTGGCCTGTGTTTGTAGGGTTTGAGCTGTATGCTGTCCACCAGCCAATGTGAACTCACATGGGCTTCTAGCTCGAGGTGGCATGTTTACCAGGCAGCCATACAGGTCTGGATCTGCCCCTATGGAGGGTCTTCTCCCCTAAGGTTCCCCCACCCCCTATGGGCAGGAATCGTCACCCCTGAGTCAGTGATACTGCTGTATTTGTGGCAGCCATAGGCCAGGTGTCTGGGGGTGTTGGCATATGTCCCCTTTTTGGTGAGGGGATCCCCAGCTACAGACTGAACTCATGTCCACCCAGGTGGCCCACCCCCTGACCCAGGTGAGGCAGGGGCTCAGGGTGGTCACGCCTGCCCCTTCCTGGACAGTGGGAGTGAGTGTCAGGCAGAGGGAGGAGATGCCAGTGAGCCCTGCATCTGTAGATGCTCAGCCTTTGGAGGTTTGAGTTGGGTGGGCTTTGGGCCCCTTGGCCCATCAGCCCCTGGAAGAGCTCTCTCTGAGCTTCTTGACAGCTAGGTCCCCTCCTGGCCTGCAGGAGCCTTTTGACGCAGAGGGCCTGTCCATAGCTGCCTCATGCCCAGCCCTGGCTGTAGCCTTTCAGGGCTCTCCCAGGGGCCCCTCGCCAGTTTCTGGCAGCCCTTGGGACCCAGGCCAGACCACAGCACATGCCAGCAGCTCTTCCTTGGAGGGGAGCTGGTGACAGTGACTCTGGAGGATTCTGTGGTGACACCCTCTGGGGTCCCCTCCATTCCCAGCATTTGCAGACGTGACTTCTTTTGGTGTAGGCAGTCATGTGGATCAGGGTCACGTGCACGTGATGCTGCTCTCAGAGTCAGGAACATGGGTTCAGATCCTTCCTGGGAAGCTGTCTATCTGTGTGATCTTGGCCAAGTCACTTAGCTTCCCTCAACTCAGGCCTCCTCCACAGGGCAGGAATGTCCTTGCCAGGAGGTGCCCTTCCCCACCCAAGGTTCTGGCTGTGGCTCCCCCCTCATACAGGCTCAGGGAAGCATTTCCACATTTCTATCCTGTGTCCTGACCCTCCTGCCTCCACAGGGCTGCTCTATGGCATCTTGCCCATTGTGGGACATTTCTAGGTTGTTCCTGTCTCCCCAGGTGTTAGGATTTCCTCTTTCCTTTCTCTTTGTTCTCCCTCCCACCACCCAAGGAAGGCTGATTTCTAAGAGTGTAGAAGGGTTGGTGCCCCCCGGGGGTGCTGCCCACTTACTCCTGGAAGCAGCAGCTTCCTGAGCCATCCGTCTCTGACCTCCCTGCCTTTGCCCAGGCTGTATCTCCAAGGTGTGTGCTCAGCTGCCCCGCACCCATCCAATACTTGGGACCTACTTTGTTTTTTCTTTTCTCCCTTCAATAGACCGGTGTCTTCTTGGGGCAGGGACCACCTCCCTTGGTATCTGTAGCCCTGTCCGTGTCCCTCCCCTTCCTTGCCCCCTGACTCAGTGTCTCAGTTCAGGAATCCTCTGTGGTGCCAGCTCCTTAGCCCGATGCTGGGCAGACAGAAGAGACAGCCCCTCCCAGAGGGGTCTAGTAGCAACCCTGGCACAAGGACACCCCCACCCCCTTACGTAGCTAGATGTGGCAGACATTGCTTCATCTCTCCAGGCGATGGGGGCAGCAGAATCACATTTCTGCTCCAGCATGCTCTGACTCTGTTGGGCAACAGTGCTTGAGGCTTACCTCTGGGAAGGCCCAGAAAACTGCTGCTTCCAAGAGGCAGTAGGCAGTGCCCTCTGGGGATGCCCCTCCCATTTAGATTCTTTGGGGAGCTGGGCTTCCAGGAGGCAGTGGGCAGTGTCCTTTGGGGATGCTCATCCGGTTTACATTCTTTGGGGAGCTATGCTTCCAGGAGGCAGTGGGATGCCTGTCTCTTTCCCATTCTCTGGGGAGTCGTGCTTCCTTGGGTGGTGGGGACAGAACCGCCCGCTGCTAGGTGGCCTTGGAAGTGGTTGAGCCAAGTCAAGTTTTCACCGAGAGGGTTTTTAGCACCTTTAAAAATCCTGGCATTTGACCCTCATCTCCGAGGTGCTTGGCAGTATTTTGAGCCTTCAGTAAATGTCACCAGGATAACCTTTAGAATTGGCGTGTGTGTGCAGCCTTCACTTTGGGGAAAATAAACAGAGAACCAGCCGTAAGGAGGAACAAGCTGGCAGCAGCAGGCTTTTGGTTGGGCACTGGGGATGTGTTTTTTGAGTGGTCTCTTGTCTGAGCCTCTCTTAAGGCCCCAGAGATGTGGACCATCTGCCCACCTCCCTCCTTTGCAGAGGATGGAATGTCTTTTGAACTGAATGGCCGTCCTCTGGCCGATGGGCAGGCTGAAACCCTGGGGCTTGGTGGGTACAGTCTCACAGGCTGTGTGGACCGGCCAGCTGGCTTCAGAGGTCAGCCCTAGGAACACTGAGGTACTCAGAGACAGAGGGGGGTCCCTAGCAGTGGCCTGATGACCCCTGTTTGGGGAGGTTATTTCGGCTGGTGTTTTGGATTATAGCTCCACTAAATGCTCCTGAGGGCAGACTTGTCCAGTGTCAGAGCCTGGTCAACATTCTAAAAACAAGACCTTTCTGACAGTTGGGGCAGGGTGGGACTTGGATGGCGGTGTGAACCCCAACAAATTGCCACAGGAGACTTTGAATGGGGAATTGCAGTGAGCCAGAGCCTAGGCCTAGAGATGGAAGGGCCTTGGAGGCCACTTAACCTCCAGGGTGTGTGTGAGGGAGAACCTGCCTCCTCCTCTACACATGACCTTCTGGGTCCTCAGGGGACTTCTTTTGACTGAGTCCAGATTTTACAGAACAAATCCTTTTGGGAAGGGGGTGTGTTCTGGGAAGCCGTTATAGGAATCTGAAGATCTTTCCTGCCCCTAAGCCCTTTGCTTAAGTGGCTTAAGTGACTCTGAGAACCTTCCCTGATTTGTAAATATACTCTGCCCCCTAATAGGCTGAATGTGGTGGTCACATGGAGCCTGTGGCGGGAGGCTTGTTCTTCAGGAATGCCTGGCCTTGTTACTTTGTGATTGGGCAGTGGGTCAAGAGGGCTGTGTCATTCTCTGAGCCAGGAGAAGGCTATAGATACATGCCCTGATGGGAGGTTTTGCTCTGGGGCTCACTTTGAGAAGAGTTGTGTGATTTGGCCAGACGAGACTCTGGGCAGCCGTTGAGCCCCCAGACTTTGAAAACCCACGTGTTGGTGCTTCCCTCTCTGGTAACTGACTAGGTGTGGATGTAACAGTCAGACGGCTGGAAGCCCCGTCTGCTGGTCTGTTTCTTTGGTTGTAACTTATGTTTGTAATGTCTGTTTGCATTTTCTGAAGTTCAGAGTGCAGACTTTTTCCCCTGAGCTAGGTAAATGATGTACTTTTGATTGATTAAAGTGAGACTGCTAACCCATTTTGAGTTGCTTTCATTTAGAAAAGCAGATCTAAAGACCTGTGCTAGCAGCCATCCTGGGCATGCTGGGGTGCTTGCTGATACAGAAGCTGACTTCCTAATTCCAGAGAGGAGACCTGAGGCCTAGGGAAGTTCCTGACATTTCTTTTTTTGGGGGGTGGGGGTGGGGAAGGCAATCAGAGTTAAGTGACTTGCCCAGGGTCACACAGCTAGTTAAATGTCAAGTGTCTGAGACTGGATTTGAACTCGAGTCCTCCTGACTCCAGGTCTGGTGTTGTGTCCGCAGTGCCACCTGGCTGCCCCCACTGCCCACATTTCTTCTCGTTCAGGCAGGGCCCTGTTTTGGCTTGTTTTTACTTCCTCTTTGTGGCCTTCTTCATTAGCACATTTATGTCTGCTGTTTCATACTTTGACATATTCTGTGGTACAGAGGAATGGAACGGGCCATGGGGACGCCTCCGAGGACTCTCTGTGCTATGGACTGCTTGGGTGACCTTGGCCAAGCCCCCGAGCCTCAGTTTCTCTCTCAAAAATGAAGGCCCTGCCCCTTGAGCTTTCCCAGTGCACCTCTGGCTCCCACTCTGGGCTCCGGGGGTCCAAGGCGGTATTGACGGCGGGATCCGGGGCTCTGACCAGCAACTTCAGGCTTAGGGGGGTTGAGTCAGTCTAACCTGGGCAGGGCGTCCCTAAGAGGAGCCAGACTTCGCATGAAGAAGGGGCCAGTTTGGGACGGGCCGAATCCCCTCCTGCCTGTGCTGCCGCCGGGGCTTCCTGAAACCCAGTCCCTTCTGGCTTCGGCACGAGGGAGGTTGGGAGGGGGCCCTCGTGGGGTTTTTCTTCACAGGATCTTAAGAATGCTGTAGCGAGTTCACATAGAAATAGTATTGCTTATTCCTTATTCAATCTTATTCATTCTTTCATAGGCTAGGCTTTGTATAAGCCACATCTTGGGGGGAAACAGCCTGTATTTGTACCTAACCATTAGAAACCAGTTGCTGATTATCAGTGGAGGCCACTGTTTGTACTAATAAAAACATCAGAAGGAAACCAGGATAGAAAACCAGATTAGGTGGAGGGAGGGATGGACGGACGGATGGACAACGGACGAATGGATGACGGACGGATGGACAGACAGGTGGAGATGTACTCCGTGGTCCGGGAAGGTGAGGCAACACTCACTCTCGGCTGACCTGGGATGGGGCAGGGGTTGGCAGAAGAGGAGGCAGACAAGATGGGGGTGGGAGATGCCAGGGCTGAGGAGCCGGCCGGGGCTGAACTCAGGGAGTTGCTGGAGCCAGTGGTGCTGGGTGGGAGGGTCTGCTAGCAGAGGGCCAGACACCACCCCAGCTGGCCTGGGCTTTGGTGACGGTCATGGGAAGGACAGTTCTGCTCCCGCCTCCCCCTGGCTGCAGAAGCCTTGTATCCATGAATCAGTGACAGGGGCTTCTGTGGGAAGGGCCCCCGCATCCCCAGGCCCCGTCCCCTCTGCTTCCTGGACCCTCCTCTCTGCTGCGGCTCTTGCCTTGTGCTTAGGGTCTTTCCTTCCTGAGTCTGCTTTTGGTGTCGCTTCTCTGGGGCAGGCAGAATCAGGAATCTCTCTGAGAAACCCCCTTGTTCATGCTCTCCCAACCGACTTCATATTTGCTTTCTCTGTGGACCTGGTGTCTCAGTGGGAGGAGGTGCCTCGATTGGTTCTCGCCCTCTTGGTTTGGGGGTATCTTTGTGGCATGGGGACAGCAGAGATTCTGATGGCCTTAGAAACAGGTTCTCTGGGGACAGAAGGAAACCACTGGCTTATGGAACTTAGGTGGTTGAGACTGAAGCCTTAGAGAAGTCACTCCAGGCCCGCAGACATCATCCTCCTCACACGGTCACTTTGAACCTCTGTCTCCTCCTCTGCCAAATGGGGAGAGTTAACAGTCCTGTGAGGTTCCCATGACCATGTGCCCTGTCATCAGCTCCATGAACAGGGCCCCTGCCCCACTGCCTGCTCCCCTGCCTGCTTTGGCCATGGTGTGCCCGTGTTCAGCTCCGTTTGTCCCTACAGGGCTGATGGTATGATGGGGTTGTATTTCTGCCCAGGGTTTCATGGTTGTGGCAGACACAGATAGGACCAGCTATGTGTGTCTCAGAGAGAGATGGTCACCGCTGTCTGTCACCCTCTCCCAGCCTGAGGGAGCCCAGGGCTTCTCCAGGCCCCATGAGGCAGGTTCCGATGGGGAGAGAAAGACCTCAGGAGGCCCCCGGGCCTGGGCTCTGGACCCATAGACTGCCACAGACACCGTGCCGTGGTGCCCATGTGGACCTGAAATGGGCGCCCCCTACATGAAGCAAACCGTAACTGCCAGTCAGCTTGTTCGCCTGTGGGAATTTGGAGAGGTCCTGTCCTGGGTGATGGGGGGGGGGGTGGCCAGAGGTTCTCTAGAAGAACTGCCCCAGTGGCAACAACAGGGAGGCCACATCTGCTGAGGGGTTTTTAAGCATTGATTTTCATTACTAATTTTTAATCGCCTCGATTTTCCCCCTTTCCAGAGGGGGAAATTTTTTTAGAACAGAGTTTTTTTTTAAGATTTTAAAAAGACCCCAGTAAAGCCAGTCACCATATCAGAAAACCTATCCGCTGTCCTGTTTGTTCTTTTGCCCTTGTGGGCCCTGAGCCTGCAGAGGGGGGTGCCAGGCTCTCTCACTGTGCAGACAGAAGGTGTGGCTGAGAGGGAAGGAGCCCCAAAGGCCTAGACTTGGACCCACTTTGCCACATCCCAGTGGCCATGCCAATGCATGCTACTCAGGGGTATTATCAGAAAAGAGCGAGGGAAACTCTGATGCTGAGTGATGCTCACAGTCCTGTTGAAGAATGGCAGTCATCATGGGGGACCAGTTTCTCAACCTGCAGACCTTGTCCAGAGGGAGGGAGAGGCCTGAAGGAGGCTGTGGCCTTCTCCTCCCTTGGGGTGCAGAGCTGAGGGCTGCTCAGGCCCAGCAGGTGGGGGTGGCCTAGATGTCCTTTGAAGACTCTTGCTTCTCGCCCTGGTGGTCCGTGCTCACTGCGATGCCGTCAGCCCGCGCCCTGCACTCTCTGGTGCCTCTGCTGGCAGGAGGGAGGTAGGAGGGTAGTATGGGAAACAACGGTTTCCCTTGGGTCTCCTCCTTCCAGCTGCCAGGCCAGGCTGGCTGGAGGCGGGCAGGGAGGGAGGGAGGAGGTGGGCAGGGGCCCAATGGCAGTCTGCAGCTTGCTTTCTATTTATAGTCTGAGCCGGTTCAAGGTGCACACTGCTGCCACCACCGCTACTGCCGCCACCCCACCAACTGCCAGCAGCGTGATTTGTTTTCACGGGAATTGATCTGTCTCCAGCAGAGGATTATCAGGAACAGTTGCTCCTGATTCCCTTGGGCTTGGCTCCCCTCCTTCCTTCCCTCCCATGATCAGAATGGGCTTGCCACACTAGCAGCTGCTGTTGGAGGGAGGGCAGAAGGCTGGCAGCTGGCAGTGCTGGAGCATGGGCCAGGGGTAAGGACGCCTTGGGAGAACTGCTCAGCCGAGCTCCGGGGCCCAGCCAGAGGACTGTCCCCCTTTTGTTTACAGTGGGAGACAAAGTGAAGGTAAGAATCTGGGGGTGGGACAGCTCGGCTTGGCTGAGGAGAGAAGCCAGAGCCCCTGCCCGCCATGGATGGAGGAGCTTCTCTGGCAGAACCACGGCCCGGGGACCAGCGGCATCTTCCATCTCGGCATGGGGACCCTGCCTTCTGCTCTCAGCACTTCCCCAGGGACCCTTGTGGCCTGACTCGGCCACTGGCCTGGCTGCTGCACCTCCCAGCTCCATCAGGCTCACTGGAGGGAGTGGAATAAGCCGCCTCAGTCACTGGCTCTCTTGCCCAGGGCTGGCGCTGCTTTGCTTTCCCCAAGAGTGTAATAGTCTGTTTTCAGAAGAAGATTTGGGATCTTTACTAAAAGTTATGTCATGAGGCCTTTTTTTTGTGGGCGCGGGGTGGAAAGTGCTGGCCTGGGTTTTTATCTGTGCGGGGAACTCGTTAATAATGTGTCCAGAGTCATCTTCCATGGAGGCAGGTGGGTGCGTCATCTGGAACCTCTCAGAGTCTCCAGAGAAGTGGGGGACTATGGGCCCTTAGATTTGCCTTGGCTCACCTGGCCCATGTGTCTGGGTCCAGGACCCAGCCTTCTGGCCCCAAGAAGGTTCTGGGACTGACTCGCCTCATGTCCCCTCAGAGCTGTCACGGCCCAGGCAGGTGGCTGTGTTTGCGATGCTCTCCCAAGCAGGGCCAGGCCACAGGCACTATGGGCATGCTATTCTGGGGCCAGCCAGGAGGGTACATCTTCCAAATGAGGGGCTGGATGCGGGTCCCTCGAGGTTCCTCCCAGTTCCAGATCCTGGGCTCTCTGAGGTAGAACGGGGAAGCCTTCCAATCAGTGCTGCCCAGAAGCTTGGGCATTTTCCAGACTACATTGAATGGACCCTTGTGTTCCTCCAGCCTTGAGGGATGCTGGAGCCTCGGGCTCCCTGATGGGATGGGTCTGCAAGCTGGCCATTGGCTACCCAACTCAGTCTTTTTTTCCCATGTGGCTGTCTGTACACATCAGCATGGCAGTGGGGGCCTGGGGTTCAGCTCTTCCTGTGACTGCTGGAGCTTAGTTCCAGTGCTGTGTCTTGAGGGACCAGGATGTCCCAGGTGGAGTGATGGACTGGGGCACAGGTGATCCCGGAGAACCAAGGTGACGCTTATGTGCAAACCTCGGCGGCTCATGAATACAGCCTCTCATGCCAAGAAAGGGCCCAGAAACTTCTGGTCTGGAAAGTGCTGTGCTATGAGAGGGTATGGGGGTGTGTGTGTGTGTGTGTGTGTGTGTGTGTGTGTGTGTGTGTGTGTGTGTTCTGGGCCCCAGTTGTGTCTGTGGAAGGGAGGGAGGAAAAATTGAAATGAAGGAAGGAAAGAAAGAGAGGAAGGAGGGAAGGGAGGGAGGGAAGAAAGAAAAGAGGGAAGGATAGAGGGAAGGATGAAGGAAGGAGGGAAGGGAGGAGGGTGAAATCTGCTTATTGGTCCAGGAGGGCAGTCTCATGGCCTGTCTGCCTGCTCCCAATTCTGCCTCTCCTCTGTCCTGTCAGACCTGCTCCCCCTCCCCCCAGATGCTGCCCTCTGTCCCCTTCCCCCATGCCCAGATGCCAGCTTCTGTCCCCTCCCTCTCCACTTTGGACAACAGCTCCAGAAGTCTGCCCCATTGCGAGAGGCCACACTGGGCCCCCCCAGCTGTTGAGGCCCGCTCCCTCCAGCTTGTCCACAGCCCCTGCGCTCAGTCACTGGGCCAGCAAAGGAAGAAGCTTGCTTTTGTGTCGTGTGCTCATCTGGCTGCTGTCCCCTCTTGGCAGTGATGGGCCTCCCTGCTGGTCAGCACAGGCCAGTGAGGTCGCTGGGGCTACACAGAGTAGCCCGCTTGTTCACCTTCTTTTTCCAGGTGGGGCAGGTGGGTTTTTCCTGAGACACTTCCCATGGGTGCTGCCTCTGCTGTTTTGAAAAACTTGAATATTCTGCTTTAACTGAAGGACCAGTCTAGGGCCACGCCCCCTGTTTTTGACAAAGGGGGGCAGACGGTGGGGGCTGTGGGAAGAAAGCTGGGCTTGGAAAATGAGAGGTTCCGAATAAAAGCTGGTGAGGCCTGTCCCTGGTGACTGGACCACCCGTCGGTGTGCGTTTGTCCAGAGCCGGCCGAGCAGCCGCCTGGCCTGTCTTGGCAGGCCCCGCCCACCTGGGGCAGCCCACCCACTCCCTCTTCTGCCCTCTGATTCTGCCTCATCCCGGCTTGGCAAGCGGCTGGGCCCGCCCTGGGGAGCAGATCCCTGGCACCTCCCAGCCATCCCACAGACCTATCCCAGGTGTTCTGGGCAAAGGGCAAAGGAGGTGTATGGCAGACAGGTGCCGTCTTGAGGCTGTTTCCTCTCTGATGTCTGTCTCGTAGCTATGGCTTTTCTAGGCCTTTCTGGAGCTCCTATTCATCTCTCGTGGAGTCAGGAAGACCCACGTTCAAATCCAGCCTTGGATGCTCCTCCCTGCCCCAGTTTCGGCATCTGTAAGGTGGGGGTAATAACAGCACCTCCCCGCAAGGGTGTTGGGAGGATCAGACGAGATGGTTGTGCAGGGCCTGGTGTGCAGTAGGCATTCTGTGCATGTGGCTGAGCCCGAAGAGTTCAGTGTGAGATTGGGGATGGGGAGTGGGATGGCCAAAGGTGTCCTGGCGGCAGGGGCAGGGGGGAGGAGTGACGTTACCTGAGTCAGGGCTGCTTTTTGGGCGGGGCCTCTGGGCAATGCAGCTAAGCCCCTGCCCTGCCGCTCAGGCCAGTGTGGTGCAGTGGCAGCCCTCGAACCCCCTCCTGCTCCACTGCCTTTCTCGTGATGGTCCTGTCCTGGAAAAGCTAAGGGTCTCTGTGGCCCCAGATTCCTCTGCCTAGGGGCCAGTCAGGAGAGGATGCTCCTTGTTTGATCCTTACCATGGTCCTGGGAAATAGGGGCTATGATTATCCCCATTTCACAGGGGAGGAGTTTGAGGCTGGGATAGAGGAAGGGACTGGCCCAGGGCCTCACAGCCTTGGCCCAGGGCCTGTGCCTTAGGCTCCCCGCCCACCCTGTGTCTGTATCTGTCTCTGGTTTCCCATCTGAATGGAGGCAGAGCCTGTTTTCAGCTTTTTTACCATTCATCTCCACTAGTGCTCAGCATACAACAAGCGGGCAATAGATGCTTATTGATTGATTCATGTTTCAAGTCTCAGAGGGGGTTGAGGCCAGAGAGGGCCCCAGGATGTGCCAAAGGAGCGGGCTTTGGCTCCGAATTCCAGGATATTTCCTCTTCTGGCTCATTCCAGCCCTCCCCAGGGGGCGACTCTCCCATCATGGATCATCTCCCTCAGGCAGGGGTGGTGCCCCGTCTGCCTTCTGTCTCTTTCCTGCTCTTACTCTATGGTTTGTGGGCCAGCCCCTGCCCACCTGGGCCTCAGCCTTCTGACGTCCACCTCGGTGAGCCCATGGTGAAGGAAGGAAGCAGAGAGGAGGCACGGGGCTGTGCTGTGCTGAAGGTACCCGCTTCCATGTTGCCAGAGACAACCACGGCTTACTCAGGAGCCTGGGGAGATGCCGGCTGCTTAGCCAGGTAGACTTGTGTGTGTCTGCTGGGAGCTGGGGTGCCACTGACCCTTTCCCCCTCTTGGTCCCAGAGCGCAGGGTCATAAGAAGACAACTGGGCCAGCTGTCATCCTAGAAGGCCCCCACGGGTACCTACCTGCTGATCATGAGCCCGCCCCAGGAAAGAGCCTCTTCCTTAGCTGACTACAGTGTTGGTGGTTGGAATGTTTGATCAAGCTTTAATTGATTTTATGGAAATTAATTCCTAGATGGGCTGGCTAAATGAAAGGAATTTGTGCATAAATTGTTTTTGTTAATTAGCTGGATTCTATGAATAACCCATTGATATCAAAGAATTTAGAGAGCCCAGATGGCACCTGGAAGAAACCTCCTAGGCCGGGCCCCTCATTGTTCAGGTGAGGAAACCAACGGGGCAGGGCCAAGGAAACACTGGCCACTAGCCCCTGGACAAGAGGCCCAGGCCTGGCATCGCAGTGGAAAGGTCTAGTCCTTTTAAATGTACGGACACTAACTTGGGGGCCACATTTCATCTTTGCGTGGGCTTTCTTTCCACTGTTCTTTGTTAAAATGTGCAGAGTGCAGATAGCTGCCCCTCGGACCAAGGGAGGAGAAGACAAGTCGGTGCTGCCAGAGGAAGACATCCCTGCCCGGAGCAGGCAGCATGCCCAGGGGGGCCCTCACCCGGCCTTCTCTGTTCAGTTTTAGCCTTGTGTGCTTTGCTTGGGTCCAAAGGGAACCTTGCAGGGGGGGCCCTTTGGATGTTAGTGAGTTTTTATGATTAAGAATGAGTGGCTGAGAAGTCTCTGAGGCTCCTGAGGGTGCAGAGCAGCTGCTAGTCTGACCTGTTTGGAAGAGGCTGTGGCCCCCCTGGCTGCCCCCTGCTCCAGCCTGCCACCACGCTGCCGGCCCCTGCACACCTCTCTTGACCCCCAGCCCTGCCTGCTCCCCCTCCCCCTTCCCCCGGGTCACTTCCCTCCAGAATTCTTTCCTGGCAGCCTCTTCCCCATTGCTTTGGGTTTACTTCTCATTGTGAGCTCCTTCCTGCTGTCTGTGTCCTCAGTGCCTGACACACAGTTGGTGATTACTAAATGTTTATGGGACTGAATAAAAAGGTTCCTTGTGCTTCTGGTTCACTCTTTGCCTTTGCCAGTGTGGCCCCAGGACAGGGGGCTGTGCTTACTCCGGGGTGCTCCATATTGCTGGTAGGGATGCTCTCGGCCTGGAGGTGGGGGGGGGAGACAGGGACACCACTTTGGGGCTTGATGTGAGAGAGACAGACACGCATCCCCTTTGGTCTGTGCAGGGGGGGCCTCCAGCGCTGGGGAAGCAGCCTCCTGCCACCGCCGCTGACTGCTAGCTGGCTTCCTCATGGACGATCTCGTGCAGGTTCATGTTGAACTTTGTCTTTGGCTGCCTTGGGCCCTAAGGCCCTGGCAGCTCCAGGAAGTGCTGCGTTGGGCCTTAAACCACCCTTGGGTCCATTCTGACTGGAGGGCTGGCTTGGCCCAGGGCCAAGAGTCCAGATTCTCTGAGTCACATCCAGATCCTGATGACTCCTGCCTCTGAGGCCTTTAGGAAGTCACTGAGCGACTCAGTTTCTCCATCTGTCAGATGGCCAGTCAGAATGCCTGTCTCATAGCGTTTTGAGGCCTAAAGGAAACTGGCTATGAAATGCCGAGCACACTTGGAAACATCTCAGTGGGCATTCCCAGTGTTAGAAAGGTGGACTTTGGCCTATTTTCTGAATGGATTTGAGCACGGCTGCTCCTAAGGATGACTGGCTGCCATGCCCTTCTCCCCACTATCTTGAGCTAATCATCCAATTTCTGTCAATTGTAGCAGTGACTTCCCTATTTTGTGAAGGTGGCCTTAGAAAAAGCAAGGCCAGCCGTGCCAGAGGGGGCACACCCAGCCTTGATTTACCCGTCTCAATGTCCCCTTCCCCTGCTATCTTAGACCCTTCACTGTTGTACATGGGTCAGCCCTGGCACAGGGAATGAAGTGGCCACAGTCTTTTGGGGATGAGGCAGTGTAGACAGAGCACTTGACTTTGGAGTCAGAGGCCCCCAGTTCAGTGTGACCTTGGAGAAATGAGCTCCCTTTCCTGATCTGTCCAACGAGGAGGCTGAGCCAGATGTTTTCTGTGATCTCTGAGCTCTCATCTCTCTTGGAGTAAAGAAGGCCGCAGACCAGTCAAGGCCATTAAGGAGGTGCCCCCAGCCCTTGGATGGCCTAGGGTACGTCAGAGGGGTGTGGCCAGGGAGGGTGCTTACTCGTGCACCCCTCCTCCATGCTAACAGGTTGGGATGGAGGGACAGAGGGAAGGGGGCAAGGGGTGAGAGATGGAGGGATGGATGGATAGAGAAAGGGCAGGATGGAAGGACAGAGGGAGGGAGGCAAGGGGTGAGGGATGGAGGGAGGGATGGAAGGACAGAGGGAGGGAAGCAAGGGGTGAGGGATGGAGGGAGGGATAGAAGGACAGAGGAAGGAATGGATGAATGAATGGGTGGGTGGAGAGAGGGATCCAGAAATGGAGAGGACAGATTGGAGGGACAGAGGGAGAGAGGTAAGGGGTGAGAGGTGGAGGAAGGGATGGAAGGACAGGGGGAGGGGGAGGCAAGACTGGAGGGAGGGACAGGGACAGGGAGGGATGGGGGCATGCAGGGCAGCAGGTCCCCGTCGCGGTCCGCACTGCCTTTTCCGTGTGGGTCAGCGCTTTGTCCAGCTCCCTTCTTCCCCTGGGCTTCTCTCTGCTGGTCCTGAATCACTCCTTCGCCTCCTGATTTGCGTCAGTCAGACCACATATGAAGGAGGGCCGTGGGGCCCGCGGCTTTGCCCAGAGAAGGCCTGGAGCTTCTCTTTGTGTGGCTGGGGCCCCTCCAGCTGCTGAGGTCAGCACGATGGGCATCGGAGCCCCCCTCACCTTTCTGGTTTCCTGTGTTTGATCTGTGGCGCAGCTGGGCTTAGGGCGCTGGTGGTGTGTGGGACCGGGAGTACAGTGGCCACCCAGCTTCCCTGCCCAGAAACGGTTTCTTTGTTGGGCTGCTTGGGTAACAAGTTATGCTGCTGGGGGTGGGGTGGGGTGCTGCAGGGGTGCCCTGTAGATGAGAATAAACAAGTACTCTGATCTGCCCCCCTTAGAAACCCTCCAGCAACCTGGGGCTTCCTCATGACGGAAGAGAAGGAGCCTGCGTCCAGGGGCGACCCTCTGGCCAAACGGGCAAAGATCGGCTTTTGCCAGCCTGTGTTCAGGGCAGGGACATTGCGAACGCTCTTTTGTTCTCTTTTTAGAGAAACCTTTCCAAACTCAACTTTGGGTTTGGAAGAGTCACAAAAAGAACGAGCGTCTGCTCTAGGGATGAACTTGGCGCTCCACTTGCTCCCGGCTGAGGAAGGAGCATGCCTGGTGTCAGCCCCGCCTCAGCATCTGAAAGGTTATCCCCAAGCATCAGGCAATGGCCACTCAGTCCCGGTAACTGTAAGGACCAGACAGCTGGCCGATGGCCACCCTTCCAGGATGCTGTGCTTGTGAAATTTGCAGAGTTCAAGATAAGTGGTGATTAGAACTTAGGGTGTGGGTCAGATTTGGGGAACCTTTAGTTTATTCAATTTAAGCCCCTTCAGCGCAGAGGATCGGCTTGGGGGATGTGAGTTCATCTCTAGGAGGACCCTTCTGCCCCTCTTGGGTGGAATGCTTCCACACCAGGAGCCCACCTCTGCGGCAGTATCCATCATAATAAGTAACAACAGAAGCAGTATGAATATTAATTAGTATGAATTAAACTATTCTCCCGATTTTACAGAAGAGGACTGAGGCACAGTAAGATTGCGACTTGGCCAGGTCACACAGCTGACTAGTGCCTGAGGCAGGATTCGACCCCAGGATTTTGTGACTCCCAGTCCATCCTGGCTGTATCCACTCCAGGAAGGTTGAGAGACCCGAGGGTCCAGCCCTTCTCCTTGCCCAAGTGGGCTCAGACGGCCGCCGGCTGGCCTCAGGCCCCTCAGACTCTGGAGTTCAGAGTGGCTCGGGAATAGGGGAGAGGCCGTCTGTGACACCTGGGTGGGCAGTCGCCCTGGGCTTCACCGGGTTGTGAGGGGGGCACGGTGGGGCCGGCTTTGGAGCCAGGAGAGGGGAGTCCTGGGATTTGGGTCCGCTGTCTTTGGGAAAGCCCTTCCTTTTCCTGGTCCTCTGTTTCCTCCCCAGTAAAACCGGGGCCTTGGGCTCCAGGGGCCTCTCCCAGGTGTTAGGAGGAGTTTTCAGGCTAGAGATGGGGAGGAGGTTGGTCTGGGGGCTCCTCACTGGCCACCAATGACAGCATTGTATCTTTTCCTAATCATTACTGTGGAAAAAACATAGATCTTTGTGCAAACAGGATGTTTCTGTGTGGCCAGCACACTGCTTTCCCAGCCATCTTTGCCCCTCGTGTTTTCTGGTTATGAGTGAGCTGTCTTTCGGTGTGAGTCAGTCTCCTCATCTGTAAAATGGGGCCAGCACTGCTTCCTTCCACCTCTGGGCCCCTCCAAGAGACAGGTGGCTCTTAGAAGCCTGGCACAAAGTCCAGGCTGTTGGCAGTGAGTCAGCCTCGCTCAGGGAACCCCCGGAGGCTGTTCTCAGCTCCCCTGTGGGCTTGGGTGTGTGCCTGCCCTGGGCTACCTGGCCTGGCCAGACTGTTGTTGTCATGCATCAGGTCACCGGCTGTGGTTCACCAGGCTTCCCCCACCTCTCCCCTCCACCTCTTCTCACCTTCTCTGCCCACCTTCTTCTCTTTGGTGGGGGGAGAGAAGAGCAAGGCCTGACCTCATCTACCTTGTCAGCAGGTAGAGAGAAGAGACCCTCCCACCTTCCCAAGAGGGCACCTTGTGCTATTGATTTTCCCAGGTGGCAGCTGGGGCAGTGCTGGGAGCCGGGTTCATGGTCTACTTCAGTCCCTTGTTACCTGGGGGACCTCAGGTGTGTCACTTCATCTGTGGGAGCTTAGCTTTCCTCATCTGTGAAATGAAGTGCTCAGATGGAGGGTCTCTAGCTCTGAGTGGTTTTCCTGGTCTGTGAAACAGAGATGGGAGAGATTTGGCTTCTAAGGCCACCTCTAGCCCGTGAGATGTCTCAATTCAATTGTGATTCCCTTCTTCCCTCCCTTCCTCCCTTCCTTCCTTTCCTTCCTTCCTTCCTTCCTTCCTTTCTTGCGTCCTTCCTTCCTTCCTCCCTCCCTCCCCTTTTCTTTCTTTCTCTTTCCTTCCTTCCTTTCTTTTTTCTTTCTTTCTCCCTCTTTCCCTTCTTTCCTTTTTCTTCCACCTTCCTTCCTTCCTCCCTTCTTTCTCTTTCTTTCTTCTCTAGCTCTCATTCTCTCTCTCCCCCCTCCCTTTCTCCCTCCCTCCCTCTGTCTCTCCCTCTCCTGGGTCACTGTATTGGAGAAGGCAGAGAAAGGAAGGGGTTTCTTGGAGTCAGGTGTCGGGCAGGAGCCAGATCTGGTTCTCATGCCCCTGGGGATGGGACCTGAGGAGGGCACAACAGTGGCCCTTGATCTCGGCCTCTAGCCGTTGTGATGCTGGAGCCTCTGTGGGGACGCTTTGACCCTTCTGCTGTTCCTACTATTTCCACACCTGGGCTCAAGCTCTTCTGTGGTTGTTGTAATGATGAGTGTCCGTGGGGAAGTCACCGAGTCAGACCCATATTTCAGAGGAGAATCAGCACCCCCTGCCCCTTTGCTTTGTGTTACTTTGTTGCCCTCTGTTCTTCCTTGGTCCACTTGGCCTCAGTTCTCGGCCTCTCCAGAAGCCTGGCGGGCACCTTTCCTGCCTTCTTCACCTCAGGGTGAGACGTCTGAGGGCCGGAGAGTCCAAGCCGCTTGGGCTCTGTTTGTGACAGTCTCAGGTGGCGGCTGGCCTTTTGTGCAAGAAGAAAATCTGAACTGAGGACAGATAAAATGGGGGTCCCAGAGAGCACCTTCAGGAAGAAATGAAGCCCACAGCCAAGCTTTGCGGACCCTGCCTCCCTCCCCTTGCCGTCTTTGCAGCGGAAATCTCTCCTCCTGATTCTTCCATGACTGTGCAGGGTTCTATGGGCTGGGGTGGGGGGGGGGCAGTCTTTGGGCCTGGTGCCTACAAACATACTCCAACCTCCCTTAAAGAAAAGAAAGAAAAGGAGTAAGATTTTTATATACGCAGCGTAGGCAATGTTGATAAACCAGTAAGGATTTGGGGCTTAGAGGCAAAGAGGATAAGCCTACTTGGACTTCTGATGTTGCAAAGAAAAGCCATGATTCTTGGCTTTTTGGCAGGGAGTGGGGGAGCTTCTCCACTTGGGGGGAGAGAGGGCACACCCAGAGATTGGTCAGTGGAGGCAGTCGCTGCCTAATGGCTTCTAGTCATGGGGCTGTTGGGAAAGGCCCTTGTGGGGAAGGTGATCTGAGCCCAGAAAGGGGCACAGGGAAAGAGAGAGAGCCTCTACAAAGGCCTAGAGGTGGGACAGGACATGCTGTGAGTGGGAAACAGCCAGAGTGAGTGTGTGAGGGAAAGACAAACTCATGTGTCTGGAAAGGTTAGTCAGAGTGAGGCGGTGAGAGGCCACAGGCCCAGACAGAGGGGTCTCTGGGAGGAATGGGCCCCCGGAGGCCTTCCTGGCAGAGGGTGTTGCTCTGCTGTCCCTAGCCCGGGGGGAGGGGGCAGGCACAGAGGGGGGCATTCGCTCATCCTCGGAGAGTCCCCGTTGTCTCCCTGTTGTGGCCTCGGCTTCTGATTGGTGAGGTCAGGGCTTGTCCCAGGCAGGTGAGTGTGTCCTCCTGGAGGTCTGGACTGCCCACAGGTGCCTTGGGCATCTGTGGCTCTTTGTAAGACCCACATGTGAGTGGAAACGTCATTCCTTTGAGATCCGGCTGTGGGTCTCCCTCACATTGTCTTTGGAGTGGCCTAGATCGCCAGGAGTAAGAACACAGGGAACACACTGAGAAGACTGAGAGCCTGTCAGGAGAAAACAAAGCTCAGACCTCTTCATTTTCCTGGCAGTGGTGTCCAGGCGGAGCTCATCTTGAGTAGTGCTCATGTAGGAAGGAAGGTGGGCAGCCTGCGCCAGGATGGCGCATCCTTTGCTCGAATGTTTTGGGGACTGTTGGTTGGCCTGACCACAGCTGCCTTGCCTCCCAGAGGTGGTTTGATTTAGCTGTCCGGGACCTGTTGCTGACCCATCTATCACTGCTGGCCTCTTCTGCCACCGGCAGTCGGGAACTTGTCTGCATCAGTGCAGTTGTGACCAGAAGTGTGCCCAGTGATGTACAGTGATTGAATATGGAGCATTCTGGAGGCATCTGGTCCTCGACCGGAGGTCCTTCTCCCAGTTGGTCTGATGTTCTTGTGAATGAGCCAGTGCTGGTGGAAGAGACTGAAGGAAAGCACAATCTGGGGCCTTGGGGTTCACGGCCCACCTCTCTTCCTGGGCCTCCCAGTCCTCTTCCATAAAATGGGAGGGCTTGGGCTGGAGGAGCTCCCATCCAGCCCTAAGCCTGTGCTCCTGCATCCCTACTGTGGAGGGCTGGGCCTGGGATGGGCATCCCTCGGGATGTGGGAGTGTCTCCTCCAATGGCCCTGCCTGCTGTGGACCTTGGCTTTATTGGCATGTGCAGGGCAGGCAGGGTGCCTGGCACCTGGGTATGCCTAATAAATGCTGGTGGGGCTCTTCTGCCACCTGGAGCCCCTCTGTAACAAGGAGGGTCTGTCATGGGCTCCAGATGCTTTCCAGGAGGTAAATAAGGATTGCCCATTCGTAGACTGACTGCTCCTGACCAGCTGGCTGCTGTCTAAAGGGGCGCAGCCAGTACACGGAAGAGCCTGGAGCTGGTGCCTGGTGAGGGTGTTGGCTGGAGGAGAAGACCCAGGGACTGATGAGCGTGTATGGGATGAGTGAAAACTTCTCAATTTGAGGTGGTTAACTTTTCAAATTGCTTCTGTCAATCACTTTTATCTTCCATTGTCTGTTTTCCCGCCTTGGTGGGACCCTCCCCTTATCTTTCCTTGCTGTCCTAGTTGGGGAAGTATTTGGTGGAGTATGCCTCTCCACCAATGAGAGGGGAAATAGTCAGGGAGGGGTCTTGACTAAGTTAGGTTAAAAATTCCAGCACTATCTTTTGTAACTTGCCTCTTCTCCATGATGAGTCATGGGGAAGACCGCCCTCTTCCCCCGGGGAAGAGAATAAAGTCCTGTTCTTATCCTAAGAGATCTCTGTGTTTATTTCTTTTCACTAAATTAAGGATGAAGGGTATTTTTCATCCCAAACAAGCGTGTCAGCTGCACCCAGGGTTGGCCCAAACCAGATGAAATGTAATCGACAGCTATTTAGAAAAATAAGGAAAACTATCCTGGCACAGAGATGGCGTTCTTTGGTGGTTTTCTACACCAGCATGCAGCCCTTAGGGCTCCTGTCTGTGGATTCGATGAGGTAGAGGTGCTCAGCCCCCCATTGCCCTCAGAGCACAGGGAGAGCAGGGGCCCTGACCCACTGAGACCCGTCCCCTGGAGCCTCTAGGAGAAGCCAGCAATCTTTGGCCAGACCCGCTCTGGCTGCAGCCTAAGCCCTTTGCTCTGTCCACACTGATGGCCTATCAGGCTATTTGTTCAGTCTCTGCTGCAGGCCTTTCCTGTGGACTTCTTGGAGCCCCAGGCTGGTGAGGATGTGGCCCACATGCCCCATCCTCCCTCTTCCCAAAACCCCTTTGTATTTAAAAGACTTAAGGCCTTATACGCTTTAATAGCTTAACCCCTATTCAGCTTCTTGGGTTGGCTAAGTGGAAACTCCTGTGGGTAGGGGTCTCTCTTTGTTTTCCTGGTTTTCTTGGTGCTTGGCACACAGTAGGCACTTTCCAGCACCCTCTCCCTTCCCTGGGTATCCCCACCCCAGTCCGAGGATAGCTTGCTCCTGGGAGGGCTGGTGGGACCTATTTAGGCAGGCCGCCTGGGTCTGTAGCAAGTGTGGGGCAGGCGGTCAGCACTGGAGAGGGCCGCTGTGGCCTGGAGCGCTGGTGTCTGGCCACTTGGCAGGACAGCCTTCTCCTGGCCCTCCATTCAGGGACCCTGAGGAGGGAGTAGCAGTACATCCTTGTGAAACAGAAGTAAGGAGGAGGAGTAAAGAGGCCCCAGGTGAGTGGATTGGAAAAGGAGTCCATGCCTGCACAGTGGAGGGGCTGGGAGTCAGCCAGAGACTTGGAGTTTTATGGGGAGGTGATAGGTAGAGATGGGGAGTCGGGGAGAGAACACTCCAGGCATAAGGACCAGCATGGGCAAAAGCATGGAGGTGGGAAAGAAGGAACAGGGCACATTTGCGGAGCGTAGACTGAACCATTGGGACAGATGAGGGGGGCAAAGAAGTTTTGCACCTGTAAGGCATCATTACTTGGCTTCAGTGACCTCTGGGTAGTGAGTGGGGACCTGTGGGCCCAGGGCAGGCTGGGTCCCACCATGGGGAGACCTGATTGGGCACAGGGCATGATTGCTCAGCATTCTGGGCTGGCCCTTGGCCAAGCTCAGCCTTGTTGAGATAACGGTGTGGCCTCCATCTGGGGTGGACCAGCTGGCAGAGGAGCTCTGGGAAAAGGTCCATCCACCTCAACCCCATCCCAGGACCCTTCAGGAAAACAGGTCTCTTCCCCCTCCCCTCACCCCACCCAAATTGCCCCCTGGTTTCTCTGCTGCCTGTTGCTGTGGCTTCTGATATTAAGCCAAAATTGTTTGTGACCCCCTCCATTTTTAGGGCTCCCCTTGTGACACCCCAGCATGGAGCACTGTGTGTTCAAATGTGGGAGGGGCTGTCTGTGTCTGGGACAACCGTTTTGTGTGTGTGTGTGTGTGTGTGTGTGTGTGTGTGTGTGTGTGTCCAGCTGGCTGCAGGGGCTACCACTGGTCAGACCCCGGCATTTCAGGTGATTCATGTTCAGAGATAGCCAGGGTTCTGTGACCTGGACCACGGGGCTGGACCCTCTCCTCTAGGCCTTCATCTATGTGGCTAGCCTGGGGAGGCAGCAGCTGCCCCTTCCCTCCTTTGTGGTGACCCCTCAGGGCGCTGGGGACTGATGCGGCTGTGATCTGGCCCCCAGGGCATGGCCTCCTGGTAAGAGCCAGGAGCCTCTTTCATCATGCAGTCTCATGATGTGGGAAGGGTGTGCACAAACACAAGTCCTTATGGACCAAGCCCTGCCCTGGCAGTGACGGGTTCCCCTGGAGGGCTGGCTTTGGCGGTGCCGGCTTGGTCTCCTGGGGTGTGTGTGTGCGTGTGCATATGTGTAAGTGTGTGTTACAGTAACACACAGTAACCTATGTGGGTGCAGCATGTGCACATGTGTAATGTGTGTGCATGTATGTGTGTACGTGTATTGTGTTGGGGGGGCCTTCACTTTTCTCCAGCTCCAGCCAGAGGGTGGGTTGAAGCCCAGGGCAGTGGCGGCTGCCCATGGTCACCGTAATGTGAGGAAGATGCCCAGCTCCTCTCCCAAGGGTGGGTCTTACAGTGGGACATCGGCCACCTTCAGTGCCACCTTCCTCCTCGCCTCTGATGTCCCTTATGTTCCTGTCGGGCTGTGGGGGTGGCAAAGTGCTTCATAAAAGTTGTCCTTGTGAGGGAGGGGCTGTTAGCATCACCCCCGTCTTACAGATGAGGACATTGAGTCCCACTGAAACCCCAACCCCTGAGCAAGGCTACAGGCCTTCCTGGGCTCTGGGGATGGTGAGTGCTGCTTCCTCCCTCCCCCTCATGGAGAGAACCCCCAGAGAACCTTCAGGAGGCTTGGGGTAGATGCCCAGTGTGGCTCCAGATGCCATCCACCAGACCAGGAGGTGACCTCTGACAGCCCTGCTGGCTCTGGGGCCAGGATCTGAAGTCGCTGCCTCTCCAGGCCTCAGTTTCCCCAGTCAAACAGGTGAGGGGGTTGGGCAGGAACACCAGCTCCTCTCCCTCCTGATTCGGGGAGAACAGGACTGTGCAGGGGGGTCATTTGGGGAGGGGACAATGGCTGTGAGCCATAAAAGCCCCGGGGACTACCTTGTGCCCAGTGTTGGAGAGGAAAGGCTTCCGGCTGTTCCAGCCCTGGCTGAGCTGGGAGTTAGGGGGCTCCCCCTGCTCCCACAGGCACCCAGGGAGGGGAGCCAGCGCTGTTGATGGGATCCACCCTCCCATCATTGTCTTCTTTTGGGGGGCAGTGAGAAGACTGTCTAGGCCAGCCTGTCTTTACAGACAAGATTGAAACCATCCCGGGCACCAGCAGAGCTTTCTGTGTGCCGGGCACCCGAAGGCCCACCCCGAGGAGCCAGAAGGAGCGGAGGTGGTGGGGGCGGTGGAGGCAGCTCTTGGACATGGGCCGTTGGCACTGGTCTTTTCTGGCTCCTCTGCCCCTGGCATTTCTATGAATTAGTGATTTAAGTGAAGAGGCGTCCTGTACTTTATAAAATCCTGAGTTCAGGTGCCGGGTGCCTGCTATGATCACGACTGTCTCAGGTCACAGGCTCACTTACTGCACCAGACAGGGGCATTCGACACCGGGAGGCATTGCTCCTACTGTTCAGGGCCCTTTTCCTCTCTGCTGCACTCATTTCCAGGGGTTGGTTGTGCCTTATCTATGGTAGCCTGAGGCCAGAGCTCTGGACTCAGGGGTTTTGGATGGCCTTTCTAGGTTTGGGAGAAGGAGGATGGAGAGAACCACAGGAGAAGGTGCCTCTGCTCAGTCAGACCTCTCTGGGGACTCCCAGGTGCTCAGGGGCATCTTTTCTCCTGCAGAGAGATCCAGGTGTGGACTCAGGAGCCCGGGGTGGCAGGAGCCCGGGGTGACGTGGGAACCCCAGGGCCAAGGGCAGAGGGACAGCGCCCTCCCTGAGTGGGAGATTAAAGCAGCCACTGCCTTGATAACTCACACGCTACCCTCCCCCGCCCCCTACATCCCTCCAGCTTGCTCACGGCCTGATTGCTTGTCCAGGAAGGAGTCGAGGGGCCTTGATGAGGCTGGGGGGGCTTGGGAGTTGGGCTCCACTTGTTGGGGGCTGGACCCGCCCATTCATCCTGCCACCCCCGCCCCAAAGTCTGCAAACACAAATTCCCTATTTCAGGAGATGGTGACGCTTTTCTTTCACTAACAGACTTTCAAGGACTCAGCTTGTCACTTCCTTGTATTATGGTTATGAACGGACTTTCAGAAGGGTTGATTGTTAGAGCTGGAAGCCAGCTGACGGGTCACGGATTCTAACCTCGTCATTCCACAAATGGGAAACCGAGGCCCGAAGAGCCACGGCCCTGGATGGTCGGTTTGGAGTGGGAGCCGATCCAGTCCTACCTGGCTCTGTGACCCCACTGGGGGCTTTCTGGGCAGAGACACTGGAGGGGTTGCCATGCTCTTCTCCAGCCCATTTGACAGATGAGGAAACTGAAGCAAGCAAGGTGAAGGGACTTGCCCAGGGTTACCCAGCTGAGAAGTGTCTGAGGTTGGTTGGACTCAGGTCCTCGCGCTCTGTGCCCTGCCGTAGAGCCCCTGGAGTCCAAACTGAGGGATCCCTAAGACAGGGGACGTCATAGGGCTGACATTGGAACCCCAGTTCTCCAGCTTCCCAAAGAAGCCCTTGCCCACTGTGTCCCCATGGTTGCCTCCAGATTGGTGAGTTCTAGAACTTTTCCTCGGCCTCCCTGGGGGACAGCCCAGGCCAGACCTAGAGGCAGGAGTGTTTGGGCCTGGGGCTGGAACTGGGCCTGGACCTGGGGGATGGGACAGGGGCTAGACTTTGGGCTGGGCCTGGACTTGGACCTGGGGAGGCCTGGGACAGGGGCTTGGGGCTGGGCCTGGGTGAAGAGTCGGTGTTGGGCTGCTGTGCAGTTCAGCCCCCTCAGAGGCTGTGGAGGCCGAGTTCCCTGAGCCGTGATGAGGCGTTTGCTCTGGTCTCCAGTCCTGCCATCGCGGTGGGGACAGGGGAGGGGGATCAGCTCAGACTCTCAGACCCTCCCAAGCCCCAGGGAAGTCTGGAACCAGGACCAGGCAGGCACAGCTTCCCAGGGGAGGGCCCTGGGGCCTGGGCCAGCCAGTCTGGTAGATACCAGCCCAGGGCAAATCTGGCTTCTGCACTTTTTTAACTGTGTGACCTTGGCTGAGTCATTTAACTTTTGCCTGCTTTGGCTTCCTCGAATATGATAGGATGGATGTCGCCCCCTCCTTGCAGGGCTCTCCTGAGCGTTGCTGAGACCCTGTTTGTCAGAAGTGCCAAGGTCAGTGCCGGCACGTAGTGGGCCCTCTGAAGAGCTGGCTCCTCCTTCCCTTTCCCTTCTCTGCCCAAGTGGGCACCCCATGCTGCGTGCCTGCCCAGACATGCCATGCATGTGGCTGGGCACCCTCCGCCGCCCAGGTCACAGCCCAGAACCCCAGGTGTGACGTGGGCCGGCTCCCTCCAAGAAGATACTCCTGGTCTGGGGCATTGGGGGACTCCCCTTCCCACCCTCTTCTGGAGAGTTGGTGGGATGGGAGGGCTTGGGGTGGTTTAGCAGTGTTTGGGGAGAATGAGGAGAGCCCTGCCCAGAGTTGGGTGTGGCCCTGTCTGAACAGACCCTTGGATGGCCTGGGAGGGTCCTGAGGAGTATGTCTGAGCTACTGCCCAGGGCTCCGTGCCCAGGGCCCGGCCAGACTGGAGCCTGCCTTTGGACCCGGGTCGGTCCTTCTTCTCATCAAACTCAGTGAACCAGCACTTTTTAAGTTCCAGCCACGGACCAGCTCCTCTGCTGGGGATGCATGTAGAAGGCCAAGAGGACCCCAGACACCATAGCCTGGAAAGGCAGCTGGTGCTCAGTAAGTACCTGCTAAGTGCCAGCCCTGGGCAGGTCACGCCAGGAGCACCAGAAGCTTCTGTTCCATCAGGGAGATGCCCAGGGCATCCAGAGCCTGTATACAGCTGGACGTGGGGCAGCTGGAGGGGTCACTGGCAGTGGGAGCTGGGGAGGGCGTCCCAGTGGGGGAGCAGCCAGTCCGAAGGCCTAGATGTGGGGAAGGGCTTCATCTGTGCTGAGCAGGGAGGAGATGGGCCTGCCTGGCCCTTGGAGGAGCCCAGGTGTGAGTGCAGGTGCCAGCACAGGGAGGTGCATCCAGAGAAGAAGCCACGGCCGCCATGGGCACAGTTCTGTGTCGATCGCACTGTGCCCGAGAGGCCTCCAAGGGGGCTGATTCTGCCCGGGTTCAGAGGGTGCGGGGGCCGGTTAGTGTTTGTCACGGACCAGAGCCGGATTCCAGTGAGCATTTTACATGCAATTTTAATTAGGTTATTTTGGCCGTTTTTGTTCTTCCTTGCACAAAACAGCTAATTCATGCTGGGTGAATGTCGGCTCTGTCCGTGGCACAGAACGACGTCTGCAGCTCGCGGACTCTAGAATGGCAGATTATCCCATGTGTATGCCAGGGGCCCCTGCAAATGTCAAGACCAGTGACTGGAATGTCCCCCAGCAGGATGAGGTCAGAGCCACCATCGCTGGGCCGGCCAGTGACGGACACTGGCCCTGGCCTGGGCCTTTGGCCAACTGCGCTGGAGGCTGCTGCCCCCTCAGAGGGCAGGTGGGCACTGAGGCTGCTGCCAGCCCGGGGAGGGGGTGTGTGTGAAAACCATTGAGGAAGAACAGATCCAGGGGGAGTGACCGCCAGGGTCCATGTATGCCGCCGTCCAAGCTTCAGACTCTGTTTTGCTGCCACTTTCATTCACAGTGAGGTACGAAATAATCGTTTTGTTTTAAAATGGCTTAATGAAAAGAAAAATAGCGTGTTTGATGTGGAAGAAGCTGGAATATTAAGGTGGTGCCTAAGTGCATCTTGATAACCGTTGGGAGCCGCCAGAACTCAAGCTCGCTGAGGAAGCTTGTGCCGGGTGGCGCCCCTGGATCGACCATTGGCAGCCAGAAGGGCCGGGGGGAGGGAGGAGTGAGGAGTAGGGGGCTTGGGGGGACATAAGCAGCCCTGGTGCCGGCCCCTTGTGAGCCTCACTTCCTCCTCTCTGAGGGGGGAGGCTTTGATGGGTCTCAGCCTTTTCTGGCAGCTCCTTTCTGGCTGCCCCCTCCCGTCCCCGCTTCCCCGGCTGCCCCCATATTTTTTAGCTGGTTTCTCTTATGTGGGTCTGCTTTGGGAGATGTTTTCAGAGCTGACTCAGATTTCCAGAAGCCACTTCCTCGTGTGTTATTGAGGTCAAGTAGATGTTTTACTCTCCCTGTGACTGTACCAGCATTCATAGACCCTAAAGAGCTTGGCAGGAGCCAGGGACATCCTGGGAGGCAGAGGACTGGGTTCAGATCCTGTCTTAGTTTCCTTCTGTCAAAGGGGGGAATGGTGGCCTTGATGGCCCCTGAGTCTCTTCCAGCTGCAAAGCCGTGACCTTGTCATCGTTGCAGACCAGCCCATCCAGTTGGTGCCCCCCTGGGACGGAAGCCAGGCCTCCAGCTGGGACTGGCAGCTCTGTACCTGCCCTTGGGCCTGCAGTAGAGATGAGCTGCAGACTGGGCACAGCCCTCTGGCCATGACTCTCTAAATGCTTCCCAGGGCTCCTCTCCTCCCCAGTAGGTGGGCTCACCACAGGACAGCCGGGGGTCCGGGGCTCTCTGGGGCCACCTGGGGGTCCCCCGGGCCAGGCTCTCAGCCTCAGAGACTGCCGCTCTGTGGTCGGCTTTTGAGCAGAAGCTTTTAGTCAGGGTTAATGGTTAGAGCAAGAGAAGCAGAAAATGGTTTTTAGGTCTCAGTGTCGCTCCACTGGAAAGCTGATCCCCCTACGTTGGGATGTCAGAGGGAGGGAGGTCCCACCTCTGCTTTAGTCCCGTCGGCCCAGCCTGAGAGCATAGCAGAGCATCCCCCAGACACACGGATTCTGAGAGGCAGGAGAGGCCTTGGGTCATCCCCTTACGTTCAGCCTCCTCTGCCTGAAGACTCCATGGGGGGGAGTGTCTGAAGGAAGGGGGCCTTCCAATGCCAGGCTGAGGAAGGGGAGGGCTTCCCAAGTTTGTAAGCTGAGTCAGGGCAAGAGGAAAGGCCTGGAGAAAGTGCTGGCAGCAGTGGTCCCGCAGCACAGGCTTTGGATGGACAGGAGACGGCCGTACTGTGGTCTGTGCCTTTTTAAAACCAGCCCGTCGTTTCTGTTGTGTCTTGTTCCTTAGAGAGGCCTGAATTATTGGAGTCTGAGTGTGTGTGTGTACATATGAGTGAAAGTGTGTGTGAGTGTGTGTGTGTGTGACTGTGTGTGTATGTGTGAGTGAAAGTGTGTGTGAGTGAAAGTGTATGTGAGTGTGTGTGTGTGTGTACGTGTGAGTGAAAGTGTGTATATGTGTGTGACTGTGTGTATGTATGTGTGGGTGTATGTGTATGTGTATATGTGTGTACGTGAGTGAAAGTGTGTGATTGTGTGAGTGAAAGTGTATATGAGTGTGTGTATGTGTGTGAAAGTGTGTGTACGTGTGAGTGAAAGTGTGTGTGAATGTGTATGAGTGATAGTGAGTGTGTATGTGTGTGAGTGTATGTGTGTATATGTGTGAGCAAAAGTGTGTGTGTACATGTGAGTGAAAGTGTGTTTGTGTGAATAAAAGTGTGTATGTGTGTGTGTGCGTGTGAGTGAAAGTGTGTATGTGTGAGTGAAAGTGTGAGTGTATATGTGAGTGAAAGTGTGTGTGAGTGTGTATGTGTATGTATGTGTACATGAGTGAAAGTGTGTGAATGTGTACATGTGTATGTGTATATGACTGTGTGTACGTGTGAGTGAAAGTGTGTGTGAGTGTGTGTATGTGTGAGTGAAAGTGTGTGTGAGTGTGTATGTGTGTGTACATGTAAGTGAAAGTGTATGTGAGTGTGTGTGTACATAAGAGTGAGAGTGTGTATGTGTGTGCCTGTGGCTGTGTTGGCTTTCTTTTACCCCACAGGTGCTTTGTCCCCCCACACCGTTAGTAGAGACGGCTGCTGCTCGCCTGTGGCTCACCCAACCACGGCCCTTCCTCCCAGCGGATTCAGTCCCTTTAGGAGCAGCTTTGCCAGTGGGAGACTGATGGGCATTTTCATAAGGGGAAAGGTGGGGGGGGGGGTCTTTGTTACCTCCATTGTTTAGAGAGTGAGGCCCCATCCCTGCCCGTTGAGGTGTTTTCTCATCTAGGGGAGAGATTCTGTTCCCAAAGAGCAGCTGGGAAAGTTGGGCCCCCTGAAACATCCACAAAGGGTCTGAGCCTCATGAATGTTGCAGAATATTCAGATATTTACGGGGAAAACCCTGACTCCTGAGGGTGTGGGATGCTTGGTGATGTCCAAAGGACGGAGCTCACGAGCTTGGAACCTGGATTGAGAGGCCCAGAGCCCCTGGATCGGGACCTGCCTCCGGGTGTGTCTGGAGAGCTCTGAGGGCCTTGCTTTCCACATTGGGAGCCTGCAGCCAAGGCTGCTGAGGGAACAAGTTTGGATCTGAACCCAGGCTCTCTAAACTTAGGGTTGCTTGTCTCCTGCAGACTCCGTGGTGCTGCTGGGCATGAAGGGGGCCCATGGGAGCTCACAATGTGTCTGGGCGTGTTGGCTGGACAAAGGTCATGCCACTTGGCCCAGAGCCCAGAACTGAGTCCTGGGTGGTCTCTGTAAAGGGGAAAGGGATGGGTGGGTGTCATCGTACAGATGAGAGCTGCCCAGGGCATCCCGGGCACTGCTGCAGCAGGCAATGGGTCAGCTCCAGGAGGTGTTTGGAGCACTAGCCCCGGTGATGGGAGTAATAGCCTGCCTTTCTGTGTCACAATAACCACAGTAGACCCCGACATTTCTCCAGGGTCGACTGTGTGCCCGCACGGACTAAGAAGCGCTTTTCTGGGATTCTCTCCTTTGATGCTCACCGACCACCTGGGGAGGGGCCTACTGTTCTCCCCATTTTACAGATGAGGGAACTGACTGGCAGTATCGTGGGTGGGCTGAGGTTAGTCCGACAAGGGGAGCAGCTGACTCGCCTGAGAACATAGCTGCTCTCCGGCCAGTTTGGGGACCCATGTTAAATAGAGCCAGGTAGGGCAGTGGACAGAGTGCTGGACTTGTCCTGGGTGACAGCCTCTCTGGGCCTGCCTGAGTCTCCTCAGTTGTAAAGGGGGGAGATAGTAATAATAGGGCCCTCTCCCCAGGGTGGGCGTGAGGATAAGGTGCAAGAGCCTGGCCAGCCTTCAAGTGCCCACTCTTCTGGAAGGGCCCTCGAAGGTCCCTGGGCATGGACCAATTCAGGAGCCACAGTCAGTTCAACAATTGTCTACTAAGCTCCTCCTCTAGGGCAGGCCCAAAATGCAAGTGAGCCAGTGCTGGCCCTAAGTCTGAGCCTCTTCTGTTCTTGGGGTGCTGCTGTTTTAAAGGACCTGACTGGTCTAGATCACACAAACCAGGGTGGCCTGAATTTAGTTCTGAAAGCAGCTTCCCACATACCTTTGGAGGCCCCAAGGTTTTAGGATCCAAGAGGTTTGTTCTCAGCTGGGCATCGCTCCACTTTACCTCTGGACCCCGCTTAGGGGTACATCTTCCTTCATCTAATGTCAATAGGCAACATGGCTAAGCGGCCTTCTCTGAGGGGTTTATCTTCCACCCAGTGAGGGATAGGACTTGCCCAGGATCCTAACAAGTGGGTGTCAGAAGGGGGCCTTATGCCCACCAGGCACCAGGCTTAATCCATAGAGAGCCCTTATGTACTGTTGCCCCAGCTGTCCTCATTCCAAAGCCAGCCCTCTCCCCTAGAGAAACTGCTTCTCACTCCCCTTCCCTTGTGTTGTGGAAGGATATCTGGGAAGGGGAAAGGAAGGGATGGCTTCTGCCCGTGCTTGAGATTTGGGGCCTCATGATGGTCCAAACTCTTTGTGCTGTGTGGACACCTAGGCATGACTGAAAGAGAAGGCTTCAGCCACGTGGGCTGGGAAGGTCGCTGTCTTATTGATGGACAAAAGTGACTCAGTTTGACCAATTCTGTTGAACTTGATTTGTCAAGTACTTGTTCTGGGTGAGGCCCAAGCTCTGCTACATTGGGGGGTTGCCAGCAAGCAGCTGCCTGCTGGGGACAGTGATCTTGGGTCTTTAGATCTTCCCCTAATTCTAGGAAAGAAAATGATTGTTCTGGTAATAGAGGACGGATTTTCCTTGTGTTTCCAAGAGGGATGGTGGTGTGTGCTTGTGTGTATCTGCATGTATATGTGCAGTGGATGAGATGGCGTGTGGCTGGATTGGGGCAGAGGGAAGGTCTGTCTTTGGAGCATTCCTGGGCATTGGCCATGGGCAGTCTCTGCTCGTCTTGATGGTCTACAGTAGAGAGCCATCTTCCCTCCCATGCACTAAGGGTACAACCCCTTGAGTTGTGCAGGGCTGCCCCGGACATGAAAGGCTCCTTTATTCTGTGGACTCTCCAGAGGAATCCTAGGTGTTTAGAAGGTGGTTATTTCCCATGGAGCTGGGCCAAGGCTCTTACAGAGTTTGCCCTGCTCATTGACTTGTGTTTTGAGTTTCAGTTGTTTTGGTTGGAAATGTCACCCCAGCATTGGGAGAAGGAAGGATTTGGACCGTTGGAGGCCTGGCTGGGCCACCCCTCCTGTGGCCTGAGTGGCAGCACTTGGTGCTGAAAGATTGATGGAGTGCATTGTTGTCTCCCCCACCTGCCTCGTGCTGTCATCATTAGTAGCACATTGGGCCACAAGCTCGGCCAGTCGTGCCTGCTCATGCCCCTTTGGAGTTCCATCCACTTCTTGGGGTTCCTGGAACTTAAACGTTCAGTACTGGTCAGATGTCACCATCGGGGTGTTTGCAGTGTTGGGGAGTGCAAGGCTGTCTCAAGCCAGCAGTGAGCATTCATTAGCAGCACAGTGTGCCCAATCTGGGGGTGCTGAGAAATAGAAGAGAGACAGATGTCCCCTGACCTCCCAGGGCTGGTGTTTTAATGGAGGGTGGACAGATAGATCACACCTTTATAAATGCTTACCTTGTGCCAGGTACTGTCCAACAACTCAGTATACTGACACTGGGGAAGTCACTGAGAAGGTTGCTCCTCTCCAGGTGCTTACCCTCAGTGTGGGGCACGGTGTTTGTGAGCCGAACACGGAGAGAATTGAGAGTGGCTGGGGAGAGACGAGTCCCTGCAGCACCCAGGAGCTGGTCCAGCCCACCCTGGACTGAGGGCATCTCCGAGACCTTCAGGGACTGTAGTGATCCGGGAGTCCCCTGCCCTTTTGCAGCACTCTCATGGTTAGACAAGGATTTTTCCTGACCTAAGACCTCTCTATCATGCACTCCTTGCTCCTGGTCTCTCTTCCAGGCAGAACAAGGTAGATCAAGACTCCCCTCACATGCCTGCCCACCATGTCACACTGTTGACAGAGTCCACTGTGCTATCCCACGAGGTGCTCCTCAGTCAGTGTTTGCCAAGCTGGGTTAGCTGAACTGGGGTCTATTAACCAAATAGATTTTGTTGTCAGCTCCCGTATTATAAGCTGTGGTCCTCCTCCTCTTTGTTCCTCAACATGACTTGCCTGGCAGAGTTGACTCCAGCCAGTTGGTGGTTTTTGGCTGAGCCTTCCAGTCCTGAGACAGGCTCCCATAAAGCCCGGTCTGGGCCTTCTGCAGCCCCTGCAAGAGAAGGCGTAGTTGGTGTTCCTGGATCCCAGGCTTGTAAATCCCATCATGGGAATCCAGCGAAGGAGGCTTTCATTTTTGTCAGCTTCTTCACTTTGGGATGTGGGCTCATCTTCCAGCTCCCTGGGCTAATTAAAATGCCATTACGGGACACGGGATGCTACTGTACAGTCCAGGGAGTCTTCCAAAAATAGCTTCTTGAGTGCAGACGAATTAGAGAGGAAGTGTGTGTGGAGGGTGTTTGTCAGGGTCAGAGGGAGATTCTGCATCAGTGCCCTTCCTAATTGCTTTCTCCCTCATAAATGTTTTAGCCTCTCCCACCCTCTGCACCCCGATACTGTAAACTTCCAGCCAGGAGTCAGATAAATAATCCATTTATGGTAATTACCCTTCTCGTTAGTGATTTCATTTTAACTCACTCTGGTGTAAAGTGTCTGAGGAAGAGAGTAGGAGACAGGGCTCAGAAATGTTTGTGGGCCTGCCTGGCTACAGGTGTTAATGCCAAGTGCCACAGATGGCGCGTTTCCCCTGCTTGCATCCCCCCACCCAGCCCTTTCCCGTCCCGTGGGGCTTCATCTTGGACGAGAGGGCTCAGGCATCCCAACTGCCGTGACCAGAAACTCTTATCAAAAATCCCAGTCTTGGGGCCTGAAAGGATCCTCAGAGGGGTGTCAGTGCCCCTGGGCCCGAGCAGCAGGTAAGGGGTCATGGCCAGCCTTTACTTTCCAGTTAGGAAAACACTTGTTACTTCCAAGGGCCACCCATCCTACATATAGATGACCCTCATTGTTAGGAAACTCTTGTCCGAAGCCTGTGCCTCCAAGTTCTGCCCTTTGGGACCAGACAGAACCAGTATGATCTTCTTGCATAACGGAGTCCTTCTGAGGCTCACCACCTGCCTCTGTGATGTGAAGATGGAGGGGAAGTGTGGCCCACACATGGGTCCAGCCTGGGCAGAAGCAAGTGAGGAAAGCAGCATTGGCCAGGAGAAGGAGGGGTCAGACCCTGAAAGATTTACATGCCACACGGTGACTTTGTGTTTCATCTGAGGAGCAAGAGGGGCCCTTGAGGATTCCCCTGTAGGGGAGTGCCAGGTTAAGACGTGTGCTTTTGGAAATTTGATTGGAGAGGGGAAGGACATCGTGAGATGGCTCAGGCAGGAGGGCCTGAGGTCCTCCTCCAGACCACTGGGAAAAGGAAGCAAGTATGAGGGATCTTGAAGAGGCAGCCAGGCAGACCCACCAGCTGCTTGGGATGGAGATGGAAGGCCGAGGCAAGGCTTCAGGGCGACTCTTCTCTGAGGTTGCAAATACACGTGACTTGGAAGGACGTCAGCACCTTGAACAGATGGGTGGGCAAGCTTGGGGGGACCTGTGGTGAGCCCCACAGTGTACAGAGGGAGCTTCAGATGTTGACAGGCTGCCTCCAGCTGGCAGGCAGAGGGGCACGTGGCCTTGGAGGTCCGTGGAGATCTGGGAGGGAACCCTCCTGACAATGTTCTCGAGAGGCCCTGCAGCACAGACAGTGGGGAATCTTGGGAAGAGTACTTTTAGTGGAGTGGTGGGGTGAGCTGGACAGGAAGCGAGGGCTCTGCTAAACATGGGGCATGATTCATTACTGTTTTCGATGGGCTGGATGTAATGAAGAAAGCGATGAAGGAAACCCCACCAATGTACTTTACATCCATTTCCCCCATAACACTGACCAGTGCAGTGTCGCATAGCCTTTGAGGCCCTTTAGAATCCAGGCTGCTCTCCTGTCAAGTGTGCCCTTGCTGAAGGACAAACCAAACAAAAGAAAAGGAATTCTCAAAATCATTTTTCATGTCTTTGTTTTCTTTCATTGCTTTAGTCCAGTGACATTTTTAGAATCTTTTCTGTTGGTGCAATGCCTTCACTGATGTGCTAACACAGATGGTCCCAGAGTTGCCTGGGGCACACAGGCTAAGTGACTCACCCAGGGGTACACATGGGATGGGTTACAGAGGGGTTCGAGCCCTGTTTTCCTGACTTCAGGGGGTCAGGGCAGTTGGGGCTCCTCTCATTCCACCAATCAGCACCTACTGTGTGTCGAATACTGAGTTAGCCGTTGAAGACATGAAGACAAAAGGGAAAGCCCATCCTCCCAGAGGGGCGATACCCACTCACACGTGTGTAAGTAGATAGAAAACACACAGGAGGTCACGTTGAGGAGAGTGGGGTGCCCTGGCTGCCAGGGGCTCAGGAGAGGCTCTTCTCCTTCTTGACTGTTTGAAGGGCCTTGTTTTGGGGGTCATGGTCTCCTGTAAGAAGCATTGCAAAAGCCCAGATTCAGAGCTGGCAGGAGCCCATCAGGGCTTGCCAAGTTCAGCCCCCTATTTTAGAGACAAGAAAGCTGGAACTCAGGAGATGGTGACTTGCCCAAGGTCATGCCACTGTGAAGTGTCCGAAACCCTCTATCTGCCTCCTCCTGCATTCTTTTTGGATTTCTCGGATGACACCAAAACAATTTCTGAAAGGTAGAGGGCTTGCCCTCACCCTCGGACCTGGGCAAGTTGAGTTGGGGTTGGAGCTGATTTGAATGAAAATGAATTGAAAGTGAGGTGGGGACCAGAGAAGGGTGGTGGCAGTGGCGGTCAGCTTCGCCTCTCCGTCTGTCAGCAGTGAGATCTGCCCAGCCCTGAAAGCACAGCCACTGTTTAATGGGACATGTGAGGCTGGGGGCTGGTGGCTTCTGGGTGAGTGGCAGTCCTGGCCCTCCTCGGTGGCTGCCTCTTCCAAGGCAACCTCTGTGAGGGGCCCTTCTCAGCAGGCTCCCTCCTCCCAGGTATTAATAGATGGGTGGTGTGGTCTGAAATTTTAAATATGAATGATTCATTTACTGAAGAGCCATTGGCTTTTGGAGCAGGGCCAGTGGGATCCATGCGCTGCTGCTGCTGCTACGGCCACCATCTGACACCCGGAAAACAACACCCAGACCAGCCAGGCCCCACTGAGAGAAAACTGAGCCTGGAGGCCCTGAGTCTGGTGTCCTTCCATGCCTTCTGCATGCACAGGAGGCTTCTTCTTTGACTGAAGAAAGTGCATCCTGTGATAGACACCCTTTGAGCATGAAGACAGCTGGAGAAAGGCCTGTGCCAGCTCCCTCATGCTACAGATGAGGAAACTGAGGCCTGCTTGGGGTGCTGGTGGCCATTCAACTTCCTTCTGTAGCATTGGCCTGGGGATGCAGGAGTTTGTTACTCAGATCGAGCTTGTGATGGCAAACCTGCACTCCCTTCAGCTATCTGCAGTGCGGGGACGCTGCAAAGTAGGCGTCCTCCTGTACATGGTCACTCGGGATGAGGGCGTTGGCCGGGAGGGTAGGGGCACCTGGGTCTAGTGTGATGCCTGCTGCCTTTTCCCCATGAGTCTCCTAGGATGTTCTCGCTTGATGGCTTGGAATGCCACCAACATCTTTGTCAGAAGGGCGTGCTGGATGACGTCCACAGCTTTTGCCGTAAGCTCACGGTCCTCCTTGGTGGATACATTTTCCCATTTTTAGCCACTTCCGTGGGCAGCTTCATCAAAATACCTAGAAAGGAAATTTTCAGTAACAAAATAGAAGAAAGTACAGAATTTTTGGTGTGGCCGTAGAGGGACAGATCCACTCCTGTCCTGTTTCCTCATGGGGGGTAGAGGGAGGAGGCAGTGGGTGCCAAGCCAGCCCTTTGCCACCTTTCCCAAGCCAGACTACTGACTTTCACACCCTGAGCTTGCTATTCCCTGGATTCTGCTCAGCCAGGGGTCCGATGACCTCCCAACCAGAGGGGCTCAGGCTGAGTCGGGTGTCTAGCCTCTTTTACGGAGGCAGGGCCAGATGGAGCCACATGTGGGGAGTTTGGCTGGTCAGGAAGCTGAGAGATAGACCCCCATGGGGCTACCCCATAAGTGTGGCTTTCTGTACTCACCACACAGGCTCTGCTGGCCAGGGGCCTTCAGGGTGTGATTCAGGGTGAGTCAGAGCAAAGCGGCTCCAGGACTGGGCATTGGGCTTGTTGCGGTGCTGTGGATGCTGCTGGACTGAGGTCTTCCGTAGCCAGCGTGCACTCAGTCCAGACTGGTTATATGGCTTTCTTCAAGGCCTTAGACTGTACTCCTCCAGGCCCTGGGCAGGCAGGCCCAGGCCAATAACTTGGCCTTCCTCGGAAAAACCGATTTCCATGTGGGAATGGGCTTGGGGCTGCCGACTATTTGAAGCAGATGGGGCCAACCTGGGGGCTGGGTTGAGGCAGCCACGGGGGTGGGGGGTGTCTAAGGGCTCACTGGGGGGCCAAGCACCTTTTGTGGTCAGAGGCCTGGAGTGTCCCAGCCAGCCAGGACTGGGCAGCGTTGCTTTTTCAGGGGACAAGAGAGTGGCCCTGGTGTGGCAGGAGGAGGCAGGGATTCTCAGGCAGAGCTGGGGGGTGTGGGGATCCTGGCCCTGACACTCAATCCCTTATCACCTCCCAGCATGCCTCTCTGTTGTCCTTAGTGGATTTGTCTGTCTGAGTTTCCCATTGTCGCCGCTGCCAAGCTCCTGAGATGCCCGGGATTTGTGTGGGTTCTTTCACATTCTCCTCTTTGCTCCGGTTGCTGTTTTCTTTTCTGTTGACTCTTCTGGTTCTTCACAGGGGTCATGAGATTGTCTGCACAAGGTGAGAGTCTCAGGGCCCATTTGCCTCTGTTTATTCCCTTGACGTGTCTTCCTTGTCTTGTTGGTAGCTTGAGCTCTTCTAGCCCTGTATTAAGGGGTAGTGGTGGTGGTGGTGGACATCCTTTCTTTATCCCTGGTCTGACTGGAAAGGCCTCTGCCCTTTCTCTGTTACATGTCATGTTGGTTCTGGGCTTTGGATAGATGATTTTCGGTCATGTCCAGCTCTTTGTGACCCTGCAGACCATTGCATTCCAGTGCTGCCCATGGAGTTTTCTTGGCAAGGATACTGGAGTGGTTTACCATTTCTTTCTCTGGTGGATTAAGAACAACAGGGTTAAGTGACTTACCCAAGATCACACAGGTGGAACGTGTCTGAGGCTGGATTTGAACTCCGGTCTTCCTGACTCCAGGTTCAGTGCTCTGTCTACTGAGTCACCTAGCTGCCTCCTTACTCTATTGAGGAAAGGTCTGTTTATTCCTGTGCTTTCTCATATTTTCAGTTGCTGGCCTGAATTGTTAGAGAGGCTCCTTCTACCTGGGAAATTGTGAATCTGGTCCTAAATCTCATCCCTTTTTAGATTTTTGCACTCCTCAGTAGAATTCAGACTCTGAGGACAGGGGCAGTGTGACGATGCCTCTCTGTCCTTGGGCTCTGACACTGAGCTTGGCCCCTAACAGATGTCCAGGGTCATGGCTGAATTCCACTACATGGAGTTTTGCAGAGGAAACTCTCAGAGGAAGCAGGCGGCCAGTGACCCGGAGCACTCACTCTCTTTTTGGCTGCTGGCCCTACAGGGATGAGCTGCAGGAGTGCAGAGAAGAGGGTTAAGTCCAGAAGTCTCTGGCCTAAGCCCTGAGGCTCTTCCCTCTCCCACCAGCACATCACTGCAGCTTCCCCCAGTGAATGGATGACTCAGGGCCCCTGGTAGGGATGGCATGGCTGCCTTGGCTGGGCATTGAAGGTTTCCACCTGGCCCCTCTGCCCCCAGCCTAGGTGGCCACAGACAGGCCTGCTTCTTGTGTTTGTTACAGATGAGCAGAGATGGCCCAGGGATCGGGTGCTGTGGTCAGTCCTCCCAGGGGTGTCCCTGCCTTCCTGTGCTCGGACACAGGGAGGAGAAGGAAGCAGACCTAGACAGAGCGGGGGTAGGGGGGATGTGAGGAGGAGGGGGAGAGAAAGACTGGAAGGGGATGCCCTATTTCAGTGCTAGGAAGATGCTGCTTTCTGGATCACCACACCGGCAAGGTCCTGGTACTGGATGCCAAGAGAAGATCAGGGTGGGCAGCTGTTGGCCTGCAAGCCCTTCCTGATGCTCAGAGCCCATGGGGATCATGCCATCCAGCCCACGTGCATTTAATAGGCACCTCCTGTGATCCGTGCATTGTGTTGTCTGTGAGGATTGTAGGGTAGAGAGGCTGTCCAAGAGCATGTCATGACTCCTTACATTTCACAGGCTAGGGCTGGCAAACGTCTCTTCTCATGGCAGCTGGCCAGAGTAGTGCCCCTCATTTTGCAGATGAGTCTCAGAAAGGTGATGTGATGCCCAGGGTCACACAGTCAGTATGGCCCTGAAGCAGGATTTGAACCCTGCTCCTTGGGTCTCTGGGCCCAGCTCTATCTCTGGGCCCTTGAGCAAGTCTGGGCAGATGTTCTTACGTTCACCAGAGTGCCACAGGGCAGTTGGCTTCATATTCCACTGGGCAGTTTTCCAGGGGCTGCTGGGATGCTGTGCTGGCTTCTCCTCCCCTTCTGCACTGGTCACCAGAGAGGTGCCACCGAAGTCCTGCTGGGGTGTGCCTCTCCTGCCCACCATGGTCAGAACATTTCTTTCTAAAAAGTAGTTCCTGAAGCTGTGGACAGATGTCCACTGGCAAAGAGATTGTGCTCCAGCTAAGAGAGAGCAGGGAAAATGTCGGGGGGTTCAAGTGAGAAGCATTTGGCAAACTTGAAAACGCAGCACAAATGTCAGAGACTTTTATCTGAGGAACTCAGGTCCTGGAATGGAAGGGAGGCAGCCAAGGGGTAGAGGGGCAGTCGGGCCTTTTCTTCCATGTGCAGACCATGCCTTTCCCAAGGCTGCTTGGCTGTGATCTCTCTGGGAGTGGGTCAGCTTGTCAGGGAGCAGCCGAGGTGTGCCTGGAATGCGGGGCTCACTGACCAGGATGGTCAGTACCCCCTGGGAACCTCAAGAGAAGACAGAAAAGCATGGTCATTTCCAATGGCTGATGGCCTGTGGCCTGGTGAGAGGCGCTTTCTGGGCAGAGGTCACCCTCTCAGCACTGGTCTCTGATTCCTCAGAGGCATCTGATCCAATTCCAACCTCAATGGGGAGCCCTCTCTAATCCAAAGTGAGTGTACTCTACAGGGCCTCCTCGAAGCAGTTGAAGACCTCTGGGGGCCAACTTCAGAGATGGCCATTGGTGTGATCTTGGTGGGGGCGGGTGATAGGTCTGGGTGCCTGTGTAAGGCTGTGAGTGGGTCTGTAGGTCTTGAAAGCCTGGAGGCTAGTCCCAGCTAAGCCTGATGGTGCCCTGGAATCCCCCTGTGCTGCTCTCTGGGTCAGCCTCCTCCCCACACTGACACCCCCACTTCCTAGTGTGTCTGGTTTTCTAAGCAGCGCCACGGTGTTGTCATCGGACATGTCGTGAAATGGGCTGAGGGGGCTGTCCAGTCTGGTTTTGTGTGCTTGGTCACAGATCCTCTCTGCAGGAGGGGACTGGCTCATCAGACAAGAGATTTGGAAAAAGAAGGGACCATAGGCCCTCTGGATCAGTCCTTCATTTTACAGACAAGGAAACTGAGGGCCAGGGAGGTTGCCATCAATCATAAGTGGCAGAGCCTAGCATTCAACTTGGATCCTCATCTCCAGGTCCACCATTCTTTCTTTTGTGACCTGTCTAACCAGGCCTCATGGCTGAGTGGTCAGAGAGCTGACCCTCTGACATTACTGTCTGTGTGGCCATGGCCAGCTCTCTTGACCTCTCAGGGCCCTAGGCGGCTGATGGGGGGACTCTCCACACTTGGAGGTCCCTGCCCCAGGGTAACCCCTCCTGGGTCTGCTCGAGCCGCACAAGCTGCTCTATCCCCCCGGCCTCTCACACAGGTAACCGGCCACCTCAGCCTCACCCAGAATTGGGCGGGCACTTGCTTCTGCCTGTGGGATTGGATTCAACCTGTCGTCACCGTTAGCAGTGAGAAGTGTTTGGGCCTCAGGCAACTTACAATGACAGTCTTTTTTTCTTCCGTTTCCAGATGGACTTTCTGGCCGAGACCAGCCGGTCGAACTGCTGAACCCACCAAGAGTTAACCACATGCCTAGTACAGGTAAGTGAGAAGCAGCCCATCTCGTGCTCCCTGCCCCGTCCTGCCCTGTGCTGCCCAGGATGGGGCCACCTGTGGGTGAGAAACAGCCTGTCTCACGCCCCCTGCCCTGTCCTGCCCTGCGCCACCCAGGATGGGGCCACCTGTGGGTGAGAAGCAGCCCGTCTCACGCCCCCTGCCCT
>CM053584.1:393175258-393246190 GCA_028627135.1 Pseudochirops cupreus | reverse complement strand
CTGTGGGTGAGAAGCAGCCTGTCTCACGCCCCCTGCCCCATCCTGCCCTGCACCACCCAGGATGGGGCCACCTGTGGGTGAGAAGCAGCCCATCTCATGCCCCCTGCCCCGTCCTGCCCTGTGCCACCCAGGATGGGGCCATCTGTGGGTGAGAAGCAGCCTGTCTCACACCCCCTGCCCCACCCTGCCCTGTGCCACCCATGGGGGCCGTCTGTGGGGTTCCTGGGGCAGGCGCTCAGACCTATGTGCCTGGGAGGCACAGTCGGGGCAGTCAGGGCAGGTATAGGTGTGTGTGTGTCGGGGGACGGGGGGGCCTTGTATATTTTTAAATCTTTTTGTCCTTGAGAGAAGACACATGTTCTTGGGACAAGAATGCTCTGAAGAGATAGGCATGTGATGACCCCAACCAGGAGAACTCTGGGTCCTGGGCCTGGAGACCCAAGAAATATCCAGCTTCCTCATTTTTATGGAGGAGGGAGCTGAGTCCTATAAAGGTGCAGCAGAGCCCCGGGAAGGGCCCGACTCCCCGACTTTGAGACCAGAGCCCTTCCCAGTAGACCGAAGGCCTCCTGTGGCTGGTACGTGCTAGGAGCACTCCCTCCCCCTCCATTATCATCCCCCTGGACAGAATGGCTGAGGGGACCCAGGCACTCGACGTATCCCTGGTTGGGTCTTGGCTCTGGCTGCTGCTGTAAAGTGAGAAAGTTAGACTCGGGGCCCCACCCAAGGCCCCCTTAAAGCTCTTCTTGGTCACTGTGGCTGTGGGAGCTAGACAGAAAACACAGGCCCCCACTAGCGTGCTTGATGTGTGCGCATGTGTATACGTGTGTGCGTGTGTGTGGAGCCCACCGTCCTTGCCGCCAGGGAGGGCACTGTGTGAGGCCAGTGCCGCCATGATTGCTGACTAGGCGAGCTGGGCTGGCTGGGAGGGTCCTGGTCTGGGGCTGTCGCGGTCCACGCCCTCCCACTCTGGGGTCAGAGCCCCTCCAGCGTCTGCCTCGCGCTCAGGCTCTGTAGATTTTCTTCATGATCTCCTTTTTAGTGGCCGCTGACCCCCTCCCCCCTCCCCAGCTGATTGTTTTGGTTCATTTCAGTGCAGGCTCCTCATTAACTGAGCTCCTACTGTGTGCCAGGCCCCAAGCCAGCCAGGCAGCACTGGGGGCTTGCAGAAACAAGCCTGGCATCTGAGTGGCCCCCTGCCCTCCTGATTCATGACACAAGCTGAGGCCTCTGACCTTTGTGCTTGTTACCTTTGAAGGGGCTCGGACCCAGAGCCGTGCTTCCTTAGATGCCCCCTTTCCTTTCTCCCTCCTCATCCCCCCTTAAAGTAAAGAGGAAGAAGCTGGTGGGAGCTTTCGGCAGCCGAGATCCCCACTGGTAAGACGAGCCGGCTGGTGTGTCCGGTCTGCAGGCCAGGCCTGCCGAGGGTCTCTCTGGGCATCTTGCTAGAGGTCAGTGTGGGCACTCCTGTCTACCCCATCCTGGCGGCAGGCTCAGGTTCTGCTTCCTGTGGAAGCTTGCCTTCATTGGGAGGCCTTCGCACGTGGGGTTTGGCAGGTGCCAAGAGTGCTCTTTGGCTGAGGGAGTGAAGGGAAGGGGGCTTTGAACAGGCATGTTCAGGGGGTGCTCAGAGCATCATGGCCCATGATGGGCATCACGTCTGTAGACGCACATGTTGGAGTGTTTCTTGTTGATGGATTCTGCTCTGGGCATAGGCACCACTGCCATGGTCTTTGGGGAGCTCCCCCAGCCACGTAGCTGCGTCCCACGGTGCCCTCAGCCACTTCCGATCCTGCGCTGGGGAAATCAGGCCAAGCTAAGGCAGAAGTGCATCCTTGCCTTCGGGGGGCTTATGATCTAGTAGCGGAGAGGCGGCATAAATAAGTGGCAGTGGGCCTTTTTCTATCATCTGCAGAATAAGTCAGCTTGTCTTCTCTGCCTTTGCCCGAATCACTGGCAGACATCTCGAGCAGCAGGGAGAAGAGCTGGTGTTGGAGGCTCTCCTCCACCAGAGACCCCCTTCCAGGTGACCTTGAGCAACCAATGGGCCTGTTCTTTGGGTTCTGCTCTTTGCGAGCCTGACGCGCCGCTGGCCCTGTCCTCCAGCCCCCTTCTTGCCATCTTTCTGCCCATTGCCTTGGCGATACCCAGGCCCGCGGTGCATTCTCTGCATCTGCGTACCTGTCACCTTCCAGGAAGGGGGAGAGGCCACTTTGCCTGGGTGTGTCGTGGATGAAGCTAAGTGGGCTCATCGAAGATGGGCCTCTAGCATTTTCCCAGGAAGCAAAGTCAGCTTCATAGCTCTCTGGTGGCCATCTTCCCTTTTTGGAAAACCCAAGGAACCTTTTCCTTTCCTTTACAGATGAGAGGCCTGGCCTAACAGCATGAATCAGTTGCTTGGCACCCCGCCATTATAATGGCCCTGTCATTACGGGGGCAGTCAGGGACTTTAGGGCAGATGTTGTAAGTGTGAGATGCGCCAGACACTGGCAAGGTGGGTGGCTGATGGAGAGAGAGCGACGTAGGCACAGTGGAAGAGCGCCGCCCCAAAAAGGATGAGCAGAGGCTCCTGCAGAGGGCCCTGTGTGTGATACTGGAGAAGGACAGCCTGGCCCTTGTGCCGCGCTTGGCCTCGGCCCCTCTGAGCAGCCCGGCTCTTGGGGCTTGTCTGTCCCTGGGCAGCCTGGCTCTCGTGGATTGTCCATCTCTGAGCAGTCCAGCTCTCGTGGCTTGTCCATCCCTGGGCAGGATGGCTCGGGAGCCACTCTCGCCGTCCACGGCTTCAGATCGCGTTCCCGGCTGGTGGTGCTGACGGGCCGTGTGTGGAGCAGACACACGCATGTTAGACACACTGTTGAATCTGAGTGCTCTTGGTTACCAGCTATTTGCATCACGTCGATGAGATTCAGCCCATTAGCGTCCTGCCAGCTCTCCCAAGATGCTGCTTTGCCGGTCCAGTCACTCACCTTTTTCCTCTTATTTGACCATGATTTGTGCATTCTGGTTCGCATTATTTGATAAAGGTCTTTCCTTGTTTCCTGTATTTCTGCTGCTCATCGTTCTCAGATGCATTCTCATGATCCGTCACGCTGATGCACCTTGGCTGATGCCAGCCTCCCCTCTTGCAGGGCATTCAGGTGGCTTCCAGATCACCACCCCCCATTACAGCACTGCCTGTTGGGTTGCCCTGGCTGCAGAGCACTGCATTTAAGTTGTAGAGAAGAGAAGGACCTTCATTGGTTGTTAAAATTGAGTCTGCATACATTTAAGCTTGTATTCAGAGCCCATTGGCTCTCATTGATTGGCTATCCCAAGGTCCCTGGCCGAGCCCTCCATGGTCATTGGGCCCCAGTGGTTCAGAGTGAACGTAAACAGCCATTGTGTCTGTTTTGACCAGAAGTCCTGAGGGTCTTCCTCTCCAAGACTGATGTTTTTGACTAGGTCATTATGGCCCCTCTCTGCCTCCTTTCTTACCCAGCCTTAATCACAGAAGGGTCTCTGCCTCAGTCAAACTGAGACCTGGGAAAGACCTTGGCTTGAAAAGGCCCAGGGCTCCTCCACATCCTGGGCCATCTCCTTTCGTCCTGATCTGTGTCTGGCTACTGGACCCAGATGGCTCCGGAGGACTAAGTGAGGCTGGTGCCTTTGCACAGCGCTGCCTCATTTACATATCGTGGCGTCACCTCCCTGATGTTGGTCCTCTTTGAGAACGCGTGCAGAGAAAGACAAGCGACAATTCCTGCCCTCGAGGACCCTGTAGCCCAATGGGAGAGAAAACTCCGTACAAATGAGATGTATGCACAGTAAACTGGACATAATCACTGGGGGGGAGGGAAAGCCCTGACATTAAGGGGGTCAGAAAGGACTTCTCTAGAAGGAAGGATTTTACTTGGACTTAAAGAAAGCCAGGAGGAGGAGATGACAAAGGAGAACATCCCAGGCAGGGGGCACAACCAGAGAAAATGCCCGGAGTCTGGAGATGGAGAACGGTCAGGAGGCCAGCGTCTTCCTCCTGGAAGAGGACAAGGTGGGGAGTGAGGTGTGAGGAGCCTGGAAAGGGAGGAGTGGGCAGGTGATGAGGGGCTTTGAAGACCAAACAGAGCATCTTGTATTTGAATCTGGAAGCCATAGGGAGCCACTGCAATTTCCTGAGTGAGGGAGTGATGTGGTCACACCTGTAGTGGGTGAATGATGGACTGGAGTGGGGAGAGCTGCGAGGCAGGCAGACCCCTCAGCAGCTGCTGCCGTGATCCAGATATGAGGTGACCAGGGCCTGCGCCAGGGTGGGGAAGAAGTCAGAGAAGAGAAGGGGCCATGTTGGGGAGGTGGTGCCAGGGTCAGTGGGCTCTGGTGCCATATTGCATCTGGGGGTGGTGAGAGAGCATCAGGAGCCCAGGGTGACTCCAGGTTGGAATCTGAGGGACTGGGAGCGTGGCGGGAGGGTGCAGGAGGATGGAGGGAGGGCGCAGGGGCTGGGGGGAAGAACACCAGATTCCTCCCCTGTCCTGATTGGCTCGTTGTTGCTGCCCCAACAGTGCAGTTGGGGGTGGACAGTGGATGGGCGGGCAAGCTCTGGAGCTGCAGTGGTCACCATGCCCCAGCCCGTGGCTCTGCAGAGGGCCCCGGGGCACAGGCCGTGGCTGCCCAAGCACCTGTTGCCCCCCAGCCGCCAGCATGCAGCACCCTGTGTGGGAGCTGGCTCTCCAGTTACAGCAGGGCCTGGCAGAGCCTGCTGGCTCTGTTTGAGGGTCCTGACTAACCAGCTCCATCATCCTTTCTCCTCTGCTTCAATCTTTCACCACCTCCACGCCAAAGGGAAAGACACTGAGCATTCACAAATTCAAGGCCTGGTATATAGTTGGCACTTAGTAAGCACAGGCCCGGTGCTTGTCTTACCCCCACCCTGTGAATTCTCAAGGGTAGTGGCTGGTTGGCTTGTTATGCTGGGCCAGGTGGGCTAGAAAGGGGCACAAGAAAGGCCAGAGAAAGATGTGGGTGGAAGCATTGTCATGCCCCTTGGCATCCTGGCATCGGTAGTCTGTAAGCACTTCTTGATGCCTCCAGTGAGAACAGGCAGTGGCCTGAAAATGAGCAGATTCTGGGCTCGGAGGCTTTTCTACTAGATCTGAGAGAGCTGGGGGTGCTTGGGTCCCTTCCCTCCAGGCTTTCCCAGGCCTCTAGGGGCCGTCCCTTAATTGTGCCCAGGCAGGCTGGCCACTGGCACCAGCAACCGGGGAGTGGGCAGCCCCTTTTGTCCAGGCGGCTTCTTGGTGTCTGCCTTTTTGACTTCCCCTGGCTACTGCCCAGGCCAGACCCGCATCTACACCAGCCCATGCAGCCTCAGAGTGCTAGCTCACAGCCCACTGTACAGCCCTTAAAAGCATTGCTCTCCTCTCTGACCACTGGCCTTGGGGCAGGAAGTGCCCAGGTGTGCTCAGATTTCTGACTGGAAGATGATCTAGAACATCCTCCCCAGGGTGAATGGAGGCAGAGGAAGGAGGGAAGGACTTGGGCCTTGAGGTGCTGGTCTGGAGCGGGGAGGGGCAGCCTGCAGCCAGGAGCTGGAGGAGCAGATGCAAAGTCACTGTGAACCCACAGAGCAGGAGAATGCCAGGTGATGAAATCGCTTCCAGAGACGGTGGTTTCCATTGAAAGGAGAACCTGACATCGGGACTGGCCTCAGCTGGTAAAGCTCAGGGATCTGGGCTGGCCCTGTGGCCCAACCTCTTCATTTTGAGATGGGGAGACAGAAGCCAGAAAGGGAAGATGAGTGCCCAAAGTGGCACCACCATGAACAAGTGTCTGCGGCCTCTGGCTTGATGAGCATCCGATCAGGACCACCTTCTTGCCTGTCTGTCTGTCCAAATGCACCTGTCATGGGGAGGCTTCTTTCAGATGCTGCTGCACCCCCAAGACCATGCTGCTCTGGCCCCAAAGGAGCCCCATCCCCTGCCTCAGATCTCTCTGCCCCTGCGGTGGCTTGGGAAGCCCTCCGCCACTGTTTTAGAAGCAGATGCCCAGACTGGCCATCCCGAACCTCCTTGAGAGCAGGTTTTCTTTCTTGGCTGAGGGCCATGTTCCTTGTCAGGGGCCCTGTTCCCCAGGAGGTCATTCCCGCTGCTCAGAATTGAGCTCAGGAAGGCCTTGGACAGAGCACATGGGATTGCGAAGGAAGCCCAAGAATGGTGGCAGGGCTTTCCCCCACACAAAGTCACAGACCCTTGATGCATGGCCACGCCAGCTGCTCCAAAGCTTCTGCCTCTCCTTTCTCACCTGCTCCTGTGATCCCCCTTTTCTCTACACAGGGGAAGCTGAGGTTTAAGTGCACATTACCTGACTTCCCTGGGCTCACGCAGAAATTGAGGGTGATATTCAGACCTGGGCTGTCACCCTCGTTGCAGAGACCTCCCTCTCCCAGATGCCTCTGTGGCCATCCTTAACCAAGTGGGTCCTCCTCAGAGGGCGGAATCCAGCATTTGGAGGGTCTTGCCTGTTCTGAGGCCAGGAAGCTTTCTGTCTGCATTAAGGTAGTCTTCACTCAGTGCCTGCACCCAGACAAGCCCAGAGCCTCCCTGGCTTACCTTAAGAGCCCAAAAGGCAGACTGTACTGACTGGATTGAAAGGGACGCTAGGGTTCTCCTTGCTCCTGTCTGGCCTCTGAACTGCTCCAGAGGTGAGGAGCACGGGAGCCCAGTGAGTCCTGCCTGAGCCAGCATTCTACCCTGGGCAGGTGGTCCCTGAGGGTGGGCAGGCTGGTAACTGGGTGAGGGCGCCGGACTTACATGCCCCAGGCTTAGGGGCTTCCTGGAGCGTCCAGGGCTTTCCCGTGGTCATACGTCTCAGAGAGTCCAAACTTGAAGCTGGGTTTTCCTGAGTTCAGGTGAACCCCACCTTGAACGCTGTGGCTCATAGCCTCTCCTGACACTTTAAGGTCTGAGCCTGCAGCCAGCCTGGGGGCCTAAGGCCTGCCCCAGTCATTGGCCCCATTTTCCAGATGAGGAAGTGAGAGGGGAAGTGGACTCCCCACAAGTGATCTGTATAGTCCTTTACAAAGGCCGGCCAGTGTGTGCCACTAACGGGCATCTCATGGAGGTATGTGAGAGTCAAATGTTATTAAGTGACTCTTTAGCAGTGAGTGGTGAGCTGTGACCCCTCTGTGCACACCTGGGGCCTTGAGTCCCACTGGAGTGATAGGGGGATGTGATGGAAGGGTCCAGGTTGGAGGCAAGATTAGGAGAACAGAGAGTGGCCACAGATTCGATTAAGGAATCAGAGGGAGGCAGCTGGCGGCTCTGGGATTAGCGAGCATACCAACGGGGCTGCCTCGGGCAGGGCGCCAACAGGGCCACCTCGGGCAGGGCACCGGAGCTCTCCGGTCCCCAGGGTTCCCCTCTTTTACATGACTTGCCCAGGCCCACCCCAGGAAGTTGCAAGGCCCCCAGAGTCAGGGAAAGCTCCCACTGGCCATGGCCCCTTCTTTCTCCTTGGGGTCTGCTTCCATTCCAGGGGCTCAGTCCAGAGAGTTTCCCGCACACACGCAGGCTATTTATAATTTCCAGGAAGTTCATTGGAGCCCATCGTGAAAGCTAAGCTCCTGAGCCACTGTTCTGGGCCTTCTTTGCAGCTCTTACTCAAGCCAAGCTCTCGCATCCCTTCCCAGAGATAGCTTTTCTTCTCCAGGGATGTAGAACAAATTAGAAGCGTTAAAAGGGTTTGGAAAGAATGAATTCAGAGGCTTGGAAGAAGAGGGGCAGGAGGAAGAGAGAAGAGGAGGAAGAGAAAAGAGGAGGAGGGAGGAAGAGGAAGAACTCCCTCTTGGCTCTTGAGTTCATGGTTCGGGCCCGCAGTTCAGGGCAGAGCTGGCTGGGCTCTCCCCCACCTGGAGCCCCACTGGGCAATGCACAGTCAGGCCATCAGTCCTGTTGAAGTGGGCTCTCACCGCTGTTTGGCAAGGTCAGGAGACCAAAGGCTGGTGCAGTCTCGATTCAGGTTTGAGCGGCTCCTTGGCCCCCAGGTCATAGATTTAGAGCTTGCAGGGACCTTCAGGCATTTCTAGTCTGGATTGCCCCACCCCCATTTTTACAGATGAAGAAACCGAGGCAGAGAAGGGTTCCTTGTCTGAGGGGCCCCAGGGCCGGTGCTGTGGGATGGGAGATGCACCAACCCAAGAGGTAGCCCCTTGGGCAGGAGTGGGGAGGCGCCCAGGCCAGCTCTGCATGCGTTGTCTTCCTGCCTCTCAGGTGGGCTTCTTACAAGGAAGGGCTTTGCCTTGAGATCCTGAGTCAGCTGTGAAAGACCTCAGAAGCTTCACCCTCACAGAGAAGGAAACTGAAGCCCACAGGAGAGAAGTTCCTCCAGGTCATGGAGACATTGTAAGGCCCATGACCAGCTGTCCAGGCCAACACTCTCATCCTCCAGATGAAGACCCTGAGGTCCCAGGGGGTCTGGTGATTGCCCCAAGGCTGCATAGATAGTGAAGGGCAGAGGTCACATCTGAACCCAGATCTCCTGACTGCGCTGCATGACCTCCACGAATCAGCAAGGTTGCCATGGAGCTGACCCTTCGCCAAAGTTTTTCCCAGCAAGGCTTCCCCTTGGGATGGGGGGTTGTCCTGCTTTCGGGAGGCCTAGCGGTCCCTGGATGATGTGTGGCCTTCCTGAGCTCCCAGGGGAGGCCTTTAAGGTGTACAGTGACTGGCAGAGAAGCCCAGGGCTTCTGGAGGGGCATGAAGGCGGGGGGGCGGGAGTGTGCAGTTCTGAGGAGTATTCCATGGAACCCTCAGCTTTTTGGTGACTTTCTCCTGAGACCTGGAATGCAGATTTAGGAAGGATTGAGGAGGTCCTGGCCCACCTCAGCTTTGGGGGGTCCCAAGGAAATCCATCCCAGGACAGTCTCTTGGGACAGTCACAGGGTTTGGTCATCTGATGGAACTGGAAGGACCTTAGAGGTCGCTCCCCCCATGGGAGAGAAGAATGGCTCATTCACGTTTCGGCAGGGTCTGGTCAGCAGCACGGGGTGTGGTCAGCAGCATGCTGGGACCTTTGCCTCCCCAGCCTGCCTGGCTTCTGCCAGCCCCTGTGGGTGCTCAGTCAACACTCACTAATCGCAGCCTGTGTCAGACCCTGTGCTCAGCCCTTGGGTACAAAAAATGACAGACGTAGTCCCTTCCTCCTGGCCCTTCTGTGCTCCCAGGGGCCGCTGCAGAGGGGGGACTGAGCACTTTTGTGGGGAATTGCGGGACCTCCGGAGCCCAGCTGGGTGTGTGCTCCCTGGGACCAGAAGCCTTCAGTCTCTGCCTGTGGCCCAGGAGAGGGGTCCAGGCACAGCCTTAAGAAAAGCCACCTTACTGACCAGGAGCCCCCTAAGGTGGGGCGAGGAAGCGGCCTGCTTGGGCACCTTGGGCAGATCCCCTTCCTGCCCCAGCATCTGGCCCCGGGGGCTCTCACCCTCAGGTCTGGGCCTGTGTTTCAGTGGGATAGATTTCCTTTGCAATCCTCTTTGCTTTGTTTGGTGCGTTTACAAACGGGGTTCCGAGAAGGAACCTGCCTGGGTGCCCTAGCTCAGAAAGCGGGAAGGAAGGACCCCCGCTGCAGCCCCACGTTGGCCAGGGTCAGCTAGCCTCTGCTTGAAGACCCCCAGGGAGGGAGGATGCAGGGTGGCCTTTGTCACTAACGGTTATTGGTGTGATTTCTCCACTGAAGGTCAGTGTGAGAGCTTGGGGTCGGGGCCTTGCCAGGGTCCTCTGGGAATGCTGATGTGTAACAGTGGGGAATGTTGGGGAGCGGGGCACTGGAAAGGGGGCAGCAGGGTTGTGTGGAGCAGACCAGGCTAGAGATGCTGTGTTCAAAGCGTGGCCAGAGTATGAAGGGGTGTGTGTGTGTGTGTGTGTGTGTGTGTGTGTGTGTGTGTGTGTGTGTTTGTATGTATGTGTGAGAGGGAGAGAGAGACACACATATACACACAGAAGAGTGTGTGAGATAGAGAGAGGGAGGGAAGACAAGACTTCCCATGGGCCTCACTGCCCCCCAGGCCAGTCCTGCTCAGACTCTTCCCTTTCTGGGCTTGGGAGCTGCACAGCTACACATGGCTCTTAGAGAGAGCCAGCCCAGGAGGGCCTTTGCTTTAACTGCAGCTGCTGCCCTGGCCCCAGGGCCAAATCCAGCCTTGAGGACGATAGAGAAGCCCCCTGCCCCCCTCCCTCCCTCCCCCTGTCCCCTACTTTCTCTCCCCCCGCCTCCCCTCCCTGTTCCCTCTCCTCTGTCCCCCTTCTCCCACTCCCTGCCCCATCCCCTCAACCCCTTTCTTGAGGTTTCCCGGCCCCCTAGGAGGGCTGGCTTGGCCTCTCTGGGGAAGGGCAGTGTGGCCAGTCCTAGGAGCTGTCTCCTGCCCTGTTTTTGTCTCTCCAGCCCAGAACTTCTAACCCTGTCAATGCAGGCTCGCCCCTGCATGCCTGCCTCTAAGGGATGAGCCTTCTCATCTTACAGAACAGGAAACTGAGGCCTGCAGAGCCAAGGTCAGGCAGGTAGAAAGGCCAGGGTCTAGGCCTGGGGCTCTGAACTCCTTTTTCTTTTGAGAATTTGGCAGAATGGAATGGAGGAGGACAGAGCTCATTCTGTCCTGCCCTTCAGCCAGCTTCAGGGTGAAGGCCTAGGCCCCTCTGGCCCGGACGGGAGAGGTGGCAGATTCTGACCACACCCAAGTTCCGGGATGAGCTGGTGGAGACGTGGGGAGTGGGCGCCAGAGACAGGCCAGGGCGCCCAAAGGGGCCAGTGTCCTCAGCAGAACCAGACAGGAGGATGGACGCGGGGTTGCCCAGGAGCCCTCACCCTGACTCTTCTCGGCCGTGTGGCCACTCTTTTTCCAGCATGTTTCTGTCTGATCCTCACAAGAACCCTGAGGTGGCTGCCCTCGTCACTGTGCCCATTTCACAGATGAGGTTTTCACCTCAGCTCTCGCAGGCTTCAAGGTGTCCTCTCATGCATGCTTCTAGACAGAGGCGTTCCTGGTGATTTTTCTCCTTTTCTGACCCTCAGGGTAGGTCTCCTGTGAAAGGAAGGTGGGGGTTGGCCTGAGCTAGGAAAGGAAGGGGAGGGAGGGCACTCCAGGTGTGGGAGCATGCCTGAGCAAAGGCAGGAAGGAGGGTATTGCCTGTGATGCATAGCAGGCAGGCACGTTTCCCTAGAGCCAAGTGAGAAGGGGAGGGATCCAGGCAGGAGGAAGCAGGGGAGTGAATTGGGGCCTCACCTGACCCCAGGAGGGGGCCTCAGGGCTCACCCTTCCTTCTTCCCTTCAAGCCAAGGTGACTCCCCCTGTGTGTTTCTCATTTCCAGTGCCCCTCCTGAGTGCCAAAGGGTCAGCTGTAACTGAATGAAGTCTTAGTGTGCCGGGAATCCTCCGGTGAATGGATTTGTCATTGAGGAAACCCATTCATAGAGCATGCTGACTGTGTGTGCCTGATCAGTGTTTGTTATTGGTGGCACTGCGATGGGGCCCGGCCTGGCAGGACCCTCCCCGTCTGGTGAGATGGGGAAGGGGCTTCTTCGGACGGCTCCAGCTCCAAGCAGCCCTGTTGTTGTGGGTGGGAGAAGTGCTCTGGGCAGCATCAGATCATGGCAGGAAGCTGTTGATTTGCACACATGGGCAGTGAGGGCTTAGACAGGGTTGGAATTCAGCTTTAGACGTTTGGATGGCCGTGTGACCTTGGGCACCTCTGTCCCCCAATGCTGGCTTTCCCAAGTGACCCCTGAGTCAGAAAAGAGCCAGGAACGATTTGCCTTGGGGGTCCCCTGGGTCGCTTCAGGACTGGCTTCAGGAAGGCACCAGGACCAAACAGGCTTTCCCCTGGGGCTCCTGGAAAGGGCTGCCACCTGCTGCTGGCTCTGCAGAGAGCCATCGGCTTTTTGTTGGGGCCCCTGGACTCCCTGCCCCCCAGCTTCTCAGACATCAGCTGGAAGATGCTATTTTTCTCTGGTTTTGGTCACCAAGTGGGTCAGCAAGAAAGGAGAGAGAGTCCTGCTGCCTTTGAACTTGAGGGAGGCCATCAGCTAGGCAAGCAAGAGAGGACGGGGCCTTTCCCCTTGATAGGGAAGCCTGGGTGTCTTGGGGGGCTGCCCTCTGGGACCCAGGGAAAGGCAGTCAGCTCAGGACAGGCCTTCTCTCCGATGCTTGAAAGGGCTGGTGCTAGAAGCTGGCCTGGAGGGGGCAGAGGGCAAAGCCCCAAGAATACCTCCCGTGGATGGCGAGGGATGGAGAGAAACAGGCTTGGCCAGGGTCACCCAGCTGGTGAGTGTTGTCTGAGGCCACATCTGACCTCAGGTCTTCCTGACTCCAGGCCTGGTTCTCTCCCCACTGAGCCCAGTACAGATTTCATCCCAGAGAGGTCTGGCGGCTTTAGCCGGGTGCTCCCCATGGCACCACCCTGCCAGCTCTGGGTCATCCAGGGATCCAGATCTGAGCATGGGGGGTGCTTGCCTCCGGATGAGGAAGAGTCCTGGTCAGCAGATGAAGATTTACTGCTCCTGCCTTTCCTTGCCTGGCCCGGAAGTCCCCCTGGCCACCTCTGTTCCTCAGCATCGGTGCAGGAGCACCAGGCCTACTGTGTGCTGGGCATGGCTCGGGGCTGCCCTGCCATCTAGACCTGGGGCGTGTCACTCCCAGGCCTCAATGAGCACGTTGGCCTGGGTGGCCTCCCAGGACTCTTGCAGCCCTCACCTACTGCCATCTATTTGGAATAATTATTTCTGCTTTATTCTGCTCCAGCAGGCTTAAAAGTTGCCTTCAGTCCTGGTAAAGGGCCCTGAACAGACTTCTGAGGTTTTCCATCCAAAAACGTGATCAGATGTGAGCTGTGTCTTTTTCCAGTGACTGAGCGAGTGCGTGCGTGTGCTGGGGGCTCCTGGGTGGTGGCGGCCGGTCTCGGGCCGTCTGAGCTCTCTGCATGGACTGGCCACTTCTCCAGCCCCAGCCCTTCTAGCTGGAGCTCACAGGTTTCTGCTATCTCTGCTGCCAGTCCCCTGCCCAGCCGCCCCAGCCCGGCCCGGCCTGGCTCTTTTATCTGCTCTTGCTAAATAAGCTGTGTACAGTATTTTGGCGTCCTGCACACTCCTCTTTCCTTCCTTCGTACTGACTTGTCCTGGGCAGGAGGAGGGGAGACAGGGCTGTCTGCTCCTCTGAGTGGCCCTTCTGCACAAAGCTCCACCCAGGGACTCCCAAGCCTGGCTGCTGTGGGCCTGGAGAGAGTGGAGGTCCCGTAGGCGGCCCTCCCGGCTAGGCTTCCCCCTCCTCCCTTTCCCTCCCTCCTCCGCTCTCCTCCTTCTCTTCCTCCCCCTCCTTTTTCTCCTTCTTCCCTTCACCCCAGTCCTCCCAGGAGCTGTTTGAAAGTGGAAGTTGGAGTCAGCCCAGGTTGGGCTACCCGGGGAAGGGCTTCTCGGCCTCGATTTTAGGAAGATTGCTGGTCTTTGAAACTAAGCTGAGCACTAGATTCAGAGAAGTTTGAGCTGGAAGAGCTCGCCTCTGGCCTGGCACATAGTAGGTGTCTGTCATTGCTTGTGTGGTCTCGTTCACTGCCCTCTGAGGAGTTCACTGAGCCTGGGACACCACAGCAAGTTTGGTTCGGACCTAGGCCTTGGCCCTGAGGTCTCTCTGGATCCTCAGACAGGTGCTGTCAGGCCTTTGTGTGGGAGTTGGGGGGAGCATGGCAGTGCCTGGAGCAGACCAGTCCCCTTCATTCTGACTCTGAGGCCAGAGGGTCTGTCCTTGCCAGCCCATCCCCAGGGCAAAGGAATGGTGGCCTTTCCTTTGACCACTCTGGCCTGGAGCAGCAGGCAGTGAGGGAGCTGGGTGGTGGGCCTCCCTGTTCTGGGTTCACGTCTTACCTCCCAGATGCTCTAGCTGAGTGACCCTGGGAAGGTCACTTCCTCTTTCTGCCCCTACATCTCCCTTGTAAGGACGGGGTGATGCCAGTCCCTACGGGGTCCTCCTCCCAGGTTTCTGGTGAGGCTCAGGTGAGATAACGTTTGGAAAGCAGACATTAAGGTGCCCCACAGAAACGTTGCTATCCACACTCACATTGTCCAGTCAGGGTTTGGGGGAGGGGGGAGTGATGTGGGAGAGGTGTTGGAATAAGCATTCAATAAGCCCATGCTGTATACCAGGCACTTTACAAACGTCTCATTTGATCCAACAGTCCTGGGAGGTGGATGGGGAAACTGAGGCAGGGTCACACAGCCAGTAAGTCGGGGCCCCATTTGAACTCGGGTCTTCCTGCTTCCAGGCTTTGCTCTGCGTGGTGGCATCCTCTAGCCGCCCTCCTATAAAGGCCAGGAGAAGGGTCTGTCTGCTCAGCTGACCAAGGCAGGAGGGTGGAGCTGTGGGATTAACTGGATTTTCTGCTCTTCTGACACTAATGAGGAAATCAGGTTTGCTTCAGTCTTTGTGGAAAATCTTTGCAAAGTGCACTAGTGCCCTCAGCTCCCTTAGTGCTGCAAGCAGAGGAAACAGGCTTGCCGTCTCTCTCCCAGGTCCTCATTCTGAACAGGGTTCAGGGAGGATCTAGAGAGGCGTCTATCCAGAGAGGGAAACTGAGGCCCAGGGGCTTGGTGACTTCCCACCTGCTTTTTCTGTCTGCCCCAGGGCCAGTCACTTTATTCAATCTCAGCCTCAGTTTCCTCCTCTGTAAAAAGAGAGGATGATCTTTAAAGCCGGCATCCTATGACTTACCCAAAGTCACTTAGCCACATGAGGATGAACTGGGCTTGGGACGGGCCTTTGGCTCCAAATCCTGCCCTCTTGCGGCTGCACGGGGTGGCCTGTTTTGTAGGATTCAGAGCCTGGCCCTGGAGCGTATGTGCACACATGTGAACCTTTCCTACAGACACACTTAAATGAGGTGTTTTTAGTTAGCTACCTCCTTCATCTCTTTCTGCCTCTGTTCTAAACGAAATTGGCACTGGCTGAGGAGCTCTTGTTGGCCAAGGGGCTTTCCTTGGCCGCAGCAGTCTCGTAGGCCCAGGCGCTCTCAGTGGCCCGGGCATTCTTGTCAGCTCTCGTGGGCTGTGCTCTCGTGGACTCAGGTTCTCTCATTGGCCGGTCGTGGGGCTCTCGCTGGCTGACAGGCTCTCATGGGCTCAGGCTCTCTCGTTGGCCAGTCGCGGGGCTCTCGTGGACCCAGGGGCTCTCATGGACCCAGGCGCTTTTGTGTGCCCAGGCACTCTCACGGGCTCAGGCTCTCTCATTGGCCAGTCACAGGGCTCTTGTGGGCCCAGGCTCTCTCACGGGCTGCGTTCTCATGGGCTCAGGCTCTCTCACTGGCTGGTTGTGGGGCTCTCGCTGGCTGAGGGGCTCTCGTGGGCCCAGGTGCTCTCGTTGGCCAGTTGTGGGGTTCTCATTGGCCGGTCACGGGGCTCTCGTGGACTCAGGCTCTCTCGTTGGCCGGTTGTGGGGTTCTTGGCCGAGGGGCTCTTGTTGGTCAAGGGGCTCTCATGGGCCCAGGTGCTCTTGTGGGCTCAGGCTCTCTCGTTGACCAGTCGCGGGGCTCTCATTGCCTGAGGGGCTCTCATTGGCCCAGCACTCTTGTGGTCATGGTGCTCTTGTGGGCCACATGTCTTCGTCCCCTCTGCTTTGGTGGTCTGGCCCATGCATTGCCCTGCTTAGAAGCCCCCTAAAGCTTTCCTGCTGGCCCGAGCTACTGGGGGAGGGAGGGGAGGAGGGGGAGGGGCAGACTTGTCTGAGCTGAGCTGCGAGGGTCTGCTTTTCTCTTGTGCCATAAGTTATTGAAAGTTCAGCTTTTTGGGTTTGAAATGTCCTTTTTGACCTTCTGACCATTTCTTCTAAAGAACAAGTCAGTCTAGTTCAGTGGAAAGAACCCTGGGCCCTGGGTTCACATCTGGCCCTTGGTCCTCCCTCTGTGACACCAGACAAGCCATTTCTCCTCCCTGGGCCTTAGTTTATACATCTGTAGGCCTGGGGAGCTGCACCCCATGGCCCTCAGACTGCCTTGAGACTCTGCTTTGACCCTGCTCCTGGAGTTTGCTCAGAAGCATGTTTATTAAAAGAGTGGTGTGTCTGTGCCTGTGCGCACACGTGCATGTGGGGGCTTTCTCCAGGGTGCTCATGGGCAGCCCAGGTGACCACGCTCTGCCGAGGATGTCCAGCTTCCACACTGTGACCTTCTGGGTGGGCATCCTGAGCCCCCTCATGACCAACGCTTTGCAAAGTACTTTCCCCACCTCCCCATCCTCGGTCTCCCACCTCCCACCGTTGAGCACCAGATTCATAACCTGAATATTTTAGAGAATCGTCTCCATGGCATGAGCTGATTTTCCTCCATTGCCCTGCCCATCTTGGAGCCTCCAGGCTGACTCTCTGGCCCTGGCCTGGAGCCTGGGCTTTCCTGGTTGTCGGGAGCTAGCAGCTGGTGAGAGGACAGCAGCCTTCAGGCCTGGTGTAGGGGCATGGATCTGCCTGTTTCCTGTGGTCCCGTCTTGGTGGCCACGCAGCAGAGTCGCCCCCTCCCTTCTCATGCCCATCTTGGATGCCCTGGTGGGAGGGGGAGTGGTGGCTGCCGCCCTTTGTTTCCAGGGGCCCCTCACCTGCTCCCTCCCAGAGCTGGAGTCAGAGATTGCACAAGTCGGCTCTATAAATAGCCGCCATCTCTCCGCATCTCAGGGAGTTGTGACATTCTCTGAAGTGTAGACAGCGGGCGAGTGCCTCGCATGCACAATGAGCCCTCCTGGAAATAGCTTTGTCTCTTTTAATGGGTTTATTTATTTATCCAAGAGGCTGGGGCGGGGAGGGGGGGGGGCGGTTCTTGGAGGTGCGGGGCTGGCCAGGTGTGTGTGTGTGTGTGTGTGTGTGTGTGTGTGTGTGTGTGTGTGTGTGTCTGGGCACCTGGGCAGCCAGGGGGGGCAGCACTCCTGACGAGGGGCTGCTGGGGGGCCCAGGACGTCGCCTCCCATCTCCTTGGCCTTTCAGGGGGGCCTGGGGTGATCCTGTGAGTGTTTCCTAAGAAAGGAGCTTCTGACGTGAGAAAGCCTCTGATCAGGCTCTCTAGACCAAGGGAAAGGCAGGTACCAAAGGCAAGGGAGGGACCTGAAGAAAAACAGAGAAAAGGAAAACAGACAGGGCGCGGAACACCCCCCTGACACCCACCGCCGCTCTATTTCTGGCTTTTTTTCGCAATGAAAGGAGCTGAAAATAATCCTTCCGGGAAATGCCTTTTCCTTCTGCTCGGTCAGCTGTTATCAGCATTTCTCCACCCTGGGCTGGGATTGGGCCGGGCTGGGCCGGGCCTGGCTGAACTGGGCTGGGCTGGGCTGGCCAGGGCAGGCCGGCCGGGCGCTGGGCTTTCTCCTGCAGCAGGAGCTAAGGCCTGGCAGGGGTGAATTCAGGTGCTTGTTGCCTGTGTTTGAGGGAGAATTGATGGTCTAGTAATGGGCCCAGTTAATCGGCGGGGCATCGCTTCCCTGGCATCCGTGGCGGAAGGAGGATGCCAGGGCCTCATTGGCTGGGAGCAGAGCCAGCAGCAGCTGAATGAAGGCAGAGCCCCCGGGAAGGAGGGAGGGCCACAAAGCTCCGTTTGGGTAAGCCCAGACACCTTCCTCTGCTCCTCTCCTGCCCGCAGTGCCTCCTGTTACCTCCGTCCATGTTGGCCCCCCTGCCCCTCCCCGCTGCCGGTCAGGCCCCCACCCCCACCCCAGGTAGAGCCAAGCACACCTCAAGTCTATTTATAGCTTAGTGTGGGCATCGGGGGGGGGGAGAGAAATGGGCACGACCAGAGAGGCGGGCTGGCCGGGCCCGGGGGCTTGGCCCTATCCCTGGCTGCCCTGCTGGGAGCTGACCCCAGAGGCCATGCCAGGAGGAAACTGGCACACCCTCCTCTTTGCTTCCCAGCCCTTGGACAATGTTTCCCCCCAAAAAGCCCCCTTCATTTCTTTTTCCCACCCCTCCCCAAATAACAGCAGACAAGTCAGCCTCAGGAAGCTTGCATTTGCCAAAGGGCAGCTTGGAGTTGGGGGTGGGAGGGGAGGCAATGAGGGTTGGGGTCAGAATCCCTTGGACTCCCCCTGCCCCCCCTTCCAATGCATTCATCTCTTTATTTTAAAGAGGGGTCTGGGGGAGGAATCCAGAGGGGGGAAGAATGGGCTCTTTTGTGGCCTCACTCCACCCCTGCACGTCCCTGGGCACCCCAGGGTGCCAGAGGGCTCCCGTCTGTAGGAACAGCAAAAGTTTCCACAGAATTCCTCCCCCCCATCCCCTCCCTGGACATTTTTCTGCAGGTGAAAAATCCTAGAAGGAAACTGGAGACAGCCCGGGATGAGGAGACCTGCAGGAGGGGTGGGGGTGGGTGGAGCCCCTCCCGGACTCCCCCCAACTCCCCCCTCCTGCCCAGGGCCAGGCTGTGTTGGGGGCTGGGCCAATCTCTCATCCTTTTTTCATAACAGTACCAATAGTAAGACAGATGGACAGTGCCATGGACAGAGGCAGGGAAGCCAGGGCTCAGACCCATGGTCAGACCCTTCCTGGCTCTATGACCCTGGCCAAGTCACTTCCCTGCTGTCTGCCTCAGTTTCCTCCTCTGTAAACTGGGAGTCACAGGAGCCCCTCCTTCCCAGGGATTTTGAGAGGACCAAATGAGGTCCTAATTGTAGAGCTCTTTGTAAACCTGGAAGCGCCAGCTTTATAATAAATGCCAACCCCACTGACTGACAGTCTCATTAGCTTGGCTTCTTGGATTCTCACCCTAAAGGTACTTGTTTGCTGTTTTACTCTTTTCTGGATCATGGTCTGCCTTTTGGGGGGGGGTGGCTTCTGGCCCCTCAGGCCCCGGGGGCCTGGCCTTGGGGCCACCTTTGGAAGCCTTGGACTTTGGAGGATGCTGCTGCTGGTTCTGTGCTCTTCTCCAGCTTTGAGATGCTGAGATGAGTCATCTCCTTGGTCTCCCTGTGAATTCAGTGAGGTGCGATGGGCTTCCTCAGTCCTGCTGCTCTGGCCCAGCAGCAGGGCCGAGCCCCCCAGGCCAGGCTCTTAGGGACACGGGGACACGCCAGTGATGCCCCACAGCAGCAGTGAGGGGGACGAGGCCGGGGCTCTGTTCCCTCTGGTTCCCTCTGTTTTGGCAACCAGCCTCTTCACCCATCCCTTCCCAGCCTCACCATTTCTCAGCATTGCCCTGAATGGGGGCTTTGTGGCTTGTTGACGTCATGCGTCAGATTGTATTAATATGTTCTCAAGGCAGAACCTATAAAAGCAATTTTCAGCTTGGCCATAAAGTCTTCCTGTGAACACAAGCCCTTTTTGTGGGGCCACTGCATTCTTGCAGGAGAGAAGGTCGCGTTGTGCTCTGCGGGCCACTATAGGTCAGAACCCTCTGCTGCTTGTGGGGGCGGGATTCACATGGGGTTTTTGAGCCCGAAATAGTCATGGCCCTGTTTGACGTACCATGCCGTGAATGGGATGAATGGAGCTTGTGCCTCTGTTCTTGGCAGCTGGCACACTGCTGTCATCAGAGGGGGCAGTGGGGGATTCCCACCTCCCCACCCACCCATGAGGCCATCTTCACACAGATCTGTCTTCGTGCATGTGTGTGGCCAAATAGCACATGCATGGTGATGTTCTGGATGTCCTCCAGTGCCAGGCGGTGCCAGCTCCCAGATTCTGACATCAATGACAGACAGGTTTCTCTCCATTCTGAAAAATTTGGGTCCCCAGGCAGCAGTTTGAGGTGGGAAGTCAGGTTTGAAAAGTCATTAAAGAAACATCCAATCCAGATTTACTTAGGCTGGCCAGGACTGAGGCTAGGGTCAGCCCATATCCCAGAATCAAGCACGTTTCATGCCTCCTTCCTCCTAGCTTGTCTTCCCTTCCTGCCCCTTGTCAGGGCTAGCATCCCTCCCAGAGGGGGCTTTGGGATGTTAGCCCTGAAAACTCTGTCCTTGTTCTGGGTGTTGTCAGGTGGCTGACAGGGTCACATTTCAGGATTGGCTTTGTTGATCGTGTTTGAACACTGACAAAGTGGTGCTCTCAGGGAGTGACTCCTAACTCCCAGGAAAGAGCTTTAGTGGAGATGGAATTGTATGGTGCCTACTTGTAGGAAACCTGATATGCCCCAACTCGGACCTACCCAACATAAATTAGGAAGCAATGATGTGCACTATAAAAGGTTTCTTGACTTTATAAAAGGATCTGCCTCTGGATTCCTTTAAATAGGAAGTTTCCAGAGTGCATTTAAGTGTTTGATGCTGACCATTAACTGGAGAAGCGGGGTTGAGGAGGGAGGGGGTCGGAAGGGAAGTGAGGGCATCTGTGAGATTAGAATCACTTGGTCTTGGAGCAGAGCAGAAGGTGTGGCTGGCATGGCTAGCTGCATTAGGAGAGAACAGAAGAAAGAGAACTCGTCCTCATTCATGAACAGCTAGAGGCCGAATCTAAGGCCAGTTGCCTGGTCTCCCCACTTAGAGGCAGCAGCAGCATCTCGGCCAGCAGGCCAGCTGCCTGTGACCTGGGAGAAGGAGAAGGGAGCCCTGCCGGGGCTTGAAGGTGTATCCCTGGATGCTCCAGTGCTGGCTTTGGCTCTTGGTCTCCGGCTTCCTCTTTGGTGGGTGAGCAGCAGCTCTTCGGACAGTTCTGGTGCTTAGGGGTTGGGGGGCAGGGGAGAGGCATGGGGAAACCTTGGGAGGCATCTGCCAAGGGAGGCTGGAGCTCATTCTCTCCCTGCCAGCATTCACACCCCTGAGGAGACTCCCACCCAGGGCCCCCCAAGGTTCACAGGCAAACCTGCTCCCGAGAACTCCTTTCTGTTCAAGGGCTGTCCAGCACAGGCTGGGACTGCCGTTAGCGCCATGTGTACGGAGGCAGTGATCATTGTTCTACTTCCACACATCCCAGCGATGGCTTCTGCCTTACCTGAAATAATAAATCTGAGGCGTCTCCCCTCATTTATCCCAGGTTCGTAAATGTAGCCTGAGGTGACCCCCAAAGGCTCCCTGCAGAAGGGGCCTTACCTGGAGGCAGCAGACACATCCCTGGGGTCCAGGCAGGGCCTATAACTAGGCTGTGACTGCCCGGTCTGGGGAAGGGGGGAGGAACAGCTTAGGAGCGGAGAGGGGGCTGAGCAGATCCTAGCCAGCGACCAGCCTAAGTGGCCAAGCCTTGTTCAGGGAGGGGGCAGGCGGGACGTGGGGGCCCCACTGTTGTCAGAAGATGCTTTTCCTGTTCTTGCTGTGGACCAGGTGCTGTTGGGCTCTGAGGGGATGGGACAGAAGCCAGGCCATCTCTGACCTCAAGGCACTCCCCCTGCCCTGGGAGGATGGTGTGTTCCCCCATCAGACAGAGAATAAATGCTCAGGGATGAATGTAGGGGGAGGAGGGGTGGTACTGACCCCTGGCATGTCCAGAGGAGGTGCATCTGGATATGAGGCTCAGTGGGAGCCAGCGTTTCTGAGAGGCAGAGAGGGGTAGAGGGAGGGAAGAGAAGGGAGGGAAGGGGGAAGGAGGAGAGGAGGGGAGCCCCTCTGCACTGGGGGGCTGCCCTTGAAGCTGCTGAATGGGGTTTTGTGTCCCTAGCAGAGCCAGCCTGTCCCTGTGGTGGGATTGTAGAGGGTGGAAGCCTGTGTCTAGGAGGCTGGTGCAGGTCCGGAATGGCCTTCGAGGCCCCAGGCTCAAGGAGGGTGGCTCTGAGGGCTGGGGCTGAGTTGGCCGCCCAGCAGGAGGACCCCTTGGGAGGGTTTGAGCGTTGATGGGGGCCTTTTACAGCCCCGGCCCCTACTGAAAGCCTTTGCTTGGGGCTGGGCCTGGGCCTGGGTCCCTCTGGGCCCTGACACCTTCATCTCTTCTCTCCTCCCTCCACTCCTCAGTTCCCTCTGAGCTTGGCCTCCACCTAAGCCAGCAGCCCATGCCGCTCTCTCCAAGGCAGTGTATTAATTTGCAGCCAATATTTCTATAACACTTTGCGGACAATGCGCCAAACACTTTACAATTACTGGCTCATTTGGTCCTCACAACAACCCTGGGAGGAAGATTACTGTGATCCCCATTTTATAGCAAACAGTGGGTAAGTGACTTGTCCAGGGTTACACAGCTGGCAAACGTCTGAGGCGGGATTTGGACACAGGTCTTCCTGACTGCAGGCCCAGCATCCTCTCCGCCAGGCCGCCAGCCGCCAGGTTTACAGGAGCATTGATGCCCTTCTCTCCTTGATGGCCTCTCCTCCTGGGTTGTGGGGTTCTCCTCCTACCCCTGTGATGCTTCCCGTTCTGTCTTCTGTGCTGGATCTTCCTCTGGTTTTGGCTCACGGGCTGTGGCTATCCCCCAAGGCTCTGCGTTGGGCCCTCTCCTCCCTCTCCTGCTAGGCATGCTTCTCTTCAGGACGGGGGGTGGTTGGCCTGGGTACAGCCTGGACCACTCAGCAGTAGGAGCCAGTTCTTCTTGGGTGGAGTAAACACCAAGAAAGATGTGTCTCCAGTGATGGCCTGAGCCCTTTACTGACAAGGCTGGTTGGGCCGTCTGAGTGTGACTTGGATCCTTGGCACATAGTCCCCGCCTTCCATGAGCTCCTACTGTGTGCACAGCTGAGTAAGGAAAGGGCCTCCTTGCTGTGCACAAATGGGAAGACATAAACCACGAGCTCTTGACAGGAAGCCCTGAAGTCTGCAGCTGGTCAGTGACCACTTTGCCTTCTTGGAGGTGGGTTATGAGACTCAGTGCATCTACACTGGAGCCTCAGCTCTGCTAGGTCCCTGTGGACAGTGCCTCGGCCCCTATGTGGGACCGGGCGCCCAGTGTGTGTGTGATGACCTTCGAGGCCCAGCCTCTGGTGGCGCCCTTCAAGGCTGGCGGGATATACTTTTCAGTCTTTGTGTGACCAAGAGTTCAAGCCCAGGGTGGGCTGGTGTTTCTGTTTAGTGTCCCCTAATAAAGAGTTATTTGTTTTTCAGTCGGTTCCAGATTGGTAGCTATTTGAGGGGGAAAAAAGAGGAAAAAATCTGAAAGAAGACAACCTGTCTTGAATATAGCACAGGAGATAAAGACAGCCGGCCTGTTAGGCCTGAGATGCTCTGGAGGTCAGTTAAAAATACCTCCAGGCAAGATCGGTTCTCCATGGTGCAGGAAAGCAAATGGGCCACTCTTTCCTCCATGGGCTGCCTGCTGCTTTTCCTGGCTCAGCCCTAACCCTTAGACACAGTGGAGGCAGCCTAGGGCAGAGAGGCGTCCTGGCGGGCATCACAGCGGCTTTGCAGTCAGAGGGTCTGGGTGTGCCCATGTGGTATTGGCCAATCTTCTCTAAAATGAGGGGCTTAGACCACCCAGTCTTTGCGGTCCCCTCCAGCTCTAGCCCTCAGACCTTCTGACTTGGAGCCAAGTCACGGCCACATCCTGGCGGGTTCCCTAGTTTCACACCTCATGTCTGTGTCTGGGGGCTTACCAGGCTCTCGAAAGGGCAGAGGCTGGGTGACCCAGAGTCATGGCTGCTATGAAGCCCTGGCCTCCCCATTCAGGATGGCCTTGGGGCCTTTCCATGTTGGAGTACAGGAAGTGGATCCTATTTAGACAGGGTTGTCCTGGGGATTAGCCGGGGTGGGAACAATATGAACTTTGGAAAAAGTGTCACTTGGTGGGATTGTTTGGAGTCCAGCCATGTGACTAAGAGCTGACCGGCCTAGAGTCAGGCAAACTAGCCCCTGGCCGGCACATGAAGAGGGGTCAGACGAAGCACATTCTGTCTTGATGGTGTCCTCAAAGCCCGTTGTCTCGGTCTGCCCTGCCAGGCCATTTGCTTGGTGTCAGGAGTGGCCCTCAGGAATCTGCCTGGTCGCTGCATTGGACAGAGTTCTTGAGGCCTTCCCAGTTTTCTTGGCCATGTTGGGATGGCATAGACATTCCCCAGGTCTACTCGCATCGAGCACCAGTCATGTTGCCTTTTTGGGGGGATGTGGTCACCACCTTTATCTTCTGGATTCCCCATTCTTGTCTGCTTGCTGCTCAGGTGGGAACTGTGAAGGTCATGGGCTCGTCGCTGTCCACCTTTCCAAGTTGGCACTGTCCGACCTCTCTCATCATTAGCCAGTATCCCTCCCACTTCCCTGCCAGAGAACCATCCCACCTATTGAGTATTATTCTTAGAAAGACCCCTCCCCCCAAAAAAGTGTGTGAGTATTGATAAAGACAGGAGACCCGGGTGGTGAAGGTCCGAGGCCTTCTCCTGTCCCTCCCCTCCATCCCCCACAGCTTCCATCTAGCTGCTCCTAAAGCCCAGCTCTGAACCGAAATTCCAGGGGCTCCCCAGATCCACTAGGACAAAATATCCTGGGCCGTCACGGGAAACGTGAAGCCTCTGACTCTTCTAGGCTTACTTGCATTACAGGTTTTCTGGCCAGACCAACTGGCCTTGGCTAAGCCATACCTGCCCTCTCTGTCCTCACCTGGCTCAGGCCTCTGCCCAGACTGTGTCCCCTCAGGCCTCCCTGACATCTTTCCCATCCCCCACCCCCCACCCCAGCTTCGGGTGCCCCTCCCTCATTGCCTTGCAGTTCCTCTCTCTCTCTCTCTCTGTTTTTTCTGCTTCAGTGCACCACCTAGCTGCCTCTTGAAACTTTCTTAAGTTAGCTTGAAGCCTCCTGAGATTGGTTCGGCTTCTGCTTCATTTCTCAATACATTCATCGGTGTTTGAAAGTGAAAGGCCAGGCCTGGCCCCGGAGTCTGGGAGAGGTGGAGGGCACTCTCTTGGCTGGGCCTGGGAAGCACATTTTAGAAGAGGTCCCTTGTCTTGCCATGGCAGCATGACCACAGAGCCTGCTCCTGCTGGAGCCCTGGAGGGCACACTCCATCCTTGCCCTCAAGCGATGCTGGGCCCCTTCCGCCATCTCAAATGGAATTTGCTCTTCCCTTCCCATTGGTGTGTGTGTGGGGGGGGGAGACAGGGGCCCCTCAGGATGGTTCTCTTTGGGAACGCCAGGTAAGGGTGACAGGTCAGAACCTGGTGGGGGGGTAAGGCCCCTGCGAGCACAGCATGGAGACGATGGGGTGGGGGGCTTCTGCCTCCCCTCCCACCTTGATTGGCTGTTAGATGCTTTCCTTCCTATGCACAACCTCGGAGCCCTCCCCCCAAAGGGGCCACCAGGTGACTCAGATCCTCCTCTCTGAGCCCTTCTTTTGGTGCCCTAAGAGTCCCATCAACCAGCCAGCATTTATGAAGCACGCACAGTGCCAGGCATAGTCCTGGGTTTTGGAGATATAAAGACACCTGTGAAAATCTCTGCCTTCAAGGAGTCTCCCTTCTAGGGCAGACGCCCGTGTCCATAGATTGATTCCTATCTGGTACCAAATGTGTGCAGAATCGTTTGGGAGGGGCTGGCACTGGCCAGTGGGGAATGGGGGAGGCCGCCAGGACAGACTGGGTGGGGTGATGGTCCGTGCAGCATCCACTGCAGCCACCTGACTGTCTGTGTGTTCCTTTCTTTCCTGGCTGCAGTGGACGTGAGCCCAGCACTGCCCCTCCAAGTGGCACCCTCCGCCGTGCCCATGGACCTCCGCCTGGACCACCAGTTCCCGCTTCCGGTGACGGAGCCCACTCTCCGCGAGCAGCAGCTACAGCAGGAACTGCTGGCCCTGAAGCAGAAGCAGCAGATTCAGCGGCAGATTCTCATTGCCGAGTTCCAGCGGCAGCACGAGCAGCTCTCACGGCAGCATGAGGCCCAGCTCCACGAGCACATCAAGGTGCGTGAGGGAGCCAGGCTCCAGAGTGGCCCCCAGACATGCTGGGGAAGAGCAGGGGAGGCAGGGGCTTGGCCTCCTCTCCTGCTTCCGGGGTGCCCAGGGTGGGGCATCTTCTCTGGGCCTGCTACCACCACAGGATCTGGAGTCAGCCTTCCCTTTACCTATGAGGAAACTGAGGCCTGGGGGCCCTGAGTCATTGCCAAGGGTGCTGTGGCAGCCCCTGAGAGCCCACCCTGGGTAGGGGTCTTTACCTCTCCTGTGTCCCGAGCCCCCCGGCCTTTCTCAGAATGTCTAAGTACGCAGAGCATGATGGGGAGAGTTCAGGAGGAGCTAGATATTTTGCTGTGCAGTGCTCAAAATGGGTTTAACATACACACTCACTGGCCGTAGCTTGAGGCCCCCAACTAGCCCAGCCCCCTGATTTCATAGATGAAAACACGGAGGCAGATTAAATCATGGCAGGAGGAATGCTGGTGAGACTCAGGCATGGGGGCGGGGGGGAGCCATGATCCAGGGACCTTGGCTCCCAGGTGGCACAGAGGATAGTGTCAGGAGGGCCTGAGTTCAAATCCAGCCTCCGACACTCGCTGGCTGGGTGACCCTGGGCAAGTCACTTAGCCTCTGTCTGCCTCAGTTTCCTCTTCTGTAAAGTGGAGACAGATCACCTGCCTCCCAGAGGCTCAGATGAGATAATAGTTGTAAGGCTCTTCATGAGTAGCTGCTGCCACTGCCCCCAGCTAGTGCCTGTACCCAGACACCCCAGCTCCCGGCTCACTCATGTGCCCACTCACGCTGCATCCAGGATGGGAGGCCCAGCCTCAGAGGGACCCCCGGGGCCCAGAGCCAGGTGGAGAAGGGGCCAGGCAGGCAGGCCCCACATGGAAAGGCGCTCCACACACTTCCACCAGAGCACGCTCACTTGTGTACTCACACACACCTGCTCATGAGCACTCGTGTGCACACCCTCCCTCCATACATGTGTCCACACATTCACTTATATGCTTATGCACACACAACCACACACTCACACATTCTCACACATTTACACACTCACATTCATAGACCTGTACTCACACACATACACAAAGATTCACACACACATATCCCTCACCATGTACTCTCTCTGTCTTTGTCTCTCTCTGTCCCTCTCTCTCTCTCTTTCTCTCTCTCTCTCACTCTGTTTCTCTCTCTCTCTATCTCTGTCTGTCTCTGTCCCTCTCTCTCCCTCCTCTCTCTCTATCCCTCTTTCTCTCTCTCTCTGTTTCTCTCTCTGTGTCTCTCTCTCTGTCTCCCTCTGTCTCTGTCTCTCTGTCTCTTATCTCTCTCTGTCTCTGTCTCTCTGTCTCTGTCTCTCTCTCCTCTCTTCCTCTCACTCTCTCTCTCTGTGTCTCTCTGTCTCATCTGTCTGTCTGTCTCTCTCTCACACACACACACACACACACACACACACACACTCAGACTCATTCACACACATGCACACATGCCCTTTCCTCCTTCATTATGGCCTCAAATGATTCTCCTCTCTCTCCCTCCTCAGGGGTGGGGGTGGGGGGTGAATGGGGAGGTTCCCCCAGGGGCTGATCTGTCCATCACTGGTCTCTGCTTCATTTTGCTTCCTGCCACATCCTGGCGGGCCCTGGGCATGGGCTGTCCCAAGGGATACCAGGCCAAGCTTTCTAGGGTCTTTGGTGGCCCCTAGACTGTCTGTGCCCAGGCGGGGAACTTGGTGTCATTTCATTATCTTTTACAAGGGCTGCTTGTCCTGGAGAGTTGGGCCTCCGTCACCTTGGGGGAAAGGTAAAGAGGGGTGGACAAAGGGAGGCCTGGATAATGGTGCCACACTGCCTCAGAATGCTCTTCTGGGTGTAAGTGAGGTGCATAAAGGCCTGGTGGTCTCTGTGAGGCCCAGCTTAGCTGTGCAGGCATGTAGGGACCAAAGTCATTTGGTGACTGGGAGGTTTCTGGGTCTAGAGGGAAGGGTCCTCCCTTTACAGGTGAGTAAACTGAGGCCCAAGCAGCCCAGAAGTGAATAATGAGCCCAAGTCCCCAAAACAAGCCTGAAGCAGTCCCATTGTTGGTTTATTCGGTAACTGGGAAGGTTAAAGCACAGCCTGGCACGGTGTCTGGGCCTCCGTCTACTCCTGTAAACAAGGGCATAGACAGTGAGGCATCTGCTCCTCAGACTCGTGGGCAGTGCCTCAGTTTCCCCATTTCAGCAGCGAGGTGTCCAGGTCCCATCCAGCTCCTGACTTTTGACTGTGCCAGGCCCCTGGTACCCTGAGGCTTTGTTCCAGACTTTCCCCTTCTCTGGAAGTTGTTTGTGCTCAAGCTCCAACTTTGCCTTCAGGGCTGCAGTTCTGAGGACTTATGCCTGGTCGGCCTGTTGGGCAGGGAGCATGTGGCCAGTGGCTCCTTCTCTGCTGTTCAGGGGGCTGTCCTGCGGGGTTTGAGCCCCAAGATTTGGGCTCTCACTGCTCCTTACGGGTGTGCCAGCCTTGCCTACTTGGGCAGAAGCAGAGAAACCCATTAGATCATGGTGTGAAGGAGACCAAAGGCCAGGAGGCAGGCCCTCTCCCAGTGGCAAGTCTCCAAGGCGGGTGTTCTTCAGCCCGTGCTGGTCTAATAAACATTAGTCTGGGGGAGGTATCTCAGAGAACAACCCCTTGGCGGCAAGAGGTCAGTCAGGCCCCAGGGCACGTTTGGGGAGCAGGAGTGGCCCCCACCCTGGGAAGAGGTCTAGGGATCCATGCCCTAGCAGGGCCCCCAGAGGAGGGTCCTGCTTGATGCCCAAGGGCCTGGGGGATCACTCTCTCCTTGCCATCCCCCAGAGGTCCTTAGGCTTATTTTGGGCTTAGGGACTAGACCTTTGATTCCAACAGATATAAAGAACTCTGAGAGGAGCAGACTCCCTCTCCAGTGCAGGTTCGCACCCTCTCTGGATCTTGTCCAGCATCACCCAGCTGAAGGTGGGATTGAAACGCAGGGCTTCCTGCCTCCTCACACTGGACCATAGCAGCTGCCTCTCAGCCTCTGATGCCCTCATGCCCCCCAAGTGTCTCCTTTGTCCTCAGCGTAGTTGTGAGATGGGTATCGGCACTACTCTTCCCCATCTCTACAATGGGAGTAACTGTCATGACTTGCCCTGGGCTGGGCTGAGGCTCAGAGGAGATACTTGGGCATCAAGTCCATGGGGTTTGTGTGGCCACAGGCATCATCTTATCCCTAACACTTGGTTCTGTCTATCACTGCCCTGGCTCCCTAGTGCCCTTCGGATCAAACCCAGACCCCTCCATTTGGCCACAGAAGCCCTTCTTCCCTTAGTCCCATCCTTTTCAAGCCTGATCCATGGCCAGGCTGCTGTGTTTGCCATTTCTTAGGGCACCCAGCCCTGTGCACAGCTTCCCTGGTACCCAGGCCTAGAATGCCCTTCCTCAAAGCTCAGCTCAAGGCTACCTCCAAAGGCCTGTCTGATGTGAGCATGCCCTCCCCCCAAATGCTGTGTGTGTTGGGGGGAGACAGATGCAGGCACTGACTTGTGGAAGGCCTTTGTTTCTCCAGCATCGACTGCAGGGATTGGCCCTAGTAGGTGCTTTTGGATGGATTATCAGTTTAGTAGACACATGTTTAGCAAACCACCAGTGACGGGCTTTCCAGATTCATGTTGAATAGCTTTTCATTTTGGCTTCATGCGCCCAGCTGCCCTCTGTGGGGAGCTTCTGTGCACTCACCAGAACCATGGGTGGCCTCTGAGGAAGGGCAGTCTTGGCTTTGATTCCTAATCTCTGGCCAGTGTGACCAGAGCCTGTCTGCATCCCCTTGCCTGGCCAAGGCCAACCCTCCCAGAGCATGGTCATCAAGGATGCTTCCCCAGAAAAGCTCCCCACAGGGAGAGGTAGACAGGCAGAGGGGTCATCAGTATGGACAAAGTGACGGCCTAGTGGCTTGTGAAAGAAGCCAGTGGGGACCTCCAAGAGCAAGAGGGAGAAGGGGTGGAGGACCACCTCCCTCATGGGAGGCTGGGGCCACTGCCAGGGGGAGAGCCCAGAGGGAGGTGCTGATGGAGCCCGTGGCTTGCCCTTGCTCCCTCCCCACCCCCAGGTTTGAGGCTGGAAGGCCAAGAGGCAGTGCTGGAGCAAAGTTTGTCACCCTGGCCCCAGGGTGCTGCCCAATTCCCCTCCCCACCCCCGGAAGGACTGTGAGCACAGGCACTGGAAGAGGCTGAGGCCTGAGGGAAGGGCCAACCAGGGGTCGCCCCCAGGGACAGGACCAGGAGCTGGGGGGTGAAGGCAGGGAGCCCATCTCTCCACTCTGACCCCTGGAGGACTCCCAGAAGGCACAGGTGCCTATGGCCCATGCAAGGCTAGGCTCCTGTAAATGTGAGCAGTTGTAAGGAGCGTGGAGATGGGCAGTGTGCTACAGTGGGCAGGACCCTGACTGTGGACTTAGAAGAGCTGAGTTTAAATCCTACCTCGGACGTGGGGAGGCTCAGATAAAAGAGTGTCGTGAAGTGCTTAGCGTGTGCCCAGTGCATAGTAGGTGCTGTTGATGATAATGACGAGGACAGTGACAGTCCCTGGGGTGCTGATACCTGGGGAGCGGTGGGGGGTGGTGGCTGGGGTTAACCTTGAGAAAGCCCAGGACTGTCTTAGAGCATCTGGGGCCTGTCCTGAGGAGGCCCTAGGAGACAGAATTGTGCCTGCCCTTGGGCCCGGGGGCACAGGTGGGACCAGAAATGCAGAGCCAGCTTCCTTCCTGGGAGCAGTCTCTGAGGGCCCGCCCTGGGCAGCCACAGAAGTCAGGCAGCATGACAGAATCCCACAAGGGGGGCGACTGGCACTCCCCGGGCAGGTCAGTCCTCACCCCGAGTCTACACATCAGTTTAATGTTTTCTGGCCAGAATCCTGTTCCCAGCCCTCCCTGCAGGGGGCAGGGGGAGCCCACTTCTCTGCAACCACATTGCCTGCTGACGGCTTTGAGAGGACCATATGGCCAGCGCATAGGAGGAGCTATGTAAATGTTAGCGATGCCGGTGCCTGAACTCCATGGCCTGGGAGTGAGCCCTGCCCATCCCGCTGCTCCCTGGGATGGCCCGCACCAAGGCCCGGCTCGGTCCTTCTGATGTCTGCCAGGCAGCCCAGGGCCATTGTCCCATCGCCTCCTTCATACTGCCCTGTTTCCTTCCGTGGTCTCCTGTGCGCTTGGCACAGTTCTACACTGACCACAGGGTGACTGCCTCTGCCTTCATCCCACTGAGTCTTTCCCCTTTCCTTCCCCTAGAAGGCCCTTAGTCAGAGGAGGCAGGCCAAGCAGCCCTGCCTCGCCCAGCCTGGCACCCTGGAGGGGCAGGGCAAGTGGGGTGCTATAGGCGCAGCCTGGAACAGACCTGTCCCTTGCCGGGTACTGACAGAGAGGAGGGATCGCTTACAGCTGGGGAAATGGCATTTCAGCCCAGGCTGGAAGGACGGGTAGGGTTGCAGCAGATAAGAGGGAGGTGCGGGCAATGCCAGACCAGGGGCTGTCTCTGGGGAAGACTGAGACGCTGCAAAGAAAGAGTGTGTGCCAAGGGAGGGGCCGAGCCTGCGGGGTCTACAGTGCCCCCTAGCACGTGGGCCTGTGTCTCTGCCCAGTGCAGACGTTGGGGCTGGCGGTGAGGAAGCCAGGCTTGTTCCCCTCCCCTGGGGCTCCCTGTAAGTCCCCAGGGACACATCGGGGGTTGGCAGCAGCTGCGCTCAGATAAAGCTGAGCCCGTGACCCAGGCCCTTGGGGCTCTGTGCATGTGAGGGGCCCTGTGCTGAGCCAGGGCAGCGGGCATGCTGTAAGCATTCTGCCAGTGTGAGGCCTCACTACTGGTCCAGTGGCTCGGAGGCCCTTATGCTCTGTGTGTCAGTCTCTGCAGATGCAATAATAAAGCAAGGCAGAAAGACCATCCCTGCCCACAAAGAGCTTGCGGTCCCCTGGGTGCGAAGAGGCATTCACAGACACGTGCGTGCCTGCATGTACATGCATGTGACAGAGACAGAGAAAAGAGAGGGGGAGACACAGACAGAGACAAGAGCTGGCGCCAACTCTCTGAGGGAGACTCTTCTGTGGGTTCAAGCATAAGACTCTGTTGCATTATTCCCAGAGAGGTGGAAACCTGGCTGGCACCGGCCGGAGCCCGAGAATCTGGTTGAGATCTTCCCTCCTCTGGGCCGGCTGGTGCTTGCAGCTGCTGGCTGGTGACCCACTGTGTGATGCCCAGACCAGTTAGCCATTGGCTGGGTGCGAGGGATGGAGCTGGGCCCTGGGCCCCAGGCAGTAGGGGGCCAGAGGGTGGGGAGAACTGTGCCTGAGTGGCAGTTTGCCCATCTGTGAAATGGGCTGGTGATGTTTTTTTCCCCCAAGCCTCACAGGGAACTTATTGAGGCTCATTGGCCGACAGGCACTGTCTGCTGAGGGATCTGCCTGAGGCCAGGCCAGAGGCGCTGGGGGCGGCTGCCCTCGAGGAGCTTTCTGCCTGTCAGATGCCTGCAGATGGCCCCAGCCAGGGCCCACTGGGGGAGAGAGCTGCCTCCTCCTGTGGCCAGCCTGCTCTCATGCAGTCGCAGATGCCATGTTATCCCTGATGGCCTTTGAGGCTCAGCTCAGCTGCCACCTCTGCCGGGCAGCTTTCCTTGGATACGTCTCCACAGCCTTTGGATGGGATGCCCAGGATCTCCCCCATGGCTGAGTGTAAGCCTTCCAGTGACTGGCCTTTGGCCTTTCCCTCCTCCCTGAATGCCCAGCGCCCGGCCCCCTCCAGACACTTGGTCAGTGCTCGTGAAGGTGTTGGTGTCAGAGCACTGCTGCTGCTGTGGGCGCAGTGGGTGCTGCCAGTCCTCCACCCTCAGAGGATGTCCTGCCCGAGCTTATCACTCCTGTGACAAGGCTTGTTCTACGGACCTCGGGTGCCCCCCCAGTCCAGCGCGGCTGGTCTTCTGACACAGGTGTAGACCATCTGAAAGTTCTCTGCCACCAGGTCAGCTCATCCGGTCATCTGGGTTAGAGCAGACAGCTGTGCTTACTCTGTGGGCCATAGGGAGATGCCCATCGCCCATGAGCCTCACCTGCCCGCAGCTTGTAAATCACAGGTGAAAGGAATTGTCAATCTGGAAGGACCTCCCATCCAAACACCATATTTTCCAGATGAGGAAACTGAGGACCACAGATGCTGAGCCAGCTGTGACCTTTCCTCCCTCCTTTGGCTCTTCCAGACCCCATGATGATGGCCCCAGATGTGACCAATGGTCATCCCTACTGCTGTCCAGCCCAGCCTGGGCTGCCAGACCTTCCACCAGCCCCATGCCTGCCCCCTCCTCCTTCACCAATCATCTCCAGAAGGGGCAGGAAGTGCTCATTCCTAGTTGTGTTCAGGTCATCAGCACAGAATCAGCCCCTCAGAAATGCCCACAGGGGCCCGGGAACCAGGGAGATCTGGGTTTTTCTCCTTGTGTGGGCAAGGCAAGCCACCACCTCTCCTCGGTGCCCTTGGCTCTAAGAGCTGACACCAAAGTCATGGGTGGGGGCCCTTTCTATAGCCTCCACCCCTCACATGGTACCTAACAAATGCTGGCAAACTGACTGAGCCGGTCCAAATCCTTGTTTTACAAGTGAGAAGATGGGCCCAGAGGTGAAGTAACTCACAGGGAGGAAGGGACCGAGTCAGGTCCCCTAAGTGCCAAGGCCTGTACTGGTGCCCTTGGTGTGAGTCCTCCCTGGGGGCTGACCCCAGACTCTCCTCGTGTCAGAGGCAGGACCTGAACCCAGATCCTCTGACCCATAGCTATCTTTCTGCCTCTCACAAGCCAGCAGAGAACAATCCCTGAATTTGGAGGCAGATGGACCTCAGAGGTCCTTTCACATTGTCCTGTGTGGAAGCTGTAGAGACATCTCTTCCTCTGAGCCTCTGAACCTGGTGGGCCTGGACCTGCACCTTGGACACCAGAGGAGGTGCCTGTGTCCCCATGGAATGCCTGGCCTGAGCGCTTACACCTCCCCTGGGCCTAGTCCCTCTGGAATCCAGGCACCGTTCACACACACTTGGCTTTTGCCTTCCTCCTAAAGTCTATGAATAATAATGATTTACAGTCTCTTTCCTCTGGACTTGCTTCAACCTGTGTTGATGAGAAATGTGTCATCGAGGGAGCATCGGTGTTGATGTGTGTGTTCTTAGGGTCTGATGACAGTCAGCTGCAGCTTCTCCCACCGCCTCAGCAGAAGCCCCTGTGTATAATGGGGGGAGGGCAGTTGGTCTACAATGGGACAGTCACTCCCCCAATATTCCAACCCCTTTTCACCTGCAGACTCTGAGGAGAGCTCGCTCCAGCAGAGCAGAGAGATTGAGGGGTGGGGGTGGCCTGCTGCCCCTGCCCCCCAGGGAAGGCCGGAGGGCTATGGAGAGACATCCACACACCTCCCCAGGGTCATAGTTGCTGAATAATGACTATGGAAGCTTTGCTCAGCACTGTGCCTGCAAGGGTGGATCCTTGGCCCATTTGCTCCCTGTTGGCATTGACAACTGGGGGACTGGAGCGGGCAAAGATTTGCCAACCTTGAAAAAGATTGACTCCATGCGCCCCCCTCCAACCTGGAGCGTCCAGCCAATGGGGTTGGTTTTGTTATCACTGTTTTTATTGGCCTTCTCACTGACTAAGGGCCCACTGGCTGCCCGGCAGACACCTGGCTGGTAGTGCCATCCTGAGCTGGCCTGTCTCAGAGACCACAGTGAGGGTTTAGCCCCTACTTGGAACGGTCTGAATGCCTGGATCCCATCATCTTGAGGACTGTCGCTTTCTTCAGCCACAGTGGCCCAAGAAGACCATCCTGCAAGGCATCCTTTAAAGTGGGCAGGAGCCTCAGAGACCAGCAGGACCAGCCCTTCCATGTGACAGAGAAGGAAACAGGCCTCCTCAGCCAGCTTCATGGCCCCTCTAGACTGGCAGGATCTTCAAGGGCAAGGAGGCCTCTGGCAGGGGGTCAGCTTGTGCCCGAGCCCCGGCTGCTGTTCTGATTGAAGTCCTGAGGGAGGAGCTGCAGGCATGCCCACCCACTGCTGCTTACCCCTTGGCATTCTGCTCAGATGACCACCACTCTTGCCCGGATTTCCACAATGTCACTGTGACCAGAAAAGCTGCCCCAGTGAGAGGTGACCACAGCTGTGGTGGGTCTGCTCCAGTCGCTGAGGAGGCCGTGGGGGAAGTGGGCACAGCCACCAGGGAAGGGCGGCCTTGAGTGCTGACCCCGGGATGGGTGTGGGCCTTGGATTGCCCCATTTCACAGTTGGGGACACTGAGGCAGACAAAAGCCTTGCCCAGGGCCACATGACTAGCAAAGGTCTGAGGTGGGATTTGCACTCAGACCCTCCAGTGCTCTGTCCATGGTGCTCCTCAATTGAATAAATGGAGAAACGAAAAGCCTTGTTGTGTTGCTTGTTGTGTGGTGATTCATGGGATCTAGGTAGGAGAAAAAACCTGGCCTCTGCTCACAGGGGGAGCTCGGCTGCCAGCAGGTGAGACGGCCCAGATGGCAAGGCCTCTTCCTTAATGCCGCTGCGCTGGCCAAACCTACGCACCTTGGCTGTTGGCGCCGGCTGGCACAGCCGAGGGTGGACATTTTCTTCTGGGTCTTTAGAGGCTACACCTGCTGCCATGGCTCCTGGAGGGCCGGCTGGGCGGGAGGGATGGGAGCCGGGGGAGCTGTAGTGCATCAGGGGCAGATGCCCAGCCTCATTTCCCCGGTTGTGTGCAAGGCTGTGACTGTAGGGCAGGGGGGTTCCTGCCGCTCTAGCTGTAACCAGTGGTGCTGGTGGTGAGGAAGGGGCACCAGCCATGATTCTGTGGCTCTTGGGATAGCAGCACCTCCAGGTTATGTGGGCCTCTCTTGTTGCCAGGCTCTGATGGAGGCAGGGCTATATACGCATCTCACAGTCTGGTCCTAAGTGGGGCATGGGTTACGGCTTCTAACCAAGGAACAGGATGATGATGAAACTGGCATCTCGGCCTTATGTGGCGGCCTCCCAGGTCTCTGGCCCTAGATGGGGAAGGGGCCTCGGGTGCTGGAAATGCAGGCAGCTCTAGACAAGTGAAGGGACTTGACCAAGGTCATACGGTGAATGAGCCCCCAAAACAGGATTTGAACACGTGTCTTCCCTTTCCCAGCTCCCTGGCTGTGGGGGTCAGTGGCTGACGACTAGGCAGGCCCCAGCCCTTTCCCCTTCACTCAGCTCTGGCAGAGTGACATCTCCCTGAGGCCTAGGCCCGTCTCATCCGCATGGCCCCTGCATGGGCAGGGAAGGCACCCTCCTGCCCTGGCATCTCCACGCTACTTACCCCTTCCATCTCTCGTGCTCACAGCAGCAGCAGGAGATGCTGGCGATGAAGCACCAGCAGGAGCTACTAGAGCACCAGCGGAAGCTGGAACAGCATCGGCAGGAGCAGGAGCTAGAGAAGCAGCATCGCGAGCAGAAGCTACAGCAGCTGAAGAACAAGGAGAAGGGCAAAGAGAGTGAGTGCAGGGGGAGACTGAGGCACAGGGGGTGGCCCGCTCATCTCTGGGGTCTGCACATCCCTCCTTCGTGTTTCAATAAGTGGGAGCGTGATGTGGCTTCTGACTGGAGGTTTCCTGATGGATGGAGAGCGTTAGAAACCATGAAGGGCCAGAGGTACCAAGGGCTTGCACCCTGAGCTCCAGGAGAGACTCGTTCGAGGCAGTTTGTTTTTCTAGAAGGTTTGGGGGGGGTGGGGGGGGGAGAAGCTGCCTTGGTCTCCTCAGCTGTGAAATGGGATCGCAGCAGCCCCTCCCTCCCTTCCACAGTTGTGAGGAGGCTCAAAGGAAAAGGCATTTGGAAAGCTCTGAGCACCGAGCCTGGTCCACAGAGGGCTCTCTGGATGCTTGTTCCCTCCCTCCCTCCCCCCTTCCTTCTGTCCTTCCCTCCCTCCTTCTCTCCCTCTTTCTGTCCTCCCCTCCCTCCCTCCTTCCCTCTCACCTTCCCTCCTTCCTTCCTCCCTCCTTCCCTCCCATCTTCCCTCCTTCCCACCTTCCCTCCTTCCTTCCCTCCCTCCTTCTGTCCTTCCCTCCCTCCCCCCTTCTGTCCTTCCCTCTCTCCCTTCTTGCCTCCCACCTTCCCACCTTCCCTCCTTCCTTCCTTCCTCCTTCCCTCCTTCCCACCTTCCCTCCCTCCCACCTTCCCTCCTTCCCATCTTCCCTCCTTCCCACCTTTCTTCCTTCCTCCTTCCCTCTTTCCCTTCTTCCCTCCTTCCCTCCCTCCTTCCTTCCCTCCCTCCTTCTCTCCTTCCCTTCCTCCTTCCCTCCTTCCCTCCTTCCATCCCTCCTTCCCTCCTTCCTTCCTTCCTTCCTTCTACCTCTCCCTCTGTCCCTCTTTCCTCCTCCCTTCCCTCTTTCCTCCCTCCCTCTCTCCTTCCTTCCTTTCTCCCTTCCTTTCTTCCTTCCTTCCTTCCACCTCTCCCTCCTTCCTCCTTTCCTCCATCCCTCCCTCCTTCCTTTCTTCCCTCCCTCCTTCCTTCCTTCCCTCCTTACTTCCTTCCTTTTTTCTACCTCTCCCTCCTTCCCTCTTTCCTCCCTCCCTCCTTCCTTCCTTTCCTCCTTTCTTCCTTCCTTCCTTCCACCTCTCCCTCCTTCCCTCTTTCCTCCCTCCCTCCCTCTCTCCCTTCACACTTCCAGGACATCTGACTCCTCTGGAGAGTCATTGTGCCCCCTTCCATAGCAGACAAGGGGCTGACGATAATTCATACCCGCAATATTTTGGTCTCTTTCCCTGAGAGTGTGAGTGTTGGGCCTGTTTGTTTCTAGTAAGGGAGTGGGTCTGGAGGCTGGGCTGAGACCACCTTAGAGCTGGCACATCCTGCTCTGTGCCTAGCCCCTCTCTGGATGCCAGGGTCATCCAGGAGGTTTAGGCAGTCCAGGTTGGTGCACAGGGGCAGGGGCATCAGTGGGGCTTTCTCTTTCACCGTTACCTTGTCCCAGGAAGATCCAGAAACAGGAAGAAAGATGACTGGGACAGAGACTATGCAGTCCATCCGGGCATGCCAGGGCCCTCCCCGCTGCTGCCCTCTGCTAATGCAGCTCCTGAACTTCCCATACCTGCTGGCTTCCCCTCCTGATGCTGGCTGGGGCTCTTGGGCTTCCCATTAGGCCTAATGGCCCAGCCTTCACTGCCCATGAGGGTTTCCTCTCTGGGCCCATCAGTGGGGTCTAGTTGAACAGGGTCAGTGCAGGACTGAGAGCCAGCCCTGGTGTTGATCCGTCATGTGCGCACGCGTAAGAGAGAAAGAAAGAGAAAGAGAGAGAGAGAGAGAGAGAGAGAGAGAGAGTGTGTGTGTGTGTGTGTGTGTGTGTGTGTGTGTGTGTGTGATGGTGAGAGTGTGTGAAAGTGTGAGTGTGGAAATGTGAGTATGTATGTTGTGAATGGAAAATGTGAATGTGTGTTTGAGTGTATAAATGTGGGTGAATATGTATGTGAGATAGTGGAAAAATGTGTTTTATATGAGCGTAAATGCTTGTGAGATGTGTGAGTGCAGAAATAAATATATATGTGCATGTGTGTGTGAATGTGTGAGGGTATATATGCAAGTGTGTGTGTGAGGATTGTATGAGTGTGGCATTGTGTGTGCATGTGTGTTGGGAGTGTGTAAATGTGGGTGACTATGTATGTGAGATGTGGGAGTGTGCCAATGTGGGTGTGTATATGAGTGTATGGAGCACAGGGGTGTGGCCCAGGGGTCCCTGGCGCCCCCAGCTCAGTGCCCCTCCCCCCCCGCTGCCTTGTTCCAGGTGCCGTGGCCAGCACCGAAGTGAAGATGAAGCTTCAGGAGTTTGTCCTCAACAAGAAGAAGGCCCTGGCCCATCGCAATCTCAACCACTGCATCTCCAGCGACCCTCGCTACTGGTACGGGTAAGTGAAGCCATGGTCCTGGGGGTGGGCAGGGTGCTCAGCACCACAGCCAGAGGTCTGGGGAGCCCTGGGAAAAGCTGCAGGCTGCCTCCCTCGTCTCCCCTTCCCCTACTCCTCCCCTTCCCTCTTGGGAAGGGGTCTGCCCAACCCTGAAGCCCCCTCCAAGCTTCCCCTCCCAGGCTGTTCTCGTAGCTTGGCCCAAGGCAGCATGAGCCCAGGTGCCAGGGGTGCCCTTTTCTGTCCCCCCAGCACTCAGCAAGGTGCTTGGCATATAGTAGGTGCCAAGGCCAGAGGCTCATCTCCAGGTGACCTTCAGGGACCTGGACCTTATGGTCATAGCAGCTTTGGAAGTCAGAGCATGCCCTGCACTCTGCATCAGCGGAGAGGGTACCCACGCCGGGAAGGTACCGGAAGCACTGAGAGCTGAGCGGGACAGGGGATACACATGTGTTCTGTCCTCCTCTTGATGGTCCCTTAAACACACCTGCTAGGGGACAGAGCCCTGCACTGTGCACAGGGGGAAGCATCGGGAGCTGGATTTGAATCCTGCTCTCCCCGACCCCAAAGCCTGCTTAATTAAGATGGTTAAGAGTGCCTCATTTGACCCCTTCTCTCTGTCTTACAGAGGGGAAACATGACTCCCCCAAAGTCACCCTAGTGGTCAGTGAGCCCAGGCAGCTGCCTGATATAGCAGGCCTTCCCCTGGCCCTCTGTTCTGTAGGACCCCCTATGGAGGTGGGTCCCCTGCACAGGCTTTCTTTGGGTGAGAAAAGTAAACCCCAAAAGGGCTTAAATAATGAGGAAATTGTGGGGAGAAAGAGAGGAGACGGAGACCCAGAGAAGGAGAGAGAGATGGGAGCATGGGGAGAGGAGACAGAGCCAGTCAGAGGTGAATGGAGCTTTGAACCTCTTGGTCAGGCACATCCCACTTTGGCTTCCCATTAAGTAAGATGCAGTGAAGGCCTTTCCCTTCCCAGCCTCAGTTTCCCCCTCTGTAAAAAGTGGTGGGAGTTGGGCTGCATTCTGAGGCTCCTCCCCACCCCATGGCACCCAGACTCCTGCTTCTCAAGCTCAGGATGCGGGACCCGGGCAGACTCTCCCCATGGCAGCCCCTGCCCCCTGGGTACTTGCAGGGGTCCCAGGCCTCCTCTTTTCCTCAGCCCTACAGGTACAGGTTTGCCATTCAGATACATTGTCTTGAGGGACAAATTGGCAAATTTGCTTCACGTCATTAAGTAGATTAGGTTCATCAGAATACATTTAAAACACAAGTAGAAGAAGCAGTTGGCCTGGCTGTGGAAGGTGTGCTCATCTCTGCTGGCCCTCGCCCGCCAGCCCCCAGAAGTTCCCCTCCTCTCCTCACGGTCCTGAGGACTTCCAGGAGACCCCAGTACCCAGGAGGAAGCTGAGGCCCCAGAGCTTGCCCGCCGTCCACAGGGCACCCTGTCCCAGCCCTTCTCTCCTTCCAGCCAGTTCTCAGCTCAATGAGGGTCAGGGTGGAGAAGAGAGTAGCAGTGATGAGCGGACATTTCCATCTCCCCATCTGGTCTCCATGGCGCTGAACCCATCGGTTCTCGCAGGAGTAAATATAGATGACCCAGAAGGAATCCCGAGCCAGCCGCAGGGAGGATTCCATCCTTTCTTCCCCTCGGGCCCCTTCTAGTCTCCCAGGGGATAGTCAGCCTTCCAGTGACTCTGCCTCTGTGGGGTACAGGCCTGTTGGAAGTGGTGGCAGGCATCAGGCGTGGGGCCTGCCTTCCAGGCACTTCCATTCCATCCAGAGATAACTCCCACACAAATCAGTATGTCCATACTCATAGATATGAGGGGACTTCAGCGTTTGGGGACCCAGGAAAGGCTCTGGGAGGGGGACACTGCTTGCGCTCACTCTGTAATGAAGAGAGGGATTCCTGGAGGCAGAGGCAAGAGGAGACGGGCACTCCTGCCATGAAGCATGGCCAATGTGGAGGCAAACAAGAGGTCAGTTGGCTGCCCTGGGCCTGCTGCTGTAGGAGCTCTCTTTCCTGGGCCCTTGGCCAGGTCTGGAGCTCTCTGAGACCCTGAAATGGGCCACAACGGGGGCTTACCCGCCATGCACATCCTGAGCGTCACTGGGGAGCGCATCAGCCCTGGTGAGCTAACTTTTCTTTCCTCTATTCCTATCTACAGGAAAACTCAGCACAGCTCCCTGGACCAGAGCTCACCCCCACAAAGTGGGGGCCCTGCGGCCTACAATCACCCTGTGCTGGGAATGTACGACTCCAAAGATGACTTTCCTCTTAGAAAAACAGGTCAGTACTGAGCCTGGCAGTACCATGGAGAAGGGGGCTCCCACCAGGTCAGAATGCAGAGGACACTGGGGGCGGGGCGAGGGGTGTCCCCAAGCATCCAGACTGGTCACGGGGCTGCCGTGAGATGCCTCGGATGCGTGTCTGTGGCCTTTGTTTCGGCCTGGCTCTGTGCCACATGGTAAGGGGGCGGGGGGCCCTGTGATGCCCTCCCATGTACCCCCTTGGAGCCATGGGGAACCGCGAGACCTTGGTCATCCATCTTACAGTTGAGTGCACTGAGGCCCAGAGGTGTCAGGTTCCTGGCCTGTGGTCACACAGCTCGGCATTAGGAGAGCCAGGCTTTGAACCTGGGGCCCCACTCCTGCCACAGTACCCATCTGTCCTGTGCCTGTCACATTGGCCTTCAAGGCCAGCCCCTGTCACTCTGAGGCGTCGGCACGGACACCCCCAGAGGCAGAAGGGCTGGCCTCAGGACCCCCAGGGAAGGAGTGAGCCTCCTGGGTGCCAGCCACACGCTGGGCGCTTGGGGGAGATGCCTGTGTATGTACAAGATACAGGATGGGTCGGGGACAATCCGAGGAGAAGGCGCGGGGGAGAGTAGCGAGAACGATGCTGTTGGCGGACTCTTTGTGACCCGCCTGGGGCTTTCTTGGCAGTTCCTGCACTGCTTGGCCATTTCTTTCTGCAGCTCATTACAGAGGAAACTGAGGCAAACAGGGTGAAGTGACTTGCCCAAGGTCACACAGCTAGTGAGTGAGTTCAGGTCTTCCCAACTGCGCACCCGGCACCCTGTGCCCTCTGGCGCCTTCTGGCTGCTTCAATATTAATAATAATAGTAGCCAGCATTTCTAGGGCACCTACTATGTGCACCCTTCCAACTGCTTTATAAACGTGATCTTGTTGGTGCCTCCCAGCAGCCCTGGGAAGGAGGTGCAGCTGTCATCCCTTTTGACAGATGAGGAAACTGAGGCAGGCAGAGACACAGTGGCTTTAGAAATGACAGCGGATTGTGTCTGGTCCCAGTGGTGATGGGAGCCCCTGGTGGGGGACAAATAGGGGCTGCGGTAGCCCCAGGAGCTGGGCAGAAGACCCAGGCGGTGGCTTCTTGACAGCATCTCCTCTCCCAGCCCCTGCTTCCTGGGAGATGCCACAGGCACTGCCCTTTTTGTTGCTGACAGCTCCCAGATTGGGAGGGCTCCTGTTTTCCGGGTAAGCGTGAGCTCCTGGGATTGTGAAATAGTTTAAAAATAAAAAAGAGAAGAAGAGGAAGGAGGAGGGGGGCAGGCCAGGGGCAAGTGGCCTGCTGTCCAGCCAGCCGCTCGGGGCCCAGGCCCCTCCTCCCCCTGGCCAGTGCAGCTTTGACTTGAGGAAGCTCACAGGAGCATTCTTGGAAAAGGCCCCCGCTGCAGCCAGCTCACTCCTTCCTGTGTGGTGGCCGTGGGCTTGTCCGGGAAGGCTTGCCCCCCATGGGCCCGGCCGCCATCTTGCTGTGCTTTCCGGGCCGTTGGTGTTGCGGTGGGTGAGCAGGGATGATTCAGGAAGCCACAGAGCGAAAGTTTACGTTATCTGTGAAGAAAGGCTTGGCCCTGCCAATGCCTGCGTAAACCGGGCTCAAGGAGAATGTTTAAACTACTTAGAAGGCAGACTTTTCAAGCACCCTCAAGTGTCTGAGAGGCAGCTGTGTACACACAGCTGGTGCTCCAGGTCTCAGTCCTTCTCCCTTCCTGGAGCCAGGCCCCCAGGATCTCCCGAGGTGGGACCTCATCAGCCTGGTCCTGGTCCAGGGATGCTCTTGAAAGGAGGCTGGATAATATGTGTAGTCAGTCAGCAAACATTTACCAAGGGGAATCTGGTGCCAAACGTCAGACCGTCCCTGCCTGCAGGGCTTCGGCGCCTTCCTTGTTCCTAGAATCACCCCTTCCTTAGTCCCACTGGCTTTCCTCCCTGTGAGCCTGAGGTAATGAGGCTCTGGTGTGTCTTTTCCCCTCTTGCCATGGGCATTGGGAGGCCCCTGACCTGCTGGGGCCAGGCCTGGTGCTCAGTCCCAGGAGTGTGAAGACAAGGGTGAGATGGCCCCTGCCTTCAGAGAACGTCCATCCTGCGGGCAAAATCCAGGTGTTATTCAACACCCTGCTGTGCGGTTCTTGCCCTCGCTCAGAAGAAGCAGTGACTTTGGTTCCAGGAGGCTTTAAAGTGAACCCGTGAGAGAGGTGATACAGGCCCATTTTACAGATGAGGAAATTGGGATGTAGAAGTTCTGTGACTGGGGAGGATGGTGCTGCTGCTGGCTTGTGGAGTCCACATGGGGCTAACTTACAGCCTCTAGTTTACCTTCACAGATGCCGGTGGCTAGAACCACCAGGGGCCTCGGAGAGCAGATGCTCCTTGCCAGCCTTCTCATTTTATTGATGGGAACACTGAGACCCAGAAGATTCTGGCTCTCCCCCTCCCACCCCTGCCCTCGGACATCCAGCTAGCAGGGCTGAAACTAGACCCCTAGGTCTCCACTGTCAGCCAAGTGGAGATGCCCCAAGGCCATGGGAGTGAGAAGCCCCAGGTTTCATGGCATCTTTGGATGGAAGAAGGGCCTTTAGAACTTCCTGGGTCCAGAGCTCTAGTGAACACGTGATTCCTCCCTCTATCGACTGCTGGAATACTACCAGTGAAGAGGACCAGGAGCTTACTTTATCCGGGGTCAGAGCTGACTGCGAGCACCTTCTTCCTCGTTGGGAACTGAAATCTTTCCCTCTGTAACCTCCCCCTGCTGCCTCTTCCTCCAGAGACCCAGAATTGCTTCTCTCCCTCACCTGAGCCCGCCCTCCAACCTCCTTCCCCCTCTGCTCCCGCTCCCCACTCCTTCGGGCCCCAGGCTCATATTTATACTTCTTAGATACTAACCCCATCTTCATCCTTCTGGACACACATGCCCCATGAAGCTGAATCACCCTGCAGGCATGTGCGGTCTGGCCAGACCCAGGCAGTGGGAAATGAGGCCTTCCTTGTGAATGCCGTACTTCTGTCCTGTTACTTAAGGGAACAACATTGGGGTGAGGGCATCAGGAGTGATTCATAAACCTTGCTGTCCACTAAAACCACCAGTTCTATAGTTTCGGGTTTCCCCATGTCAGCTGCTGACTTTTCACAGGCCTCTATATGAACAGTTGATTTGTTGAAATTTAATTCAATTTTATTTCCAAATGAAGATTGACCTTCTCTGTCTCCCCTACCCCCAACTTAGAAAACAAAACAAAATCAGAACTTCGAAGGTGTGCCATCCCGCGGGCCAGACCCAGCCTTGGCCATGTCCCAAACCCACCTGCCCCATCTGCCCTCAGCCCATCAGCTCCATCGGGAAATGGGCAGCATGTTTCATTGTTGTGACTCAGGAGCCACAGCTTAGCTGGTCCTGGTGCTGGCCTTTCAGACTCTTTTGGTTCTCCTGGTTCTGCCGCTCAGCTCGTCCCACTTAAGTTTATGCAGATCCCCTCCAGTGTCTGAAATCGCTCCTCCATTTTTACTGCATGGTAGCAGACCATCCCATGCACACATCATGCTTTGTTCCTGTGTCCCTATTTGATGGGCATCCCCTCCATTTCCAATTCTTTGCCATCACAAAAAGAGCTACTTAAAATAGTTTTGTCCCTGTGGGTCCTTTTCCTCTTTCTTTGATCTCTTTGAGGTAAAGACCTAGTGGTATAGATGGGTCAAAGGGTGGACACCAATGGTGGGCACCATTTAATAGTTCTGGGGGCATCATTCCAAATTCGTTCCAGAATAGCTGGATCAGTTCATGGCACCACCAAGTCATCAGTAGACTTGCTTTTTCCAGCCTGCCACCATTTGTCTTGTTTTGGGGGGGGGAGGCGAGTCAACATTGCCAGTATGAGGGTATGAGGTAGAATCTTGAGTTTTTTCTAGTTTGCGTTTTCATAATTAGTAGTGATTTAGAGCATTCCTTTTTCCATATGAGTACTAATAACTTGAATTTCTTCTGAAAATTTTCCATTTATATCTTTTGACCATTTATCAGAGTAACTCGCAGCCAAGATTTTTTTCCCACTTGTCTGCTTTTGAACTGTTTGTTTTTTGAGCCTACTTGAAGGACTTTACATTCATCCTTCATAGTAGTCTTAAATTGACGTAGATTTATTCCATTTTTTCAGTTGACCCCGATCACTGTGTCAAAGATCATATCATATGCAGCAAATTAGGTAGCCCTCCCAGGTTTGTGTTAACCATAAATCTTCTAGTCATTGGATCTTGGATTTCAAGCTGGAAGGGACATTGGAGGCCATCCAGTCCTGTTCCCTCATTTTACATATTTGGAAACTGAGGCAAGCAAAGGTGAAGTGACTTGCCCAGGGTCACACCGCTAGGAACTATCTAAAACAAAATCTGAACTCTGATGCACCCATCAGTAGCTGGCTGTGATGTACTTTTTCAGAGAATATCAAGAATTCTCATGGAAACCGCATCATTCTTTTTCTATCCCTCTCCCTGTTCTTGACTAGTCAGTGACTATATTCCAAATTTTGTACTTTTGCCTACAAAGTTCTGGCCGCCTTTCCTGTAAAGCCTTTTTTGCCTCAGGTTTAGAGCATGTGCTAGTGTACCCCCAGGGCTCTCCTCCCAAGTGTCCTGCACTCACTGTCTGTCTCACTTCCCGTCATTTGAACCTCACCAGTCCTCAGAACTGGATTGAGAGGAGCAGTGCTCACTGCCTTGTTTGCTCCACTCTTGAATAGGGAAGTGGGTCCCCAGGGCAGGAATTCATCCGCTGCTCTTCTCCAAGCCCTGGCCTTTTCAGAATGGTACAACTAGTGATTTGCCCCCTTCCAGGGTGAGCAAAATAAGGCAGAGGTGTGTCATGTATGCGAAGGGCATCCCTTAGCTGGGTGGTCTGTGGGGAGCCTCCACATGCATATCATTTCTTTCTCTCCTCTTCTCCTTGCCCTAGAGACAGACCCAACTTTGAATTTTTGTGAGTTTTTATAAGTGGTGCCTGTGTGAATGTGTAGCCCTGACTCAGTGTGGGGACAGAAAGTGAGTGACCATTCCCTTCACAAGAACTCCCAAATGGGAACCACCGAGCACCTCACAAGGCCTAGCAGACTCACTCGAGGGGGAGGAGCATTTAGGGATACAGATGAGGAAAATAGAGCTGAGAAAGGGTTCAGAGTCCTGCGTAGGGTCACACAGCTGGCGTGTGTCTCAGCGAGGATTCAGACTGAGGTCTCCCTGTCCCCCCAGGCCTGTGGTCTCTCCACTTTACCACCCCATTGCCTTCAAAATGAAATCACCCCTGTCCTCAAGGAGAAGGGAAGACACAGAAAGTAGAGAGAAGCTGGGCAGAAATGCTTGCAGTCTGTGACTGGCACAAAAGGAGGGCCAGAGGTCCAGGGACCGCCTTCCAGGAGCTCCCAGTCTGATGGGGTGCCACACGGAAATAACTCAGTACAGAGTAGGTGGAAGGTCATCTCACAGGGGAAGGCACTGAAAATGAACACTCTGGACCCAGAGGACATTCCAAGACCTGAAGGGCCACCCCAAGGCATGGGAGATGCTCCCCAGAGGACAGCCAGCCCAAAGCTGCAGAGCTGGGAGAGGGGGCACTGTGGCCAAGTAGCTCCAGTGCAGCTGGGCAGGAATCAGGGCTTAAGGCAGAGGTAGGAAGGGGCGGGCATACTGGCTCAGAACTCTGTGTGTTCTACCCAGACCCAGCTTGGGGGGTGGGGAGAGGGCTCTGTCCTCCCCAGCTGCCCTTGGCACATCCAGTTCCTAACATGAGCCTGTTTTCTTCTTTTACCCAAGGAGCTCAGCTGTCCTTCTGTCCCCAGCAGAGTCAGTCCCCAGCTGATGCTTACTTTCCTCCATCACCCCCATTTCAGAACGTGCCCCTTCCCTTCTCAGAGAGCCCCTGTTCATAAGAATAAAAGGAGTTGGGCAGAACCAGCTGAGTGGGTTGCTGCTCTGATGGTGTCCGTGCTGTCTGACCACGTCTGCACTGATGGTGTCCACACTGTCTGGCCACGTTTGTGCTGCTCTGACAGTGTCCGTGCTGTCTGACCACATCTGCACTGCGTGACCATGTCCACACTGTCTGACCATATTCACGTGTCTAATGGTGTCCGTGCTATCTGACCACATCCATGCGGTCTGATGGTGTCTGCTCTGTCTGGCCACATCCACAGTCTGACCACGTGTGCACTGTGACCACATCCACACTGTCTGACCATATCTGCACAGTCTGACAGTGTCCACGCTGTCTGACCATGTTCACGCTGTCTGTCCATGTCCGTGCTGGGCCACCCCCAGCCTCCCTCATGCCTTTCATCTCTGCCTTAGGCCAAGCTCAGTCACTGTGGGAGGTGTCAGGGGTAAAGACCAAGGCCAGGCCATCCTCCCTTGTCCTCAATGGTTTGAATTTCTGCCTGTGGGGGAGAGGGCAGCCACAGGCACAGATGAGTGAAGATCAAGGATTGGCAGAACCATTCAAGGCCTTTCTAGAGGACAAGGAGGTGAAGAAAGGAGGTCTCAAGGCATCTGCGAGTCAGTCATCAGGTGTCTACTAAATACCTGCTGTGTCCTGGGCAGTAGGCTCAGCACTGGGGATGGGGAAGGACAGAGCCCTGATCTCTGATCTCAAGGTGCTCCTGGCCAGTGAGGAAAACAGCTTGTCAGTCACTCTGCATATACTGGGCAAGTGGGAAGGTCACACCAGGGGAGGTGTCCACCTCTGGGGGGGCCTGCGGATGATGGACGTGTAGCCAAAGCCTGAAGGAAGGAGGCAGAGGAGGGAGGGGGACCCTGAGCTGTGCTTAGGAGGCTGGGATTCGGCAAAGGTGGCAGGGCGACCACCAGTGCAGAGGGACGAGGAGGAGGGGATTGCCACAGAGGGGAGCTGCTGGTCAGTTTGGAAGGGAGACAGGAGCCAGGTTGGCGAGGGTCCTAATACCAGACTGAAGATTTGTATGCCGTCTTAGGGACATTGGAAGTCACTGAACATCTCTGGGAGAGGGCAGTGGCTTCCAGGTCAAGGAAGATCAGCCCCAGCCCCTTCCCCGAGGGACACTGTGTGCTTCAGGTTGGGTGTAGAGGGGCGGCCAGAAGGATAGATGGAACCAGGATCACAGACAGTGCCTCTCTCTGCCAGTGTTCCCCTGGCTCTCTGTTACTTACCGATCTGGTTTCTAAATAGCCATCCACTGGACTTTTAAACCTTTTTTGTTCTGCGTCACTCATGACGTCACCCCCAGCCCAGCTAATTCATTAGTGATTGGGTACATGTTCCAAGTGAGGATGGGCTGGGCACTTCCCAGAGGAACCTTTTCAGGGAGATTGTGTTCATCAGCTGAAGGGACTCCCAAAGTGGAAATGCCCTCTACCAATACAGATTGGCCACTCCTCTGTAATGTATAGTCTTGGAGTTTCCAGGGCCACAGAGAGGCTGAGACACTTTCCCAGGGTAGCACAGCATGTGTGTCCAAGCCTCCTGGCCGGGGGGACCATCTCTCTGTCTGCTGTCCTTTCCACCCTCTGTTGCCCAATCAATAAAATGAGCCAGTGTTCCATCAGGCCCTCTTTGGCTCTTCATGATTACCTCACTCTTCCCAGAAAGCCTTTGCGTGGCTCTGCATCTCTGACCTACCCCCATGGAAATTCTGGATGGGGGCCAGGGGGAATGCACACCCTCCTGAACTGAGAAGCCCCTCTGCAGAGACCCTCAGGCTGCTGGCAAAGCCCCTGCCCACTCTGATTCTGGTTTCAGAGCCCAAGCACAGCATTCAGAAACGTAGATTGAAAGGGTCTGCCCCACAGTGGACTGGGCGATCGAAGCCTTGACTCCCGGGCATGGCCTCGGATGTGTTTGCCTGGGCGGTCCTGATGCAGGTGGGAAGTTCAGCTCCCTGAGCCTCCCAGGAGAGGTTCTGCCCCCTCAAAAAGCACACGCATAATGATCCAGGTGGTGGCAAACATTCCTGTAGCACTCAACCTGTCATGGTCCTAGGGGGTAGAGGTTCTTGTACCCATTGTACAGATGGCAAAACTAGGCCTACGGAAAAATGAAAAGATTGCCTAGAATCACACAGTGGCCAAGTGTCTGAGTCAAGAGCCAAAGTCTTCCCATCTCCAAGTCTGCGCTGTGGTGCCCTCTTCCCTGCAGACCCCTGAAAGAACACGGCTGTGCCCTGCCTCCCCAGAGGGAGAAGTTACCACATACACGCTTGACTTGACACACCCAGGAGGATGCGAGTGTCCCCAGGCAAGCAAGCCACCTGCAAAAGGGGTGTTCCCCACACCCCACGAGCTTCTGAATCAATTAAGAAATGGACCTCCTCCCACTCGAACCCTCAGTGTCCTCACTCCAGGGCCAGCCCTAGCCCCCGGCTTGGGTGGTTTTGAAGAGGCTGAGTGAGCCCCTCTGAGGGGAGAATCTTTCTGATTTCCCTGATGCCCCGGGAGAGCCCCATGGGCCCAGAAGGTCCACTTCTGAATGGTATCCACTGGGTCAGGAGGCCCTCTACACATCTTCCCAGGATCCAGGAGCCCACTGTGCAGCACGGTGCCAGCTTCTGTGGGGATAGAAATAAAAAATGGACCCCTCTCCTGCCCTCAGAGCTTATACTGGGCATGGGATACAACATGGGTCCTGGTCACGTGAAAGCACTCTTGGAAAGTTTGAGTGGGAGAGAGGGCTTTCTCCTGAAAGGATTAGCTTCCTGAGGGCTGGCACCAGGCAGGGGCAAATGCCTGGAGGTGGGAGATGAGGTTTGGAGAATGGCTAGTGGTCTGGTTGCCTAGGCTGTGAATTTAGAGCAAGAAGAAGTCTTTTAGATAATCTAATCTAACCCAGTCTTTTTTACAAATGGGGAAACTGAGCCCAGAGAAGTGAAATGACCTTTCGCATGGTCATGTAGCTCCTAAGGAGGACATTGCTGTTGTGGCAGTCACTTGTTCAGTCACGTGTGACCCTGTGACCCTGCTGGGGGTTTCTTGGCAAAAATACTGGAGTGGTGAGCCGTTTTCTCTCCAGCTCATTTTACAGATGAAGAAACTGAAGCAAACAGGGTTGACTGGCTTGCCCAGGGTCACACAGCCAGTGAGGGTCTGAGGTCAAATTTGAACTCAGGTCCTCCTGACTCCAGGCCTGGTGCTCTCTCCACTCTGCCTGCTAGCTGCCCTAGATGTCCAGGGTTCCATCCTAGGTCCTCTGACTCCGGATGCCTGCCGGTCCTGTGGTGCCATGCTCCATGCACATGGCTTATGGGGCCTTCACTGGAGAGTGAGAGGGACCCAGGACCTACCCTGGCCACTCCTCACTTTGGGGCAAGAAAACAGAGGCCCCGAGTCACGTAGGCCGTGGGGGCTGAGCTGGGCTCCAAATCAGGTTTTTATTTGGCATTTGGAGCTAACATCCTTGATGCTGAGAGTCTCCTGTGGCTGGGAGGGAGGTGAGGAAGCTGTAGCTGTGAAGGTTGGGCAAGTGGGAGGAGCATGTGGGGCTGGACGAGCAAGGCCCGCCTGAGCTCGGTTAGGATAAGAAAGCAGAGCCTCACACGCCACTATCATGGGGCTGGGGCCTCCCTCCTGGGCCCTGTGGCCACACCCCAGGCCCTCAGCTTTCAGGCCCTTGTCTCCAGCCCAGTGTTCTTGTATGATGTTCCCTCTGCACACACGCGCACACATGCATGCACTCACACACATACACATTCACACACGTACACGTACACACACTGACACACTCATGCACTCACACATGTACACACGCGTACACACTCACATATACACACACATACACGCACTCACATGTACTCATACACGTACACACACATTCACATGTATGCACTCACACAGTACACACTCACACAATGCACACACTGACACATGTACACACTCACATATGCATACTACACACGTACACACGCGCTCACACACGTACACATGCACACTCACACACTGGCACAATCACATACATGTGCTCACACACTCACATGTATACACACACGTACACACACATACTGATACATACTCACACATGTACACTCACAAACACACACTCATATGTACATACACACATGCACTCACACATACTGATATACACACACTCACACTGACAAACTCACATACACACATGCACTCACACACACACATACACACACTCACATACATACACTCATGTACGTACACACACACACTGATACACACACACACACACACACACACACACACACAGCGCTCACAAAACTGCTGCCAAAGCCATCAGACCGTTTCTCGTTATCCTTGGCCGACGGCTGCTCTGATAGCACTCGGTACCACATCCCGCATGAATGCTTTCATTCACACTCCGGGGGATGCGTCCGCGTTAAGCTAATATTTATCCAATGTATATCTTTTTAAAAGATAAGACTGCGAATGAGCTGCTCCTGCACCGCTCTGTGTTTTTCTGGCCATAATGACGACATCTTTTTTCTGTGCAGCATCTGAGCCCAATCTGAAATTACGATCCCGGCTAAAGCAGAAGGTGGCCGAGAGACGGAGCAGCCCCCTCTTGCGCAGGAAAGATGGCCCAGTGGTGACCGCTCTTAAAAAGCGTCCGTTGGATGTCACAGGTACGTCAGAGGCCTGGCTCCCCTCCTGCCACACTGCCTGTGCTCTGAGCAAGGCTTCCTGCCGGAGGAACTCTCCCTTTTTGTGTTCTCTTCATCTAAGCCACACCTTCTAGAGGAGGAGTATGGTCCCAGGCTTGGACTGTTTAGGGTGAAGGTGGGTAAGGAGAGACAGAATGAGGCTGGGCTGAGCTCCAGCCCCACCTTCCCCCCCCCACCAGGGTTGGGTGACCGCAGGTGAGCCAGCCAACCCCAGGGCTGGAGCCAAGCTGCCTCAGGAGAGCGGGGTTCCCTAGGACCAGGAAATCACAGGCACAGCGCACAGTGAAATCCAACTGAACAAAAGACTGGCCTGGGCTCCCTTGTCAGAGAACCTGGCATGTCCAGCCAGATGCAGGGGAGCCGCCACAGATGCCCTTTGGTCCCTGGGCAGGTTTCTGGGACCAGTGAGCAGTTAGCCGGTCTGCTGACGTTCCCTCTTCTGGCCATAGACATCAGACAGCTTGGGCAGCAGAGTACCCTGGGGCTGTCCCCAGCCGTGACCTGAGGCCTTTTGCCAGGGGCGTGGGGCTCAAGTTCCTGGACGGCCTTCAGGCAACCTTGCTGAGAGGAGTGGCTCTCTGACCAGGGCTAGCAGCTGGAGTCTGACCGATTGGTATTGAGTGCCCTCTAGAGGCCTGAGTCCTCAGTGCAAGGAAGCCAAACCCCGGGTTCCTGGCCATCCCTTGTCCAGAAGGGAGCTTGGGGATGGGTCAGGAGGGGCCTGGAAAGCCTGGCTGGAGAAAGGTTCTGGCTCCCAGGGCTCCTGCTATCTAATCTGCCCTCCAGAAAAACTGTTTGGTTAGATCTGCTAATAAGAGGGTGGCCAGGTGCTGGGTACCTCAGAGGAGCTGAGTTCAGATCTCAGCCTCTTCACTCCAGGCCCTCCCGTTCTCATCTGTAGCACTGGACAAAATGGCCTCTGACGTCAGCCCGGGGAGAGGCACAGCGGGTAGAACATTGCCTTCACAGTCAGTCAGAGTGACCTGGGTTCAGATCCTGCCATGTTACCTTCTGGCCCAACCACAGCCTCCTCATCTGGCAGTCCCATAGAACATGCCTGGCCTGTGGTAACTCGTGGGTGCCGCGACTGAAACACAAGTTCGTTTGGCGCATTTGTGACCCAGTCAGTGATGTGTCTGATTCATCAGCAAGCTTTGCTTTGGCTCCCGGTGCCTCGCCCCAGAGGATTTCTGCCCTTTCCCCAAATATTTCTGATGTCGGGCTGACCATAGTTGTGGCTGGGCGCCAGGTCACCCACCACATAGCAGAGAGACTTTGGAACTGTGCACTTTGAGAGGCCACATCAACGCCTGAAGCCGTTCCCAGGACAGCACTCTGATTCGGTCACTGCTAAATGGTGCCACATCCATAGCATGTCTTGGCCTTGATGAGGGAGAGCCAAGGCAGGAAAGGGCAGCTCCCAAGGGGAGCTGAGGCTCGAGCCGAGACGCAGGGGCAAGGGGCATTTGGGCTGAAGAGAGAGGGGAGCCCCCATCCAAGGTGGTCTTCAAGCAAAGGCTGAATTGAGGAAGGCAGGTATTTTGTAAAGGGCTCTCTTGTTCAGGTCCAGGACTGCCCCGGGATTCTATGCTTCTGGCCCCCGAGTATCAAGAGGCTGCCGAGACCACCGTGAAGCATTCTAGACAAGAGACCTGGAAAAAGAAAGGCCAGGTGGGAGGCCATAGGGCCTCGAAGGCCAAGGAGGATACCATGCTCTATAGTAGGTCGCCATGAGAAGTGCCTGGGCAAGAGAATAACATGCCTCTAATGAATAAGGAGAGAGGAATATGGGTGTATTTGCAGGGAGAGTCCAGAGGCCACTGCAACATGTTAGGGGTAAAGCAGGCGAGAAGGAACAAGATTGGGATGGCTCCCGGGGCAGGCCTCCTGGAGGAAGGCATGGCAGCCCCTTGCAGTTGACTACAGCCAGAGCTGAAAGGGAGGCAGTCAGGCAGCCAAAAAGAGCGGAGACCTCTCCAGAGTTAGGGAAGCTGGTGGGGAGACTCCTAGTGAGACATGTGTAGGTAAAAGGGGGCAGGGGGACAGCTTGTGTGTGGACAGAGCTGACTTAGGGCCAATTCAACGTGAGGATCCAACAGTGAGCGGTACGTAGTGGAGGCAGAGCTGGCCTCAGAGCCAGGGTGACCCGGGTTTGAGGCTCATCTCTGACCCCTCCTGACTGTGCCAGCCCCTCACCTCTCAGTGCTCCAAGCAATTCTCCTAAGACCCTTGAGTGGCAAAGAAAGTGCCAGCCTCGGGCACGAGAGGGGGTTCCCCTTCATCAGTAGTCACTGACCTCATCTCAATCCTTTCCTCACTCGTAGGGTCTCCCAGTCTGTGCTGTGAAGTGCCAGGATTCTCCTCCCAGCAAAGGCAAAGTGCAGGCCTCCCTGCCTTAGCCAGAAGCTCCAGGAAGGCTCAGGGGGGCCAGTCAGCTGCAGCACACAGCCCATGAGCATCTAGAAAGCCTTGGTCCCCCAGGATGCCGGAGCCAGAAGGGCTTCTGGGCAGGGCTCTGTTGCTAGGGCTTCCTTGGTAGGGGTTTAGTGTGTGGGTTGGGCTCTGAGTCACCTTGTGTCTGGGAAGACTGAACACCCTGATCTTTACCCAGCCGGCTCCTGGTGAGCAGGACCACAGTGATCCCTGCGGAAGTTCTGCCAGGGCGATTCCTCCCACCCTTTCCATCCGCTCTGGCCCTGTCATATTCCGTAGGCCTGGCCTGGCTGCGCCGCATGTTTTGTTTTTGTTTGCTTGGTTTGGTTTTGTTCTGAAGTCACGCAGAACAATTCCCTATCGGCTATGTTGTGAAAAAAAGACATGAAGAAAGGGCAAAGCCTTCCTTCTTTGGAGGCGGAGGGCACTTTTCAGCACCAGCCCTTTGGGACTCTTGGATCCTTGCATTTCTGAGAAGAGCTAAGTCATTCACTGTTGATCCTTGTTACAATGTTGCTGTTCCTGTGTATGAGGAACATCTCCTGGTCCTGCTCCCCTCACTCAGCATCAGTTCATAGCAGTCTTTCCAGGTTTCTCTGAAGTCCGCCTGCTCCTCATTTCTTACAGCACAGAACAGCATTCCATTACATCCATGTGCCACAGCTTGTTCAGCCACTCCCCAGATGACAGGTGTCCCCTTCAAGAGCTGGCAGCAATGTCTTTGTACACATGGGTCCTTCTCCCTTTTCTTTGATCTCTTTGGGATAGGAACCCAATAGAGGTATTTCTGCTGAGGGCAGATTTGGAGCTCACTTCAAGGCACTGCTCAACCACCTCCCCCCAGTTCCCCCTCCTCCTGAACTTCCTTTGTGTATATTCCCTGTTGATTGATCGAGCGCTGCTTGTGCCACTTGAAGGCAGGGACACTTTGGGTTCTGTGTCTGGTGCGTTAATAAGTGCTGATTGGATCAGACTGAATTGGCGTGCCTCCCTCCTCTCTTGTATCCCCAGACCCTCTATGGGGCTTAGGCCCGAGGCCAGGAGATGATAGAGTCTTGGGCCCTTTCACTGAAGGCCGTTGAAATGCCAGAGAAGTGAATCAGCCGTGGCCCTTACTGTGGTGGCTAGTGTTCTCTTCATCTACACCCCAGCTTAGGAACACAGAAGAAGGTGATACAGCACAGAATGGAATTCAAAGGCAAGGCTTTCTTTAAGGGCCTTGAATCTGACCCACTTTTAGACTGCTTGAGTCTGAGTGGACAGTTGATTTTACCTGATCAGAGAGTATTCTTGTTTGGCCTGGAGACTCTGCGTGTGTGTGTGTGTGTGTGTGTGTGTGTGTGTGTGTGTGTGCGCGCGCACACGTGCACGTAAGTGTTCCCAGAGGGTTGGTAGATCAGTCAGTCACTAGCATGCATCTTGACACTCACTGCTGTGCTAGGAGATGGTCCTGGGCCAGGACTACAGAGGGCAGAGACAAGAAGCCAGGTCCACTCCATCATCAGTGCCAATAAAAGGTTGAGCTCATTGGGAATTGAGAGTTGGTACCACAAGAAGGCCTCCTCCCTTCCTGTCATTCAGGTGTTTGCAGGTGGGAGTTTGAAAACACTGTAGAATGAGTGTGACCCATTCAGGAGGCCACGGGGCCGACTTTGAAGTAAAGGAATAGGGAGGTCAGTGTCAGAATCTTAGAAGAGGGTTTTAAAATAGGGCCTCCCCTCGGGCACTGCTTGGGGGGTACTCTGTGGAAGGCTGGGTGGGATGTGGGCTGCAGGGCCCTGCCCAGCCCAGACCTCCTCTAATGCTTCTGCTCTGTTCTAGACTCGGCGTGCAGTAGCGCCCCTGGATCAGGACCCAGCTCCCCCAACAACAGCTCCAACAACGTCAGCGCTGAGAACGGACTCGCGGGCTCTGTTGCCAGCCTCCAGGCAGAGGTCAGTGGTGTCTCGCCGTTTCTTGGCAAGGGGAGCCCACTCAGTCCTTGGGCTTCCCATGGAGCTCCCCGTGGGCACGTGGCCTTGAGAGCCACACAGGCAAGCTCAGGACCTTAGAGCAAACACATGGGTACCATGCTCACTGCTTGCTTGTCCCCCTTAACCACACGCTTTTTCTTTAAAAAAACAAAGCTGCATACGTGCTAGAAATGAAGGCCAGGCCTGCCTGTGAGAACATATGTCTCCTCAGGACTAAGGTCTGGGTCCGGATGAGGCCTTAGAGAACCTCTCATTGCCCTCACTTCTTTACAGAGGAGGAAACTGAGGCCCAGGGACAGTCAAAGGGGCTTTGGGGCCATCTGGCCACTGCTCCCACTTTATAGATGAGGAGACTGAGGCCTGGAGGACACTGGAATGTGGAGTCAGAGGGCCTAGGTTCAACCTGCTTTTGCTGCTCGCACCCTAGCTAACCTCAGTTGAGTCCCTTCCACTCCTCTGGAGGATGAGAGAGAGGACCCTCCTGTGCACCACAAAAGGCCCCCTGTGGAGCCCCAGCCTGCTAGCTTCCCCAAGGCTGTTGGCGGGCAGCCAAGGTCCCATTTGCCCGCCTTTCTCGCCTCCACCTCCCCTGGTCCCTGCCTTTTTTCCTCGTCTTTCCTCGTCATTGGCCTTCTTTCTCTTCCTCCTCCTCTTCCTCCTCTCTGGCCTTTCCCCGATGCCACACAACTGTTGAAGGCCTTTCCCCTGCCTTGTTTCACTCAGTCTCCCCAGAGCCCTGTAATGTAGGTAGGGGGAACCCTGGGATCCCCATTTTGGGGGGGCACTGAGTTTTAGAGAGGTTATGACTTATCCAGGGTCATACAACCAGTGAGGGGTCATCCAGGCCCTGAAGAGCACCATTCCTGTTGAGTGCTCAGCACTTCCTGGGTGCCAAGCCCTGGCCTGGGGCTGTCCCTAGGACCCCCTCTGCGGTGTCCTTAGGAAGTATCCATCCAGCCTGAGTCTGCAGACTTCCCATGATGGGGAGCTCACCACCCCCCAAGGCATCCCATTCCACTTCACACACCTCTCCTTGTGTCCTTCCTCCTACGTTGTCCTCTAACCCTTAAGATGATTGCTCTTGTCCAGGAATGATACTCAGGAGGCTTTTCTAGAGCGGAGACACTCCCTAGCACAGTGACGCCTTCCTGGGCTCCTCTTAGGAAGGTGACCAGCCCAGCAGATCCTGGGGCCCCCATGGGAGGGAGGGCGCTTGGCTCAGAAATCGGGAGACCTGAGGGCTCCCAGTCCAGAGCAGGTGGGGCTGGAAGGAGCCCCTGGGGAGCTGAAGTGATCCCTGCCCCAGGACCGACCGCTTCCTTTAGGAAGAAGGCACGTGAGCACTCACAGACCTTCCCACCACGACTCGCTGCCGTTCCCAGCGCACCAGCGCCGCTTTCCATGTAATGGGGAGTCACGCTGCTTCATTGGCTGGTGTCAGCCTCGCTCTTTCTGGATCATTTTACTGGGGTTTGTTTTCCTTTGAGCAGAAACTTCTGTCTAGGAAATTAGCTTTCAAACCATTGTTCTAAGCATCCCAACCAATTGTGTGCATGTGTAAATCGGGAGACATTTAGGGCAATTTCTCAGGGTTAGAACACACCGTGCCTCTCTGCAGAAGACAGAAGTATCATTTTCCGCTCTGTTCTCCCAGCATGGGGGTGGAAGCCTAGAAGGGTCGAATATTTGAACAGGGGAGGAGATTCAGATGCGTGGAGAAGGACCAGCAGAGAGGCTTGGCGGAATGGGGATGTGCCAGGACGTGGGCGCTTCCCCAGTGGATATGGTGACTCGGACAGAACCTTCTGCTCTAGGATCTGTGTCCCTAGAAATGAAGTGAAAGGCATCCCAAGTGGTGGGCACGTACAGAGAGAGCCCCCATCCGTGGTCCGCCCAGCTGAGAAGATTTGCACCCAGGGCAGAACCAGAGTTAATGGGGAAATGCTCTACTGTTTTCCCTATTTCTGCCACGAGCTCTGTCAGCTGGCCTGCAGTGTCCTGGAGCCCCAGGCGTGTCTGTGTGCCCACCCCACAGCCCTTGGGTCACTGATAAAGGGTGGGTCTGAGCCCCTGTGAGACCCTGGCTGCCTTGTGCCTCGGAAGAAGCAGCAGTCTAAGGCCTTCGGCAGAGAAGGAGGAATGTCCTCATTCTTTGGAGATGGACGTGTGTGACGATGCATCCATCGGCCACTCAGAACCATGCGGGATCGGCCGGGGGGGGGTCAGAGGGACCATCCCTGGGCTCCCCCACGGTGGCCATGGCCAGTCACTGCCTTTCCCACTTTCCATACAGAATCTCTAAATTAAAAAACAATCACTTCAATTGATCAGCCCTGAGCCAGCAAGGCTATGGACCACTGCAGAGCGGGCACTCGGTGCCCCCGGTCCTGTCCTCCTGGAGGTGCCATTACACCCCCGCCCCACCCCGCCCATCATCTTTCCTTCAGGGCAGGCATCCTCACGGGCTGCTGTGGCCATCTTGGCTGCCCCCATCTGCTGGCTCTCCCGCTTTCCTCTGTCCGGGACCCGAGTTGCCCTCCTGTGGGACCTGTGGGACCCTCATGACCTCAGCCGGTTTGCCTTGGCCTATTCTGTGAGCTGCCACTTGGGATTCTGGGGGTCTACTCTCCTGGAACCAGACAATGAAAGGGACCCCCTGCCCACCAGGCCCCACTGGCCTCCCCAGCGAAGGCCACCCTTGGCACAACTGCAGAGGTTCTGCCCTGGAGATGCCAGCCTGGATCCCAAGTGGGATCTCTGCCCGTCTGTGTCATTGCCCTTTGTGAGGCCTGGCTGCTTCATCATCTCAGGCATTTACAGACATTCTGAGGATAGGCCACAGGAGCCACTCAACTGCCCGAGACCTCTGGACCAAGAGCCCAGAGAAGGGGCCACAGCCCCCAGGTCTGCGCCTGAGGAAGAGGGCGCTCGGTTCTCTGGGGAGGTGGAGGCAGAGCCTATGGAGTCTGGCCTCCGCCAGGCACTTCCTCAAGAGCCTTGGCACTCACCTGACTGTCCTCAGGCCTCAGTTTCCACCTTTGTCAAGTGAGGGACTTGGAAGACTCGGGTCCCTTCTGCTCTGATGCTATGATCCTGCGGTCTCCATGTCGGGAAGACCCCCTGCCACCTTCTCTTCAGGAAACAAAGCCTCCTACTGAAGCCAGCAGGAGATGCAGAGGTGTATCATCATCACATCTCTGTCTCACGTACATATACATGCGTGTGTGCACACACACACAAAACACACGCGTGCATACACATAAACACACTCGCACACGTGTGCACACACTCATACACACTCGGCACACACAGGTGTGTGCACACACATACGCACCCACACACGCGGCGCACATCCACAAACAAATACACACTCACACACAAGTGCGTATGCACATACACACATGTGTGCACACACACTCACATGTGTATACACAGACTCACACACATGTGTGCACACTCTCACACACACTCATGTACACTCACACTCATACACACTCATGTGCGTATGCACGCACACATACTTATACATACTCTCTTAGGTGTGTGACTCGCCTGTGTCCCCCACGCGCTGGCACCTCAGTGTTGGGCCTTGAGCTTAGCACACAGTCAGGCTCGGCTATAGCCACATCTCAGCCACTTATCAGCTGGTGTCTATGGGCAATCCCCTTCAGCATTCTCAGCCTCAGTTTCCCCATCTGTAAAATGGGAGTGACCACAGAGCCTGCCTTGTCAGGTCCTGTCAGTATCTAGACGAGCTTTGTTTTTGGGGTGGGGGGCAGGGCAGGGCATGGTTCTCACTTGGAGCCCTTTCTGATTCCTAGGCACTCCCCCCAGTGCTCTGGGGCCTGAGTCAGGCACTCTGGGAAATCGGCCTCATTGGTCCTTGGCAGGGTGTCGATCGTCTGGTAGCCGACCCCTGTGCCAAGGGTCTTGGGGCCCTTTCCCAAAGGCTGCTCCTTTCCCCCAGCAGCCCAAGCACACATGGAGTGTCCTGGGCCAGGTTTGAGTCTGGCCATGCCTCTGACGCCCACCTTCTCTGCCTTTTCCAGACCAACCTGGCTCATCGGCTGGTGACCCGCGAAGGCTCCGTGACGCAGCTGCCCCTCTACACATCACCCTCCCTGCCCAACATCACGCTAGGCCTGCCTGCCACTGGCCCTTCAAGTGTAAGGACTGTCGGGTCTGGGGGTGGGGGCAGCTGTGGCATCCTTTGGGGGTCCTTGCCCTAAGTAACTCCTCTTGCCTCCCTCCCTCCCAGGGGGCGTCCGGACAGCAGGAAGCTGAGCGACTCGCAATCCCAGCCCTCCAGCAGCGCATCTCCCTCTTTCCCGGCACCCACCTCACTCCCTACTTGAGCACTACGGCCGCCGCGTTGGACAGGGACGGGAGCAGCACACACAACCCCCTTCTGCAGCACATGGTGCTCCTGGAGCAGCCCACAGCACAGACACCCTTAGTCACAGGTGAGCGTGACACCCGTCATCCACCAGGGCCAAGGGCAGAGCCCACCTTGGCGCTCTGGGTTAGTCTGTGCTCTAGAGCCAGAGCATGGGTAAAGTCAGCCTTGGCGCTCCACATGGGCCCATGTTCTAGATCTGGAGCAGGGGTAGAGCCAGCCTTAGCACTCCTGGCTGGTCCACGTTCTAGAGTCAATCCCATCTCGGCACTCCGGGTTAGTCTGTGCTCTAGAGCCAGAGCCAGGTGGAGCCAAGGCCCCAGGGTGGCGGATGTAGCTCAGCCCAGACTGCCCAGGGGTCTCTGCCATGACCTCAGGGGCACAGGGAGCATCTACCTCCTCTTAGCACCCCTGACACTAAAGTGTGAGACCAAGAAAGGCCTCTTGAAGCCATGTTTAAGTCTGTGGGAAGTTCAAGGAAGCCCTTGACAGGGTAGAATAACAGAGTGGGGAGCTGGTGTGTGGGTGATCACCAGACCTAGTGGACTCCTGGCTTGCCTGAGAGCCAAGGGCTCCCTACTGTGCGCTGCCTGGGCCCAAGCCTCTCTAGAGGAAGACGTTTGGTTCAGAAAGGGCATTGAAGGCCTTCAGTCCATGCCATGGGAGGGTCATTGGAAAGAACTTGGGGATCAGGGGACAGGATGCCGTCACATGGAAGATGAATCTGCTTCTTTCTGGTGGGCCCCGGAGTGCACTTAGGAGCTGTGGACGGGCATTGCATAGACCAGCTAAGGATGCATGTGTCAGGAAAAGCAACCAACCAGCTCCAAGACCACCTGCACACAGTCAGCCTCCCTCCCAGCACAAGACCAGCTGCACGCAGTCAGCCTCCTTCCCAGCTCCAAGACCACCTGCGCACAGTCAGCCTCCCTCCCAGCTCCAAGAGCACTCGTGCACAGTCAGCCTCCCTCCCAGCACAAGACCACCTGTGCACAGTCAGCCTCCCTCCCAGCTCCAACAGCACCTGCACACAGTCAGCCTCCCTCCCAGCACAAGACCACCCATGCACAGTCAGCCTCCCTCCCAGCACAAGACTACCCACACACAGTCAGCCTCCCTCACAGCTTCAAGACCACCTGTGCACAGTCAGCCTCCCTCCCAGCTCCAAGAGCACCTATACAGTCAGCCTCCCTCCCAGCACAAGACCACCCATGCACAGTCAGCCTCCCTCCCAGCTCAAAGAGCACCCACACACAGTCAGCCTTCCTCCCAGCTCCAAGAGCACCTGTGCAGTCAGCCTCCCTCCCAGCTCCGAGACCACCCTTGCAGTCAGCCTCCCTCCTAGCTCTGAGACCACCCGCACACAGTCAACCTCCCTCCCAACTGAGAGCACCCACACACACAGTCAGCCTTGCTCTGACAGTACCCATGCACAGTCATCCGAGCCTCCTGCTTGGAGGGTGGGGAGGGGGAAGTACAGGTCACACTTGGACATCCAAGGATGGAAGCACAGAAGCAGGAGCTGGAAGGTCAGGAGGGGGAGGATGAGGGAAATGTGATTGTCTGCTAAGACAGTTCATGCCTTGGCTTGTATTCTGTAGCTGGGTTCCTGTTCTAAATTGATGAACTGTAATACAAAGACAAGGTGAAAAAGCATTTTCTCTGGGTAAAGCTCTTGAGAATGCAGGCTTAGCTACCCATGCACTGATTTCATTCCACCAGGCTGGTGGAAAAGCCCTCCTTGTTTTCTCCCATCAGCTCAGGGGAGCAGCAGACTGAATGTGCTCATTGTCCTCCTACCTCATCTGTCTAGGGCTCTCAAAGTTTTCTTTGACAAGACCCCTCCTGCCTGGTTTTGGCCATTAACAGTCCTAGTGCCCTGCCTTGGTGTCAGTGACCATCGGGACAGGCAGTCTTCCATTCAGTGTTTATTTGGTAGCTGGCTAATTCTGTTAAATCAGGACTTGAGCCCACCATTACCATGCACATCTTCCCCCATTCTTACGCCATTGTCTGCTGATGTGGGCCTTATTTCCGGGCATGAAAATGACTGATTTCCCTGATTGCTACAGCTGAGCCGGGGAGGCCCTTGTGAGCATCTTGGGGGATCCAAGTAAACAATGCAGATGTCTTTGAAGCCTCAAAAACAAGGACTCTCATAGTGAGCAGAGGCCTGGGAGTGGGCATCCAGCATTGGCCTTGGCCCCTGTCCCCAAGCCCTCCTAGAAAAGACAATCTCTGGAGCACAAGGGCGTAAGAGCCCCCTTGGGGAGACTTGGCACATTGCTGGGTATGATGTTATGGGAGGGCACAGCCACTATCCCCCCACCCACCGCTGTAGTCCTCTTGGTGGCACAGGGGCCTCCTGCTTCCTGTCTTCCCCTTTAGAATGAATGAGGGAAGAAGAATTTTCAGGTGTGGAAGTGACTCCGCCAGTGCTGATCTGTAATTTCCTGTGGCAGTTGGCTGAGGCCCAATGAGACTCTGACCTTCCCAGGTTCACGAAGGTGGCGCCTCCTGCCTCCATGGCCAGCCGGCCCGTGTGTCCATACCATGGTGCCTCTGTGGACCCTCCAAGATTACTATTGATTCTTACAACAGCAGGCTCCATTTCACTTTCTGTCCTGGGGTCTGTTTTTTCCACCTCACCCCCTTCATTGCAACGTTTGTCTCTGAACCTTGTCAGTCATCTTCCTGAGCCCACCCTGGGATTCCAGCAGCCCTGTGCTGGGCACAGTGGGCACAGAGACGCAAGTGAACCTGTCCCTGCCCCCATGCAGCTTCTTTTTTCCTGGCCACCAAGTACAGAGTCATAAAAATGCTAGACGGTCACGGCCTGGAGAGATAGAGCGCCAGGGGACAGACCAGACGCCCCGTGTGGCATGCTTCCTTTAGTCTTAGCGTTTCCATCATCTGAATGTTTCTAGAGGGAGGATGGAGCTGCCTGGCCCATCACCCGGGTTTGGGGTTGTCTGGGGGCCCGCCAACCTGTGACGTGTGCATACAAGGGCCAGTCATGCCGCAGAGCTGTGGCCTGGGGCATCCCAAACAGGGAGGCCCACTACACCAGAGGACAAAGGGAGGCCAGCCATCCTCTTCTGCCTTCTCTCCTTCCTGTTACCATCAGGCTGGTGTCTTTCAGGCCTGGGAGCATTGCCCCTCCACGCGCAGTCCCTGGTGGGTGCAGACCGGCTGTCCCCGTCGATCCACAAGCTGCGGCAGCACCGGCCCTTGGGGCGCACGCAGTCGGCCCCCCTGCCCCAGAACACGCAGGCCCTGCAGCAGCTCGTCATCCAGCAGCAGCACCAGCAGTTCCTGGAGAAACACAAGCAGCAGTTTCAGCAGCAGCAAATGCACCTTAACAAGGTAGGTAGGAACAGGGTGCTGCTGGCGCAGCCTCCCCGCCCATCGCGGTCCCCACCCACACCGTCGCGGCCTCCCAGGGGAGCCCAGGCTGGCAGTGAGCAGGTGAGGATGGTTCTGGAGAAGGGCATGAGGCCACAGGAGATCGGTTATGGTGCCGATGATGGCAGTGATGAAGCCCGCGGCGGCTCCCACTGACACCCGCAAACTTGGCTGCAGGCTTTACAAACGCCATCTGATTTAAGGTTCACATTTCCTCTGCTTGGTGCTGCCACCATCCCCATTTCACAGATGAGGAAACTGAGGCCGAGAGGGTGACCTCAGCCAAGGCCACCCAGCTGGGGATTAGCTGAGACTTTGATTGGATTCAGAGCTTCCTGGCTCCAGGTCCTGCACTCTCCCACTGGAACACTGGGGCTCTGGTCTTCAGGAAGTGCGCTTTGAGGGCCTACTGTGCCTGTGCGTGCGTGCATGTATGTGTGTGACTCCGGGCTTCCATCCATCAGCAAGTGCGCTTCGAGGCCCTACTGTGCGCTGAATCCGTTTCCCGGCCAGGCACAAGCTTCACAGTGACACAGAGAAGGCGTTCACACCAGCCTCGTCTCCTCTGTCCACGTCTTAGAAAAGCCACGTTTATTTGGTGACAACATGTCCGTGGCCCGGGGGCCTCTGTTCTCTGCTGAGGGTCCAAGTGTGCGTCTCCCGTGCCCACAGTCTGGAAGGGCGGGGGCGGAGCGGGACAGCTGAGAGCAGCTGTGAGTCTGCCACGTGGAACCAAATAGCATCAGGAAGCAGTTGATCCATAAGCATTTATTAAGCACCTCCTGGGCACCTGGCCCTCGGACCTGGTGCTTGGGGCACAAAGACAAATGTGGCAGCCTCTGCCCTTAAGGAGCTCAAGTTCTGTTTGCGCAGAAAGGAGCTGGCCAACCAGTGAGCATTTATCAAGTGCCAGCTGTATGCTAGGCATCACGCTCAGTCTGGGGCCACAGAGATGGAGATGTGCCCTTTAGGCGGTGATCTCGTTGGACCCTCACCACTGCCCGGGGGGGCAGGGGCCAGCGGGAGCCCCATTTCAGATGAGGAAATGAAGGCAGACGGAGGGTCAGTGACTCACCCAGGGTCACACAGCATGTAAATGGCAAAGAATGAATTTCAACTCGGGTCTTCCTGACTCCAAGCCGAGCCCTGCGTCTGCGGCCTTGGAGGTTTGGAACTCTGCCCCCGTGGTGAACAGGTGAGCCTGGCACTAGGGGTGGAGGACCCCAGGGCTTGTGAAACAAAGCGAGGCCCAGAAAGGGCAGGGGGCTTATTGCCTTAGGAGTCGGGGGCAGTCTGGTCAGGATCAGAACCCAGGCCCTCAGAGCATCCCCACCCCCTCTTCCTGTACCCTTTACCCTTTATCCGCCAGTGTGAACACCTGGTGAGAGCCCCACCCTCCCACCCCAAGGCCTCGCACTGGGCCCCAGGAGCCACAAGGGTGCAGGACACTGGTTGGGGCCCAGCCCACGTGTCTAGGAGCGGCCCTCTGGGGCTGATGCCCCTCCAGGGCTGCTGGGCTAAGCCGACCCAGGCTGCCCTGACCGGCTCACGCTGGCCCCACCTCCCCATCAGGCCTCCCACCAAAGGCTGCTGCCAGAAGAGGGGCCCGTGTGTTTGATGGCAACGCTTGGGAGAAGTCTGGCTGAGAGACGGCTCCTCCGCTTCTGTGCTCATACCTTTGGGCTCTGTAGCGGCCTTGTCCTGGCCTGTGGCCCCTCACCCAGCGGCTGGTGCAGTGGAAAGTGTGGTGCATGGGGTCCAGGGTTCGAGTTCTGTTACTGCCTCTAAGTACTCGTGTGACATTGGGCAAGTGACAGGTCCCAGAGAGAGAGTTTTAGGGCATCTTAGAGGCGACTGAGCTGAGCTCGCCCCATTTAAAAGGTGAGGGAAGCGAGGTGTAGGGAGGGGGTCACGGAATTGTGACATCAGAGGTCCTCTAATCAGCCCCCCCCCCATTGAGGGCACTGAGGCCCCCAGGCCCAAGGCCTCCCCTGCACTCCAGGGGCGCCTGCGCCAGCATAGACCAAGGCACTTCCTGGGGCTGTGAACAGCCCGGCTTTGACCACCTAGGCTCCCATCTGCGGAGAACCCACGTGCCCTTGGGTTTTCTTTAAACAGATGGATTTTGTGAATTACCCTGTCCTTGTGTAGCGCAGGCTGGTGGGTGGGGGCTATGCCTGGGGGAAGCCACAAAGTGAGGCTACCATGGAGGTCAAGGGATGTGCCCTGGCCTGGGCAGGCCTGATTACCCCTGGCATGAGCCCAGCCTCCGCCCCGTGGCGCCTCAGCCCTGGGCTTCACTCAGGACCTTGGGTGTCCTTGGGCAAACTGGGCTGTGGGGGTGCAGGGCATCCTTGTGCCCACCCCTGACATCTCCTTCCCCTCCTCCCCAATGACCCTGAGTTGGGCAGTGCTTCCAGCAGGGTGGAGGGAATTGGGTGTTCCGTCAGGTTCATGGTGGGGTGGGCAAGGGACCGCAGGATTCCTGCTGAGGGCTCGTGTTGGGGTCTGTGTGTGTATGCACACACACACTTGTGAGTGTGCATGTGTAAATATGAGTGCATGTGTGTGTGCGTGTGTGTACACATATATTCTCTCACACACACATGTATCCCACTGCCCCCAGGACACCATCAGCTCGGTCATTGTCTCCTCGTCACCATAGTCCCTGCTAGTGTCCCTGACACGTGACCCCGGGTCCTCAGTTGGGGGGCTGGGCCTCGCTGTCCATCTGTAACTCTGCCACTCCCCTGTGCCCACAGATGCTCCCAAAGCCCACCGAGCCAGCCCGCCAGCACGAGAGTCACCCTGAGGAGACAGAGGAGGAGCTTCGTGAGCACCAGGCGCTGCTGGAGGAGCCGTACTCTGAGCGGCCAGCCGGCCACAAGGACCCCGTGCAGGTCAAGCAGGAGCCCATCGAGAGCGATGGCGACGAGGCCGAGGTGGCCCACGAGGCCGAGCCTGGCCAGCGGCAGGCTGAGCAGGAACTGCTCTTCCGCCAGGTGAGAGGGTAGCCCCACTGGGGCAGTTCAGGTGGCCTCCAGGAGGGAGCTGGGACTGGGCCTGTCCAGAAGGGGCCTTCAAGCCCTTGCACTCCAGCCCCCAAGCCCTTTATAGAGCAGGAGAAGCCAAGTTTGGGGTGGGGGTGGGGTGGGGGACCACAAATCCTGCCACGGGAGATCAGAGAACAAGGGCGGGGATGTGACTGGCCTGGGGCCCTAGAAAGGAGGGGTCAGCCTGAGTGGCCTTGGAGGTCATGGGCCACTTAGCCCTGCTAGCTTCAGTCTCTTGGTCTATACAACAAGGGGCTCTGCCGCTGAGTCTCCTGCAGGCTCTGGCTCTGTCCTGAGCCCCTGAGCCTGGTGGGAATGGCCAGCTTCAGGGATGCCCTGGCTGTTGCGGAGGCCACAGTGCGTTCTTCTGCCAAGCAGCTGGCGGCCCTTGTGGCGTGAGCCTGTAGTGAGTGCCAGTGGATGGCGCTGCTCTTCTCCTGATCCCAAAGGCAGAAACTCCCCCTTCCGGGTATCTGGACCCACCCGCGTAGAGCTCCGCTGACCACGTCCTCCCTGGCCTTTGTCCTGTCCACAGCAAGCCCTTCTGCTGGAACAGCAGCGCATCCATCAGCTGAGAAACTACCAGGCCTCAATGGAGGCCGCGGGCATCCCTGTCTCCTTTGGCGGCCACCGGCCCCTGTCCCGAGCACAGTCGTCACCCGCCTCGGCCACCTTCCCCATGTCTGTGCAGGAGCCCCCCGCAAAGCCAAGATTCACAACAGGTGAGGCACTGGGGGGAGGCGTGAGGGGCAGCCTCCTTGGCCCTGCTCTCCCTCGGTAGCACAGGGTTCATGTGGGATGTGTCCAGGACCGTGGATGGGCGAGGCCTTGGAAGCCCGCGGGTAGTGAGCACCCCAGCAGCCCTGGATGAGCAGTCCATCCCCTGCTGGGATGCCGGGGCCTCCACAAATCACTCCCTCCCCTCCATGTGTTTTTTTCCCTTTCTGACTTTGTGTCTGTGGCCACAGTAGACAGAGAGCCAGCACCAGAGGCCCACCTCGAGTCCCCTGTAGCACATGCCCACTGGGCATGACTCCCTGTCCTGGTGGAGGGGCCTTTTTTATCTGAAAGTTCTCCAGACCCACACATCACAGATCCAGGTGCTCAGCAATGTGTCACAAGTCCTGACAGAGCTTGTCAGAGGCAGCTCTCAGCACTGCTGGGAGGCGTGAGATGGGTGACCTTGGACAAGTCCCCTCCCTGCTCTGGGCCTAGGACCTGGTGTGGGCCTCCTGGGTGGGATAGCTCTGCTGGCTGACCCCACCCCTCTTTTAGGAGGGTCAGCCTCCTTGCCCCACCCCTCCCCCACATGCAGCCAGCCCCTCAGTCCAGCAGACCTGGGAGGGTGTCCCCATTTCCCTGTGGCCAGCTTGGGCCAGGATCTGGACAGAAGGGGCCAGGGCAGAGAATGAAGATGAAGGAGCCAGGGGCTGCGTCCTGCTGGGGTCTGTTCCTGTGGGCGGGATTGGCTGGGAGTCCTCCTGGAGGCATTGGGGGTGAATGAACAGCACGGAGTGTGGCATCCAGGGACCTGAGTTCCAATCCTGTCTGCCCCGACTTGGAGCTAGTCCCGCACATGTCTCAAGCCTCCTCAGTCTCCATGTCTGTGGAATGGGGGCTTGACTTAGACGGCCTCGAAGGCCCCTTCTGAGTGTGAACGATCCTGTCTTGCCCTGACACCACATCCCAAGCGAGCTCCTTTGACCAGAGGCCCAGGATTCAGGGCCGACGGGCATCGTGGGGAGCTGGGGTCCAACCCAGGGCCTCCTCCGCTGGTGCTTTCCCATTTCTTCCCCACATCTCTCCGCCCTCCAGGTCTTTGCACATGCCCACCATGCCTCCTCCACCTGTCTCTAGAGTCCCCAAGGCCCTTCAGGTCTCCCCTGCCCAGGGCTCAGTCTGTAGACTTGGGGATGGATCCGTCCGGGCCTGTGTTGTCCCCGTCGAGGTCAGGGCCTGACCTCACTGACTATGGAAAAAGAGACCGAGGCTCTGAGAGGCTGGGGTGATGTGTCCGTGGTCTTGGGTGGGCTTCACTCCTGGCTCCTGTGGTACCTTGTCACCTTCTCCAGCGTGGCTGCTCCCCTGGAGGGGTGTGCGTGTTCCCCCCAAGGTAGCTGTGACCCTGGGGCCCTGAGGCCCAGCAGTCAGGGGCGGGCTCAGGGGAGTCTCCATGCTGGGGGCTAGCCAGTGTGTCAGGGTGATCCTCCCTCCTCCCTCTTCACTTGCCTCTGCTTGGTTAAGTACAGACTGAAGGTCTCCTGTGGGCATGTCACTGCCCCTGGGGGTCAGGGATGCTGGGGACAGGCTGGGTGCGGCCGGTGCCTGCAGGGGCCTTGTTTCTCAGCAGCCTTGCTGACCTTGACCCTGTCTGTGACCCCCCCCAGGCCTCGTGTACGACACCTTGATGCTGAAGCACCAGTGCACCTGCGGGAACACCAACAGCCACCCGGAGCATGCGGGCCGCATCCAGAGCATCTGGTCACGACTGCAAGAGACCGGCCTGCGCGGCAAGTGTGAGGTAATGCACGGCTCAGCGGGAAGGGGCTGGTGGGGGAGGGTCGGTGCTCCAGGAAGCAGGGTCAGAGATTGGTGGGGCTCCTACGCCTCCGCAGCTGCTTAGATGCTCCCCTCCCCACCAGCCGTGAGCTGGACACAGCCACACCGTGGCCTGAGCTGGCCACCCACACCCCACTCCCAGACTGGACAGAGTCCTTCAGCTGTCAGCCCACTTCACCCGCAGGGCTGAAACATTGCGTCCTGCAGACACTGTCTTTCCGTCTGTGACTCCAGCCTTGGCTGCTTGCCGGCATGGAGACTGTAGTGATGATTCAGGGAACTGATGAAGTGCCTGCTGGGAGACGGCCCAAAGGAGGCCATTCCTGCCCTCTGTGAGCTTCCATTCTGGGCAGAGAAACACCCCAAACACTGACAGGTCCCACAGAAGGCAGGGCCTTTCCTCTAGGAGAGGCTCCACGTGAAATGTGGCCCCTTCAGGAGAGCCAGGAGTCTGCAAAGGGAGGCAAAGAGGCTGAGGTGAGGAAGGCCAGCATGCCAGGCAAGGCACAGCCCGAGCAAAGGCATGGAGATGGGAGACGGCGTGGCACAGGCCGGGGACCAGGAAGAGGTCCACTTCGGCCAGACCATGTGGGGAGGGAAGGAGACTTCTATAGGACATGTGAGGAAAGCGGCTCAAAATGTCCCGCAAGGAGCTGATCTTCTGTAAATGGTGAAATGCAAAGAAGCCAGTGGTTCCGGGTTCAAATCCTGTCCATGCTACAAATGGCCTTTGTGCCCTTTGGGAAATTGCCTGAATCTCAGGGCCTCATTGTCCTTACCTGTAAAATGAGGTGCTGGGGCTCGTTGGCCTCCCTGCCTCCCCCGCTCCCTCCCCCACTGGTCCGGATCTCAGGGCTCCAGCCTCCTTTGGAGTCAGACATGGGCTGACCGCGTTGGGGGGGGGGGCAGCATCTTTACAGCTGAATTCCCTTTTCTGTGACCCCCTGCTCCCCCCAGATAAGGGGGGAGGAGCAGAGGGATAGACTGAGGGCCATGGAATGTGAAAAGCCGTGAGTCTGGTATATCAGGGTCTGGGTTCCAGTTCAGCCATGCTCCTGGCGGCTGATAGGCCCTGGGGGGTGGAAGGAGGAAGATTCACAGTCACATGTGTGACCTTGGACAAGTCTTTTCTTGATCTGCGAATGACAGAGTTGGGTGAATGAGCTCTAAAATCCCTTCTAGATGGGGGGACCTTGTTTGGGGGGGATCAGGGAGGCGTGCAACAGCCTAGGCTGCTGATGTCATGGGAGGGGGGGAATTCCTGTTCTGGAAACTGAGGCTGGCAGCCTGGCATGCCGAGAGACACCGGAGCTGGGTCATTGCAGACCCTGACCCAGACCCCCTGATGTCAGCACCGGGCTCTCTGCCCAGGATACCACCCCCACTTTTCATTGAAATATTCAGCTTTTTCATCTTTTGTTTCTATTCTCACCCACATTTCCCAGGGCGGCCCCTCCAGAGAATCGCTGCTTAGAATAAGGAAGGAAGGAAGGCTTAGTAAAGCACAGTGAACAAAGTCAGGCAGCCTGAGATG
>CM053584.1:393095560-393174758 GCA_028627135.1 Pseudochirops cupreus | reverse complement strand
TCCCCCTCCCACTAGGATACTCTGAGATGCCCCCATGATGATCTCCCCCCTCACACACCCCTACATTCATCAGTTTGAGGTGCCCCCCCATCCTTCCCACCACAGTGGGGGGCACAGGGCAGTGGTAGCCCCAGCCTCTGTTGCTCTTTGAAATTCTCTTTATTTGGGGCTGGGGGACTGGGGGGGGCAGTGCTAGGGGTCTGGCTCTCTGCCCTGCCCCACACAGGCCTTTTCCACACCCCTATCCTGCCTGGCTGGGCTCAGGGGGGAGCCTGGCTCTGGGAACAGGCCATATGTGACCACTGGAGGGCAGCATCATCCTGGGCCAAGCATCTCCCTGCTGCTGTCAGGGTCTGGTCCTGCCTCCCTTTACAGAGGAGGACCCTGAGGCCCAGAGGGGCCCCAATCTCTTTCCCCTGCCCCTCCCCCCATGGCGCTGACCAAGGAGAGGGGAGAAAAGCCAGTCACTTGCTGCCTCTGGGCACTACCCGCCCCCTGCCTTGGTTTCCTCAGCTGTAAAATGAGGGGGTGCAGCTGGCTGGCCTGGGTCCCACATGCAGGGAGTGGTCTCCCTGTCTCTGACTGGTCTGGAGAGCTCCAGGGAGGGACCTGTGTGACACGCGGCCAGGGGCTGGAGAGCTGATGGGGTGCGGCCTTCATGAGAGCCGCGTGGCTTGAGGCCGGCCAGGGCCCTCGGAGGCCACAGAAACTAACCCCATTCTGCAGGTGAGGAAACTGAGGCCTGTGGCCAGACGTACGTCTACAAGCATTTATGAAGCGGCAGAGGGCCCGCCCCCACCCTCCGGAGCTTGGACTGTCAGGCTTTGACCTGCTCCAGATCAGCTTCACCCCTACCATGTTACAGAGAAGGAAACTGAGGCCGGAGCGTAGCTTGGGTGGGCCATGCCTTAGGTCACATGAGTGAAGAGGACAGGGCTGAAGCAAGAGCTGAAGGTCTGGGGGGCTTTGGGGAGTGAGGCGGGGATCCCAGGGAGACATGGGAGGATTCAGATGCTGAGCATCTCTCATCCTTGTCCATGCAGCTGGACAAGGTGACCCCTCCTCTCCTTGGGTCAGGGCCTCAGTTTCCCCCCAAGGGTTGGCCCTCTGTGCTGCCCTGGGTGGGTCAGCACATAAATGGGTCTGGGGTGGAGATGAAAACTGTGAGGATGAGGGATGTGTGTGCCTCGTCCGGTCCCCCCAACAGCCCTGTGAGGATTGTCCCTGTTTCACATATGGGGAGACTGAGGCTCAGAGCACAGTGGCCTGCCCAGGGTCTCACACTCGGTGTCTGAGGAATGATTCGAGCTCAGTTCCCCAGGTCTGTGCACTCTTCTTCATAACTGGGACAGTTCTCCAAGACTGTAAATTAGAGATCAGCTGCCACCTCCACTGGTGAAGGGAGCTTCCATGCTAGGAGTTTGCTGTGCTCACGAAGCCACTGGTCTTCCCTCATCTTCCCCTCAAAGAAGCTCCACTGTGCAATTGGCCCATTACCCTCCAGGGTCTCGGTTCCAGCAGCCCATGGCCCCTCAGACAATGAGCGGCCCTAGGGTGCTGGTTCTTCCCCCTGCCCCTGCCAACCAGGGCACTGCATGGATGAGAGGTCCCCACCTCCACGTAGCCAGCAGTTCCCCAATGTCATGATGCCTAGGCTCTACAGCGGCCTCCAGTGCAGAGGGGACGGCGGGGCGTGCACAGCTGCACAGAACCAGCCCTAGGAGGGAGTGCCCAAGGATGGGCAGTTCTGCGGCTGCCCGCTGACCCTGCCTCAGGGCTTGATGGAGGCCTGAGGGAATCCCACCTTTTGGCCTGAGCTCTCTTGACCATTCCCAGAATCCTCCACGGCTGACGGCCCATCAGGAGGTTGGCCCTTGACACCCCTTCTTGGAAGTCAGTGGGCTCCCAGAGGCTCACGTTGATGGGCAGCGGTGGGCCAGGAGAGGAAACACACGAAACAGATGGCTGCCGCCCCCTTCCAGGTGCCCCGGGGAGGGACGTGGTCCCCTCTGTGTTTGAGCTGAAGAACTGCAGATCTTTTCCCATTTCTTCTTTGAATCACTCTCCTTGGCTGACACCCATTCCACCTGAAATATCTTCTGGTGGCTCTGAGAGGACAGGAGCAGTGTGGTGGTACCCTGCCCACACCCCAGGCCTTGGCCCAGGAGGGAGGAAAGTGGCACAAGTGGACTGAAGCACCCCCAGTTCAGAGGCAGAGGTGCTGGGCGCCAGGAGCCCCACATTCACATCCTGTCACTGACACTTCCTCCCACCCCCAAGACCATGAGCACACCCCGTCATTTGTTGGTGCCTTGGTTTTCTACACTGTCAGATAAGGGTTCTGGGTGCATGACCTCCAAAGGCCCTTCCATATGGAAGAGGCCACTCAGCCTTGGCTGTTTGCACCCAGCATTGAGTGGAATCTGGACCGAAATGAACAGCCTCCCAGAGGCAGACGCTGTGTCCTCCTGGAGACCCAGGCCTGCCCTGCATGTTAAGGTGATCGGCTCCCGCGACCTCCCTTGGGGCTCGTTCTTCTCTTCTTCCCCTCAGAAGCTCGGCCTCCCACAGTGCTCGGGGATTAGGGGAAGTAGACAGCACCTCATCCATCAAACAGATTTTAGTGAAAACACCCCTTTTCTTTTGTACACACATGTCATCAGAGGGGTATTCCTGATGGGAGCCGGGAGCAGCCAGCCGCACCCCGGGCCTCGAGGACCCCGCTGCAGCCCTCGTCTTAGAGAGCATGGCGGGGTCAGGAGCCCATGAGGGACTTGACTGGGACAGAGCTTGGAGATGGACCAAGGTCCTCTGACCTCTCGGCCTATGTTCTCGGCCCACTTGGGAACAGGAGCCACGCCTCCATTGTCACTCAGAGGCAGAGGGGTCTCTGTGCTTGAATCCTCTCTGCCTTTGCCACACCAACCACCCCTGCCCCCACCATTCAGGGAACCTCAGAGACTGTGGAGGCCAGCCTCACCATTTTACAGATGAGGACACTAAGCCCCAGAGAGGGATCACAATTTCATGAATGTAGAAGGACCCCAGCAGCCACGCAGGCCGTCTCCCTGGTCACACCGGGAGGGTCAGTGCAGGTAGCAGAGTGGTCCCAGGTCAGAGGGCCAGACCTGGAGTCAGGAAGGCCCCTCTTCCTGAGTTCACATCCACCTCAGACACTTCCTAGCCGTCTAAGTCACGTCACCCTGTTTGCCTCAGAGAAGTCTGTGGCAGATTGCTCTGGGATCTCTACAGAGAAAACCCCAAATAGGGTTGTGGAGAGTCGGACCTGCTGAAGGGACCGGCTGGCACGGCTCCGCTGCCCTGCCACGGCTGGCTCTGCTGGCCCCAGTCTCCACTCCCCCCAGCTGGCTGAGTGGCTCTAGACCCTCCGATGGCAGGTGTGGAGCTCAGGGCACAGCGGATCTCTCTGCCTGGGGGGGAGGGGCTAGTTTCACCAGGGTTTTTGTTCCTTCCGATGCCCCCCGAGTGAGTGACGTTTGGGTATAAACGAGTCACACACGGGAAGAGCAGGGGGCCGGTCACTGCCGGGTTCGGCGAGAACCCAGCAGGTCTCAGCATCTTCCTAATGCCCAGAAGTTCTAGAGGGACAGGCAGATGGGAAGCGCCGACCTTCCTGGAGAGGAAAGCAGCTGGGGCGGAGGCCCTCCCCCAGCATGCCCGTTGCGCTCAGCGCTGCTAGGTGGCAGGGTCCGGAAGCCTCTCTGTGGGACAGGGCCGTCTGCTGTGGTCTACACCAGGCGAGCTTTGGGGCATCAGATGCAGGCCCGAATCCTCAGGCTCTGACGATGGCCTGTCACCTCAGCTGACTGAGGCCCTGGGCCGGCTCGTTGTGGGGCCCAGGGCCTTCTCTGGACCGGTGGTGCTAAAGGTCTCCCCCTCTCCTTTGTGCTCCTCTCCAGTGCATCCGGGGACGCAAGGCCACGCTGGAGGAGCTGCAGACGGTGCACTCGGAGGCCCATGCCCTGCTCTATGGCACCAACCCCCTGAACAGGCAGAAATTGGACAGTAAGAAACTGCTAGGTATCTATTAAGGGTGCTCATGGCTGGGCAGCTCCAACGTTGCCCTCGCTTACGCCCTGCGGGTCCCACAAGGCAGGTCTGTGAAGCTGCTCCCTCGGGAAGCCGCCGCCCGGCTCTGGCTCAGGCAGCTAGCGTGAGCTCCCCCTCAGTGAGGGAGGGGAGCCCAGCCGCGCCTTCTCCAAGACCCGTACTCCCCTGCCTGACCCCCGGGTAGACATGCCTGGCCCAGCCCAGGCCCAGGCCCAACACACATTTTTTCCTTGGATCTGGATTTTCCAGGGCTGGGAGGACGGGGAGGGGCAGTTCTTACAGCTGTTTTCCTCCTGACAAGTTCTGGAATGTCTGTGCAAAGGGGACCAGACCCCTGGGATGACCCTGGCATTCTGCGGGGCCTGCGGCAGGCTGGGCATCACGCTAGCATCTCAGAGTCTCCCATGTGAGCACCACAACTCTGGGAGGGAGAGGCTGTTCTTATGCCCCATTTATAGTTGGGGAAACTTGAGGCAGTGGGCCACCTGGCTGGTCTGCCGCCTGATTTGAACACAGGACCTCCTGACTCCAGGCCCAGCACTCCATCCACTGGACCACCAGCTGCCCCTGCTTAAGATCAGGACAGCGGGGGCCACAGGCGAAGCTCTGGGCCTTGGTGCAGCCCCGCTGAGGTCCCTGGGGAGTAGGCAGGCTGTCCCGATAGCACATAGCCAGGCATGGGCTGGCAGGGTACCACAAAGGCCACCCTAGGAGGGAAGTGCCCATGTACCCATATCACAGAGGGAAACTGAGGCAGAGGCTAAGTGACCTGTCCAGAGTCACATTGCCAGTGAGTATCTGAGATCAGATTTGAACCTGGGCCTTCCCAAGTCCAGGTGAGGCCTTTGTTCTGTCCGCTCCCTGTTGGCCCAGTTAAAGGAAAGGTCCAGTGTCCAGCACTACTTAGGTCCGTGCTGGGCAGAGGAGGAGCTGAGATCTGTCCCGCCTGGGGCCAGGTCTGGCCACGTCCTGCGCCCTCCTGTAGTGTCCCACGCGGGGGCCTCCTGCCCCACCCTGCCTGGGCTTCGGCCACAGCAGGAGGACAGGCTCTTTGGGGTGGATGCACTGTGCCCCTCCCCCTCTCCCTCCTCCTCTCTCCCTCCCCCCTCATCCCCCTTCCCCACTTCCCACTCCTCCTCTCCCCATCCTCCCCCACTTCCCCCTCCTTCCATGGTGGTCACTCTTCCCACCCTGGCCCTGGCCCCTTCAGTGTTTCCGACCTCAGACCTGTTGACTGTTGAACAGCCTGAGCCTCCGGCTGGAGGTTGCTGCCCTCCACCTGGGCAGGCAGGGCCCAGAGCCTTAGGGGTGGCCCGGTGCTCACCAGGGAAGTGACTTACCCAGGGTCATACAGGCAGGCAGTAAACCCAGGGCTTTGGCGCTGCCCCTGTTCTACTCCCTCTGTGCGTGACTAAGAGGCTGGCCTTGGTCACTGAGTGCATCAGCATCTATTAAACTCTTACTGTACACCAGGAGGACCAGAAGTGAGGGGAGCCTGTGCTCCTGCCCCTGCCAGGCCAGGGTTCCGGAAGCCCGGGGGGTCTCTGGGGGCTGTTGGGACCAAGCCCCTCATTTTGTAGGAAGACCCAGAGGAAGGACTGATGTGGTGGCCCAAGGCAACTTCCCACAGCCACCACTGCCCCTAGGGCAGGCCCACTCCAGGATTTGTGTTCAAATCCTGACTCAGAGACTTCCCAGCTGTGCGGCTGTGGGTGACTTCCCTTCTCAGCCTCTGCTTCCTCATCTGCAAAATGGCCTCATAATAGAACCCCCCTCCCACTGTTCTGAGGATCAGGGGAGTCTGTGCTTGGGCAGCTGTGGGGGGGAGGGGCTTAGCGTGTGAAGGCCCCCCACCCCTCCCCATCATCCTTTGGGTTGTTTCAGTTTGTGTGTAACAGGTATTGAATGTGGTGGGACCAGCCACCGGCTTCTAGGTGGCCCCCAGGTGCTAGGCAGCCCAGGGAACTTCTAGATGGCCTAGGGATTCTAGGCAGCCCAGGGAGGTTCTAGGTGGCCATGGGAGGCTCTAGGCGACACAGGGAGGTTCTAGGTAGACTAGGGGTTCTAGGCGGCCCAGGGAGGTTCTAGGTGGCCTAGGAGGTCTGGGCAGCCCAGGGAGGTTCTAGGCGGCCCAGGGAGGTTCTAGGTGGCCTAGGAGGTCTGGGCAGCCCAGGGAGGTTCTAGGCAGCCCAGGGAGGTTCTAGGTGGCCATGAGAGGCTCTAGGTGGCCTAGGGGTTCTAGGCGACCCAGGGAGGTTCTAGGTGGCCATGGGAGGTTCTAGGTGCTGGGCGGGGGGAGGCTAGCCCCTAGGACGCAGTTTGCAAATGCTCACAGACTGACTGTCTGACCAGGAAAGTCTTTCCCACATGTTTGTGAATGAGACAGACATCCTGGGGCATCGTGCCCGTGTAGGTCGGCATGCTCCTCGTCAGGGGAGGCCCCTCTGGCTGGGCTCCCCCTCGTCCACACGGCTGCATCGTCCCAGGGCCAGGCGAGGAGACATCACTGCCTCTGCTCTGGCAGTGCCACCACAAGCTTTGCATCCAGGAAAAGCCTTCTCCTTCCCATTTCTGGTCACTCCTCAGCAGCTGGGCCTCCACCAGGGGCTGGCAGCACGGCCCAATGAGCAGCTTCACCCAACAGGCCAGGAGTTAGTGAAGCAGGGGCCCTGGTTAAGGGCAGGGTGGTCGGGGTCCACTCGAACCAGACACCTCTGAGGCCGCCTTCGGCACTGAGAGGTGGCAGGTCCGGGACAGGTCAGTCAGGAAGGAAGGTGGTGGAAGGGCGTGGCTGCAGATGGACAGATGGTGAGGGTCTGCCCGCCGGTGGAACATGTCCCTCCCTGGCCAGGGAAGCCACCCAGATGCAGGGTCCAAGAGACCCTGCCCCAGCCGGGTCTGGGTGGGCATGTGGCCCCTCAGGGCCAGGGGAGGGTGGGGAGCCCTCGTCCCGGCCGCTCACTCGTCTCTCTTGTCTCCCTCACAGGTTCCTTGACCTCCATGTTCGTCAGGCTCCCGTGCGGGGGCGTCGGGGTAAGTGTTTGCTCTGGGGTCCCAGAATGCCCTGCTTGTTCTCTGCCTGCTTCTCTGCTCTGTTCACGGGAGGCAGAATTGCTGCCAGATGTTCCCCTGGGTGGGTCTGACCAGGTGGGGTAGGGGCCGCAGCTGCCCTGTGGATGCAGCCCAGGGCTGGAATTCCTGCCTGGCCCCTAGAAGTCAAAGTGGCGGCAGGTGCTTGGGTGGCCCCTGTACCCTCTGCCTGGCATCACACCTGGCATGAAGTAGGTGCTTAATGGATGTTGGCTGACAGGCTTCATTGATAGAAGGGGCTTCCGGTGTGGATGTTCCATCCACCGAGGTATCATTTCTGGCCTGAGAGTTGCTTCAGTGTAGCCCAGGCCAACGCGGCTGGGGCAGGCTCTCTGTCCCCCGTGCCCTGGGATCATTGAGTCAGTGACGGTGGCAAGTGTTTCACCTACGGCTGCCTCTCTGGACCATGCCACATCCTGAGGGCACAGAGGGACAGAGGGTGTCCAGTGAATCTGCAAAGCTCCCCAGGCAGCTTGGGGCCAGACATCGGAGTGATGGTTCATAGATGAAAAAGCACATTCCCAGTGCGTACATCCAGCCATCCGTCATCAGTGCCAGCATTCCAATCCGAGTCTGCCCTGGACAGCCCCCCTGGCTCACCTCATCTTCGCCTGGTGGGGGCCCTTCCCCGCCAGACTCCTGCAAAGGGCAGCCCCCGGCCCGAGAGCGCCAACAACAAAGCGCATTGTGCAGCAGGGCCCATGGCTGGGAGCTGGAGGCGTAATTACAGCTGGGGAGGCTGCAGCCGCAAGTCTGGATCCTGTTAGGGAAATGAGACAAAATTGTTTTCTTCCTGAGTCTTGACAAAATCGCTGCTTTGAAAATTTTCCCGTCAGAAAGAGCCCAAGCGGCCGTCCCTCATCCCGCCACTGAGAGCGGGGGAGGGCTCCAGCCTGGAAGGGAGGCTGTGGCCCCTGGATCCAGGCCATTTCTGGCCAGACTTGAAAAGGTTTGCATTTGGGGGTCGGGGGCTGCAGATGAAAACAGAATGTTAAGAAGGGGCACAGTGGGTAAACTGAGGCACACGGGCCCAGATCCATAATAGTGGGGCAGGATCCAGAATTGGCCCCTTTTCTGAATGGGGCGTGTGAGGGTCCCGAGGCTAGTTTAGCTTTTAAACACCTCCAGTGCTGTGGATGGGACCCTCTGTACCTGATGTCAGTCACAACACATAGTCAGGACAGGAGCTATCAGGAACTCCCATGAGAAGAGTCTCTCCTCCAGAGAAGCTTGGCACTTTCTCGACAACTCGGAATGTGGCCCAGAGCAGTGAAAGGTTCCTGACCTGCCCGGGGTCTGTGGCCAGTGTGGCTCAGAGGGGGGTCTGGAGCTCAGGCCGTTAGAGTAACAGTAGTGGGAATAATAGAGGACCAGCCCTGGACCAGCACCTTCCTGGGGCCGAGGAACTCCCAGGGGAGGAGTTGCCTCCACCGGTGCGGGTAGCAGTCACCCAGAGACCCCGAGGTCAAGGGTCCTGCCAGGATCCCACGGGCCATCTCTGCCTTCTCTCCATAGTGACCTGTGTTACCTCCTTCCTGCAGAGAGAGAGCAGGGCTTGTTCCCATTTTAGACGTGAAGGCTGAGGCTTGGGGAAGCGCAGCAGCGTATCTCGCTGACCGTCGGATGTGGGTCTTGTGACTTTCAAGCCGGGATTCACAGATCACAGAATCACAGCTTTGGGCCGAGAAGGGACCTTGAAGATCCTCGAGGCCAAGCAGCTCGTTTCAGAGCAAGAAACTGAGGCCCAAGGAGAGAGGAGGCCAAGTCACAGGGCGGTACAAGACAAAGGCAGGATTTGAACCCACGGCCTCGGCCCCCAAATGAGGCTCTTTTTGTTGGGGGGAGCCAGATGGCACGGGATGGAGCACCGGACAGCAGGGCTGACGATGGCAGGCATGCCCACGGACCCCATGCTGAGCACCTACAGATGTCACCTCTACAGCCATGCTCTGGGCCACAGAGGAAGTGTTTGGCAAACCGCGAAGGCTGTGAAGCAGGCTGAGCCTGGCCTGTGCTCCAGCGGGCTTAGTGGTCATTAGCCTGGGCTGCCCCCCACCCCCAGAGCCAGCATTACTGTGGATGTGTCCTGGGCTTCACAGGTGTGAGGCAGCTGTGTGTGCATCTGCACACGTGTGTGTGTCTGCGCGTGTGTGTCTGCACGTGTGAGTGTGCACACGTGTGTCTGTGCCTGTGTGTGTGTCTGTGCATATGTGTGCATGTGCATGGATACGTGTGTGTGTGTATCTCTGTGTGCATGCGTGTTTTCCTCCTAGGTGCTGGGCATGGCCTTTGTCTCCAGTGAAATTCTAAAGAGACTGACTTGTTGGGGAGTCAGGGGCCCTGGGTTCGAATCACAGCTCCTCCACTTGCCTGCAGTGTGACCAGCATTAAGTTGCCCACATCATGTAGGCCTAGCTCCTTCTGGACCAAAAGAGATGCCTGACTCAGGGTCCCCAAGCGCCCTCTCCCACATCGCTGCTGGCACCCGCTGCACTTGGCCCCCCGCTGGGTGGCGTGTCCTCAGGGGGCGATTTCTCCAGGCTGTCCCAGAAGCTGTGTCTGAGGGCTTGAGGTTCTTATGCATCCATCCAGGGCCCAGCAGGAGCCTGGGAATGGCCCCTCCTACCATGCATTTATAGAGTACCTATTGTGTGCCAGGCATGGAGATACAAGCACAGGGACTGAAGCGTCCCTGTCCCCCAGAAGCTCACCTCCACCCTCAAGAGAGAGAGCCCAGCCCCTTCAATCCCAAACATGCTTGAGGCCCGGCATGGTGACAGTCACTGGCCGGCACCCCAGTGCCACATCTGTCAATTTGGGAGAGTTGGGCCTTTCCTCCTGTCCACTCACCCCAAGGTGACCCCTAGAAGCTCTATGTGAGCCCAGAGAGATGAGGATCCTTGCCCAGGGCAACACAGGGTGTGGCAGAGGCAGGATTGGAACCCAGATCTAGGGCTTTTCGTGCCCTTCCCCCCCCATCCCTTTTTAACAAACCAGGGCCCTCTGGCTGAGCCGGTCATCCTCTGGATAGAGAAGACTTTAGAGTGAATCCCAGGCCTCAAAGGCAGCCCTCAAAGCTCTCCCTCCACCATCATGACCAGAGTGTGCATTGGACATGCGGAGTCCGTCCGAGGACAGTCTGGCAGGAGAGACTCAAGGCATATCCTGGGGGGCCCTTGGGCAGACCACCCCTACCACCAGACACCACCGGCTGCACCCCAAGGTCTCTGCTTCTGCCTGTCAGTCAGAGGAGTTGCCGTAGGCTGACTGCCGTGTTCAGTCTCTTGCTCACCACTGCTCTGACCTTTTCCCAGGGTCTCTCCCAAAGACCCCCGCCCTCTCCCTTCACAAGGAGGAGCCACTTTTTCAAGTGTGGCCACAAGCAAGGCCTGGAGGCAGCCATGAGTATGTGTGATGTCCTTTGGCCAGAAAAATCTCTCCTCGGTGTCTGACCTGTGGAGGGACATGGGGTTGGGGGTTGGAAAATGGGGGGTTTACTGACCACCCTCCCCCCAAGAAGCCAGCCACGACTGACCCGCAGTCAGAGGCCATCAGGAGCCTGAAAGGTCATGGTCTGCCCCTGTGACCATCCCCCCGATGGGCCTTCCCTGTGAGCCTGTGACCTTGGGCTGGAAGCACCTGCACAGAGAGACGAGGAGATGGGAGGGAGCCTGGACTTCCGTGTCAGGGAGGCTGGGGTTCAAGATTGCCACAGCCGCCACTCTCAGATGAGTGGCTTCAGAGCAGGCGCCAGTGTGTTAGGAGAAGGCCTCCCGCCAGTGAAATGTGCTTCCAGTCCAAAAGACAACCAAAAAAACCGAAACAGCCTCTTCTGGTTTTCCTCTTTCTTAAAAATCATTGGTCTGCTCCACACAAGGGGGAAACAAGAGGCCTGGACCCCCTGAGGAGGGCTGCAGACCGGGGCCAGATCCTGGTGGACAAAGGAGAAGGCTGCCAGTGCTTTGGAGAGCGGGGCTAGCAAGAGCCCTAAGTACCTACTGTGCCAGGCATTGGCTGAATTCTGAGGGACCCTGCCCTTGGGGGGACCTCACATGGTGACACAGGCTTCCCCAAAGTCTCCGCCTCCTGTCGCAGGCAGGGGAGGGAGACGGTCTGGCGCCCTCAGCCTCAGCAGGCATGGAGGCAGCGGCATGCTTTTGGAGAGGGCCTTCCACAGCGCCCCCCCCCCCCTTCTTCCTGGGCCATGGCAGTGGTCACCCAGGGGGCTTCATCCGAGGACTCGCCTTGTTCTCTCTCTGCAGGTGGACAGTGACACAATCTGGAACGAAGTGCATTCCTCCGGAGCCGCCCGCCTGGCCGTGGGCTGTGTGGTGGAGCTGGTCTTCAAGGTGGCCACCGGAGAGCTAAAGGTTGGTGAGAGGGGGACAGGTGTAGACAGCTCCACCCTCCCGCTGTGTGAGGCTGCCCCCTCAGCTCCAGGGGGCCCCTTGACTCTGGCCCCATGGCCTGTGTCCAGCCTGGGCTCCTTCTGCCTGGGCCTAGCCATTCTTCCACATGGACCTGTGGGTTTGGTGCTCCTGAAAGAAGTGAGATCCTGCCCCTGCCCTCAGGGAGCTCCCAGTCCAGCAGACAGAGAAGTGTCAGCTAAGGAAGCCACCTGGCCTGGTGGGAAGGCATTTTAGCCACCTTAAGCTACAGGGCAGAGCCAGAGCTAATGGGGACCTGACCTCCCCACATGGCCCTTTTGTCCTCAGGGCTCTTGGCCCTTCGTCTTCCCTGAAGCCCATTGCCTTGCGGCCTCTGAGGGGACTAGAAAGAGATGGGCTGGGAAGTTCATTTGTTAGAGAAGGGGCCGCCCTGTGGGCACGTGGCTTCTCTACCAGCAGGCTCCAGCTTACAGGGGGTTTGGGTAGAACAGGAAAGTCCTTGCTAGCCTAGGCAGCCTCTGCCAGCCTCCATACCCCTGCCACCCACACGGACACGTACACATATTCACTCACACACGTATGCACGCAGACATTTACACATGTGCACAATTCAGCCACACATGCACAAATACACACATGTACATCCCTACAGACTCACATGCACATGCATACAGACATGTATATACACATGCATATTCACTCATACACACATGCACAAACACATACACGCAGAAACACAGCCCGCTGATGATGCCCCCTGGAAAAGCCATGGTTTCGGCAGCGCTGACCACCCCCAGACAGGTCAGGTGAGCGCTCTCTCTGGGGCCCTTCCCCATTCCTCCTGACACCCTTTGCTCTGGTCTGCTTTGCAGAATGGCTTTGCTGTTGTCCGGCCGCCCGGCCACCACGCCGAGGAGAGCACGCCTATGTGAGTACCGACATCCACCTGACCTTCCTCCGGCTTCCAAGCCACAGTGGCCTTGGCTCAGGCTTGCGTCCAGCCTCAGGGGCTGGGCACCACACACTGTCCCCTTCAGTTCCTCTGTTCCCTTGAGCTCACTGATGGTGTGCATGCAGAGATCTCTCGGTCACAGGTGGCTAGAGAGGACCTGGGAACAAAGTTAAAAAGAGTTCAGAGGTCAGAGGAAAGGGAGACCCCCAGAAATGGCCACAGGGAACGGGGAGGTGAGATGGGAAAAGGCTGTTGAAATGCTGCTGGAAATGAATCAGAAGCCTGAGGACCTGCGTGCTAATCCTGCTTGTCTCTCAGTCAATGTCACCTGGCCTCGCCAGCCTCAGGGAAAATGAGAGGGCCGGGCCTCTCCCACCCTGACAACACCGCTGCTCTGGAGGTGGCCTGTGTCTCCACCAGAGTGGTTTGAATATTTCAGTTCAGGTGTTTACCTGGGGCTGCTTGGGAGGCAGGGCTCGGCACCACCCCAGGCCTGGCAGTGGGGGCTGTGCCACCCTCACTCCGACACCCTCCTTCTGGCTGACCCCTGCTTTCCCTCCCTCTCTCCCAATTCTTTCCCCAGGGGCTTTTGCTATTTTAATTCAGTGGCCATTGCGGCCAAGCTGCTCCAGCAAAGGCTGAATGTGAACAAGATCCTCATTGTGGACTGGGTGAGTGAAGAAAAGATTGGTCGCATGGGCACCCCTGGGCGGGGGGGAGTCAAGCTTTGACTCTGGAGAGTGTCTGTGGGCGAGATGTCCCTCCCTGGCTTTGTTCTCAGGGAGTCTTAGCTCTCCAAGAAGGGGAACTGACCAGTAAAAGTACAGAAGGGAGCAAGGGTCCCAATTCAGTTTCAGTCTCAGCAGGCATCTCTTAGCACCCACTAAGTGCCAGACTGCGGGGCACAGCACCAGAAATGAAAAAGCCTGCCCTCAGGGAGCTTAGAGTCTGTGGAGGAAACTGGGTGCAGAAAGAGCTAAGGGCAAAGTGTCTAGAGAAGACTTGTGGAGCAGACCCCCAACATGGTAGGCATTCCCAGCAGGCAGGGCCGGCGTCTCCTCAAAGCCCATGGCCCAGACGCATGCTGGGGGGTGCAGATGGCAGCTCTGGGAGGCCCCTTCCTGTGTTAGCCTGGAAAGGTGTGAATGAGCGCCTGCCTCAGCTGCCACTTTCACCCAATACATTTGCTCTGAGATCTCCCATCTAAGGCCAGTGGAAAACCGCAAGGGGGCTGGCCCCTCCTTTCCATCGTCCTTACCGGAGCCATTGCCTCCTCAGCCCTGAAGGTCATCCTTCTAAAGCCGCCTTTGCTCTGTCTCCCCTGCTATTGTCCGCACACCTGAATTCCCCACGAGTGTCTGTGCTCAGCTGCCGGGAACAGTCCATGGACAGGTTGTGGCCAAAAAGGCTGGGAGCCAGCCTGGGAGACCCAGAGCCCTGGGGGCTGGTCCCCTTCCCAGCCACTCCCAGTGAGGGTGGACAGGGAGCCCTCATTTTGCCCATGGCCACCCTTCCACCCCAGAGCTCTGGCAGGTTGGTGCCGGGTACCCTGGGGCCGCACAGTCTTACTAACACTGGCCTCCAGGGATACTCATTAGTCTCAGCTGGGCGGCCTCAGCCGTTTGTCATTTTGACTTGCCTCCTCTGCCTGCGAGGCCTTGATGGACACATGGCTCAGAGCTCCTCTGAGTGCAGGGGTGAGCGTTGCTCCTCTGAGGGCCACTGGCAGCCAACACGGCAGCCGTTCTGGTGGGGATGCATGGGAAGGCAGCCAGCTCAAAGGGATCCCTGGCCTGCCATCATGGGTCTCAGGCCTCATTTCCAGTGCCATCAATTAGAAAGTTCAGGAGAGTGCTCTGACTTGGAGCTCCCCCGTCCCTCTTAACTAAGTTTCAGGCTCCAAGCCCTGGGTGAGTGAGTGGAGTGCCCTCAAGCTGGTGGCCCTGGGTTCAAATCCTGCCTCTGATGCCTGCCTCCTCTGGGGGCTTCTGTTTCCTCCTCCAAGTGAGGGAGGCAGCCGGCCTGGCTTGGCTCCTATGGGAAATGTCAATCTCCAGGCTCACCATTGACACCTAAGCAGAATCTTCCCTCTCTGCCCTGCTTTTCCTGTAGACCTGAATAAAAGGAAACTCCATCCTTCACCCAGCCTGCCAGGCTGCAGGCATGAGCCTGTGCCCACCCTCAGGCAGGGGAAGAAGAAGGGGTCAGGAGGTCACCTTGGACCATGGGCCTGTAATCCCTGGAGAGGGTCTTTATTCCTTGTTAAATGATGCTATTGAGCTGCTCTGAGGCCCATGTGTGACTGTATCTCGGACCCTGCTCCCGAGACGCGGTTATTGGAGGGTTGGGGGGAAAGGCCGGCCATGCTGATGCTGTGATGTCCCACCCTAAGTGTCAGAGGGGAGATTGGAGCCCAGGCCTTCCTGGGTCCCAGATCTCAGTGCCAGTCCAGCCTCCTCGTTTTAGGGGTAAGAAGCCCCCGGCCTCTCCTGGATGAGTGGCCCCGGGGCCTGGCACTGAACCTCGTCATGTCTGCTCCCCAGGACGTACATCACGGCAACGGGACCCAGCAGGCCTTCTACAGTGACCCCAACGTGCTGTATATCTCGCTGCATCGCTATGACGACGGCAACTTCTTCCCTGGCAGCGGAGCCCCCGATGAGGTGAGAGTGATTTGCACAGGGTCCCCCGGGGCTGAGGCAGCATTTGAACCCGGACCTTGCTGACTCCAAGCCTGGTGCTCTGCTGCACCTGTGGAGGCGTGAAGCAACACCCCCAGTGCCACCTGCATAGGACTGGTGGGCCCCACGTTTGAGCCCCAGACTCAGGACACATTCCCTGGCCCCCGCAGCCTGAGCCCAGGTCATAAGAGGCAAGGGGAGCTGGAGAGGCTGGCATCTGCCAGCTGTGCCAGCCTGACTGTGTCTCCCATGCGCCCTTTTTATTTTAACCCCAAGTACAAATGCCAGTCCTGGAGAATCATCTCTGGGTTTAATTTAGCCAAAAGCAAGCATCCAAGCCTAGCAGGCTTTCCCGCTCCCCCCGGATCTTCACAGCTGTGTTACATCCCTCCCCCTGCCCCAAGGTCCTGTGGCCTCTGACCCTCCAGAGGAGCCGCCCGCTAGCTGGGGGCCAGAAGGGCTAGTGGTCTGCGGTGGCCCATCCAGGGTCCACAGTGGCCCGTGCCTGCTGCTCACCAGCAGAGGGTGCTCACCCTTTGAATGAAACATGGGGCTTGGAAGGCTCCCCAGCAAGTCCAATGAAGATAAGAAATCCTGGCTCTTCCCCTCGGGCTCCAAGTGGGATCCTACCAGATAGGGCACAGAGCCAAGAGGCCTTAGCAGACTTTCTGTGTGAAGGACGCCCCTCCGCCCCCAAGGGCTCACCCAGCCTTGTCCCACTGGGAGCCCGTAGTGGTGTAGCCATGTGTCTGCCAGGGTGCAGGGGGTCTGTGGTGAGCCCATGCAGCCCAAGGTGCCACCCAGACTGGTGGACCCAAGAGCTTGAGGGACCTTGGGGAAACCAGTGAGTCTGAATCTGAAATGTCCCAGGCCACAAGAATGGGCGGGGGGAGACAGGCAGCAACACCGGCTTCCCATGGAAGACCTTCACTGTGCCTAGTGGGCATAATTTCATCCAGGACCATGTCAGGAGCTTAGAGGATTCCTCACAGAGCCCCCAGGGGAGCGCCTGGGCCTAGCGTGAGACAAGCAGGGGTAACCATTGGCCTGTTTCCACCTTGGGCTCTTAGCAGTGGCACAGGGTGCCCAGAATGAAGCCACCAGAAAACAGAGAGTCTGATTTTAGGCCTCCAATTGGGCACCCACCAGGTACAGAGAGGCTTTAAAGTGGCACTAAAAAACCCAGCAACCATTGGACTGAGCACCCCATCTCTTAACTGTCTCTCCCTCCCTTTCCTCCTCCTAGGTTGGCACGGGACCTGGAGTCGGCTTCAATGTGAACATGGCATTCACTGGTGGCTTGGACCCGCCCATGGGAGATACAGAGTATCTGACTGCCTTCAGGTAAGCTGGAGACTCACTGGTGCCAGATCTGTCTGTCGGTCTGTCCTGGCTCTTCCCTCAGCCCTCGGCCACTGAGACTTCCATTGGCATGTTGGTCATCTCCATCATTGTTTCTCAGGAGCACAGAGTGAGAAGTGCCCCTCATTCTTCCTGCTGCACCGTACCCCCATGTGCTTGGTGGTCACCCAGAGAAAGGGCCTCCCCTATGGATCTTTGGCGCTGCTGGCCCTCTGCCCTTGGCACCCAGTATTTCAGTGCAAGGAATTAGAAAGGAGTGCCCGGGAGACAAGAACGGATGGGGGACCCCCTGCATGGGACTGTCCCTGTCCTGGGGCCTCCCACCTCCTGTCGTCATCTGCCCAGAGCCAGGTCATCCTCCCCCCCCATCCCATCCCCCTCTTCCTTTCTGGGTGACCTCAGCCTTGTCCTGTGGTGGCACAGTGCAGATACACAGAGAACCGCCATTCCCATGGGGTCTTCTCTGTGCAGCCCAGTGCCAGGGCCTTGCTGGGCACCCTGGACAGGACACGTGGCTCCTCTGGGCCTCAGTGTCCTCTTAGCTTCAGTGTGAATGGCAGTTTGGGAGACCAAGGCACCAGGGAAGTGTGAGGAGGTACGGTAATGGCAGTTATCCTGAGGATTTGTCTGGGAGCTCCCTAAGGGCATGTTGGGGGGGGGGGGTGTCTGCAAGCCTTGGAAGGGCTGCTGAGGTCGCTCAGCCAGGCCTCATTGAAGGCCTGTTTCTGGACATAATCTGAATGGGAACGACCTCTGAAAATGGGGGTGGCCGCTGGATTTCTTCCTCCCCCAGGCTGAGAGTGAGCAGCTCAGCCAGGCTTTAAAATAATCACAGTAATGGTAATACTGATGAGTGGTTCAAAGCTTCCGTGGCTGATTCCTTGGGACAGTGTTTCTTCAGCCTGCAGTTAACCCAGAACCCCTGGACTCAGTCCTTCTGAATGGCCACTTCTGTATGGACATCTCGGGTGGCCGCCTGAGAGCCAGGAGGGACCCGAAAGGTCTGGGTTCCAATGCTGCCTGTGCTGCTTAGGCCTGTGAGATCCCACACCTAGAGATGGAGGGGGCCTGAAAGGACATTGGGTCCAGTTAAGTCATTATGCACGTGAGAAAACAGAGGTCCTGAGGGACTTAGGGGCTGTAAACAGCTCAGGTGGGATTTGAACTCAGGGCCTCTAAATTGGAACTGCATGCCATCTTCCTTGTTCTCTGTGCAGCCTTGGGCAGGCAGCTTGTCCTCCTCATCTGCAAAAGCAGGGGGATAGATGGGATGACCTTCCTCCTGAACTCAGTGGCTCTGGCCACTCCAGCCGCCTCACTTAGCGGCCTCGGAGCTGCCAGCAGATTCAGATGGCCAACCCAGAGCTCTCTGGTACACGGGGAGGAAAGCAAGCGCCCATCTCTTCCCTGGCAGTTTGACTTGGTGCCAGGCAGGTTTCGTCCCTCTCCAGGGGCCCTCGTCGTGCCCACCCCTCCCCCATGACGGCAGCAGCACTGTCATCGGCAGCGCCCAGCCCCCTCCATCCCTCCAGAAATTCTCTTTAGTCTTATGCCAAGCCCATCCGGGATGCCACCGTCTCAAATGAGCTTATTAAAGCTCCAGCGGCCCGCTTAGAAAGGAAAACTGTCCTGGGTCTTTATTGATTTTAGTGTAAGATGGGCTTTGATGTTCCGATTTACAGCCGTGGAGAGAAGGGCTCATATATCCCATTCTCTGCCTTTCTTCTGCCCGTCCCTCCCTGTTTGTGAGCCCCTGGAGACGACGCGGGCCTTCAAGGCTGCACCTTGTTACACAGGCCCAGGGCCTGCCATGTTGCATTTGCAGGGGATCAGGCCTGCGATGGAGCACAGATAAGAACGTGGCCGCTAATGAAATCCAGAGGCAGCGGCACTTTCCCCAGGCCCGGGGAAGCTCGCAGCCAAAAGAGGGGGGCTCTAATTCGAACCAGCCCCAATGTGGGCCAGGGAGACTTTGAAGTTTGCGGAGGGATGGCTTTGAGCTGGGAGGGGGATGCTGATGGCCTGGCTCTGTTAACCCCTTCCTTTACTTGGCCGCTGCCCGCCTTCCTGCCAGCCCCCAGCAAGAGCCCTGCCCTAAACCCAGCATGCCGAGTCCTGCCAACCTTCGTGATCTTGGAAAGTGGCAGCCAGTGACTCAGGAAGGGCCAGTGTCATTGAGGCCAGGCCGCCCAGCATCCCCTGAAGGCTTGTGCCTTTGTGATCCCCGTTTTCTTAGAAGGGCAAGGCCTTGAACCGACCACCTCCTTTACTTCCGTTGTAGCTGTGAAGTGTCCTGAAATCCTGGTCTTCTCCTGGAGAGGGTGACGTGCTATCACAAGAGGGGCTGGAAGGGAATTTAGCAGCCAGCGAATTTAAGCTACAGAAGGGTAAGCCCAGGTCCAGAACGCTGTAGTGACCCTTGCTGAGAGCCCACAGCAGAAGAGAGAAGGAAGGAAACAGGCACACTCAGCGGAGGGCTCAGGCAGTTCCTGTCTGTTGCCCCGGATGGCTGGGCTGGAAGTGATTCTGAACTGAATCAGGCAACTGACTCGAGGTTCTTTGGGACAGGACAGGGCAGAGGATTGAGAGCCTTTCCATGGAGGCCTCTCTCTCCTGACTGGCACAAAAGTGGTGGCCCGTGGGTCTGTAGTGAGGCATGCATTGCTTATCAAGGAGCATTCTCTTGCTGGGCCACAGCAGGGAGGATGGCGTGGATGCAGCATTTGTTCTCAGCGTTGGAGAGATTCTTTCAGTCGTTAGCATATGGCGCACAGGGTCCACCTGCCGCGTGAAGGAGCATCCTTGGAGAAGATCGCAGAGTAAGCTGTGCCGTGATATGCTGAGGAGAGCGCCAGCTGGGACCGATCTGGGGCCAAACGCACCAGATAGATTGTGAGGGAAACATCTGGACTCGGCCTCCTCCGCCATCGCCGCCGCCCTGAAATGGGCCTAGAAAGAGCTGAGCACGGGTGGACAGAAACGACACAGCTCAGTCCAGTGGGAGCAGCGGAGCATTGACCACACCACCCCACAGGCCACGCATGACCTTTCCGTCCGCCCTCACATGAATGGTTGTTGGCTTCCCTTCTGGAGGATGGCCCTTCCTCTCCTCTCTTCACCCCTCATGGTCCAGCTTCAGACCCCACCATTCTGCCCCAACTGCCTTGTCCACAGTGAGCAGGGACCTCCTGCTGACCCAGGCCTCATCCTCCTTGCCCTCTCTGGAGCCTTGAACAGCAGGGGTCACTCTCTTCTCTCTGGATCCTGCGGATGAACCTCTCTCGGTTCTCCTACCTCTGACCACTCCTGTCTCCTTTGCTGGAGACCACTGTCATTGACAGAGCATGTCCTTCAGGCCCTGTCCTGGGCCCTCACTTGGTGACCTCACCCGCTCCTGGGGGCTCAGTCTGTGTCTCTGCAAATGACTGATTGACTTATCTAGCTCCATCCCCTGTGCTTACCTACAGCCTAGCATCCTGCAGGCATCTTCATACCAACATCTCTAAAATGGATCCCATGATTTTTTTCCCCCAAACCCACCTGCTCTCTTAACTTCCATCTCCCAGGCTCACACCCAGACTGCCCTCTCCTCCTGTCTTGTCCACCTTCCTAACCTCTGCCCACTACTGCCCCACCCAGGGGGGGATCCCCTTATATCTAGACTGCCTGCATCCTCCCTACCCAAGGCCACACTGACCATGTCACTGACTCCCAGCTGCTTCCTGGCCTAACTATAGAATCCTCAAAGCCCTGTCTCTGATGGGGGAATAACAGCAGCACCTGCTTCAAGGGGCCGTTAGGAGGCTCAAATGAGGTGACCTCTGACTAGGTCAGTGTGCAGTGATGCTGTCTGGTGATTTGGGAGATCCGGGTTTGAGTGGTGCCTCTGAGACAGGCTGACAGTGGGAGGGCGGAGCAGGCGAGGCCTTTACTGCCGTGTTCTTTGCTCCCCACCCTGGTGGAGGGTCTTCCGCCTCTCATAGGCAGATTCTCCTGGCCAGACCCTGTCCCTGTTATCACATCATCCTTGTCGCCATCATTGCTGTGAGATTCCCACTGGCCTCTGGGCCCTCTGGCCCACTCTGCTCAAGGGGTCCAACCTGCTGCCCCCACGAGTGAGCAGGGCTCTCTTCCCGCCCAGTGTTTGCAGGATCCTCCATCTGTCCCTTTGTCTTCTCGGTCTAAGGGGCTTAGACTTCCATGGTGATTGTAGGCGAGTCGAGCGAGGGTGGAACTGGTCACAGCAGAAGACTTGTGGCTGGCACAGAAGAGAAGCCAGTTGGAGGCCAGGGGCCCAGCAAGGTCATTCCAGGCACTCTGGGCTTTGGGCAAACTCTTGAAACTGCGGTGGGGAGTGGGGCCCAAGCCTCTTTCCATAAAGCAGGCAGAGTGTGTGTGTGTGTGTGTGTGTGTGTGTATGTGTGTGTGTCCAGTTGTCCTACCTGCTTGATATTCTGTTTGATGGGCCAGGCTATGCGTACATACACACGCGCATGCGCGCACACACACACACACACGAATTGTGTTTCCCACTCTGTTTTGATCGGCTCTGGGGGGACGCCACACAGCAGGCCAAGTTATTGGTGCCTTTCCTGGTAATCGCTCAGGGAAATGGTGATTTTAGCAGTTTTTCTTGGGCTCATAGTGAATGACTGGGCAGAACTTCAAAGGGGAGATATGAAACCAGCCACAGCCACCATTCAGGCCCTTTGTGAGACAGCCAGCTTCAGCCTCGGGTGGCTCAGATCCCCCACCTGGATCAAGCAGCCGAGGCAGGGGGATGACACCTGGACAAGTCAGAATGCCGTTGGAATCATTTGGTGACGGAATCCCACAGGACCAACCTCCCTGCAGGGCCAGGGGCAAGCTGGGGGGAGGAGAGTTCCCCCTTCCAGGCCCCCCAGCGCAGGGAGCCGTGGGACCTTGGCAAAGCGTGAGCCTGTGTGCTGGGCAGGTCCATTCCTGTGGCCCTTCCTCCCTTTCTGTTCTCCTGATCCTTCAGGCGGCCGTCCATCCATCTCTGTCTCTCTGTCCACATGTTCATCTATTTTATTGACCTTCCCTTCCTCTGTCCCTCTGTCCCTCTGTCCCTCTGTCCCTCTCCATCCGTCTGAACTACGCACTGAGTCCCACTGAAATTCCAGAGGTGGTCCCTGCCGTCTGATGGCCTTCACTCTGCAAGGAGGCAGACTACCCACAGATCAGTTAAAGCAGACTCAGTGCCAAGGCATTTCTGGTAGAGCTGAGGTGCTCACAAGCCTCTCGAGTGTGTGTGCCCAGAAGGGAGGCTGACTGGCTGGCGGCTGGGCCGCTTTCAAAGGCAGAGATCCCCAGGACGACCCTTTGCCAGCCCATCCGCTATCTCTGCTGCCAAGCATTCAGAAGTGCCCAGACCCACCTGGCTGGATCATGCGTGGAGAAAACTGCCCGGTGCCTTGGTTGGTCATGTTTTAGGTCCTTGGGAACCGCATATTCCTTGTGGTCTCTGATCCTTACAGACCCCATGTTCTTGAAGATGTCCACTCCATGGGGTGAAAGAATGGGAAGCCTTGGCCCCCGGGCCACTGGGCTCCAATCCTGCGGGAGGAATAATACCACAGCACAGATGTCCCGTGGGGGGACATCCATGTGTTTTCAAGGGCTTCAAAAGGTGTCAGACTCCACCTTGTGAGAGCCACATGCTGTTACAGATGCTTTAGAAAGATAATGACATTATTATTATTCAGCATCAGTATATTAAACATTATATTAATTAAGTATCATTACATTAAAGATAATAGGAAGATAACAGATGTTTTAGAAAGGAAGAGTCCCTAGAAGGGAATGTTCCCATCCTTGGCCCTGGTGCCGCCCACACCATGACAGTCATGACGAGCGTGCAGTCTGGCTTCAGAGGAGGACCCACCCCTGCCCTGGCCCTGGTGAGGGAGAGCCCGCCTCTGGCCAGCTCCCACTCAGTGGGAATGAAGACGGCAGAGTATGCAGAGCCCATGGAGGGCCATGCCAGGAGGTCAGCTATGAGGCAGAGTGAAGAGGGAGTGCATTCCAGGCATGGGGCACAGCCAGTGCAAAAGCCTGGCGGTGGGAGATGGATGCCACATACAGAGAGCCACAAGTAGGCTATCAGTGTAGACCCTGGAAGGTCGATTACAGCCCATCCTTGGCCACCTGTGCTGTGTGGCTCTCATCCAGGCTCCCCCTCATGGTGCGGGGGGGCCATCCGGCTTCCTTCTGCCTGATCTCAGCCCACAGCTAGCCCGTCCTCATTGCTCTGAGTTAAAGGTCCACCTGCCCTGGGTACAAGCAGGCCTGTGTGTTTCTCGGAGGCTTTGAGAAGTGGCCTTCACCACGTCTCTGGGCCCACTACCCCAGGTGGAGCAGAAGGGAGTATGGCTTTGGGAGAGATGGCCCGTGGGGTTAACATGCTTCTCCTTGCATGTTGCAGGACGGTCGTCATGCCGGTGGCCAATGAATTCGCCCCAGATGTCGTGCTGGTTTCATCTGGTTTTGATGCCGTGGAAGGCCACCCCACGCCTCTCGGAGGCTATAACCTGTCAGCAAAGTGTAAGTGGGGTTTTCAGATGATTCTCAAGCTTGGCTCCAGTTTCACCCCTTTGGAGAGGGGGTGACCGGGGGGACTTGGCAGCATTCTTTCCCTTCTGTTACCACTAAGATGCCAGGCTGTCAGATTTCAGCCTGGCCTTCACTTTTTTGAGTCGCCGCTCGGTGACGCTTCTGCCTCCAGCCCCCTACGTTGTGGCCCTGAAATGTCCCCATCCTGCAGACAGTGGTTTGTAAATGAGGCCTTTGAACCATGCTGGGCAAGTGCCCTGACTGCCTCTGGGTCCTGTCTTCAGCCTGGCAGCTGCAGCTCCCGAGTGGCCACCAGGGAGTTGGGGACCTGCCCCAGGTGCATGCCTGTTGTCTCCCTGACACTGGTAAAGCCGACTGGTGCTGGGCCTTTCTTGCTGCTGCCATTCCCAACACAGGAAATGCCAGCCATGGGGAGGGTTCATGCCGCCTGGGCACCGAGGGCGTTTTGCCCTGTTGTTTTCATTCCTGATCCTAAGTGAGATGGGAGGTTTGTGTCCAGGCCAGGCCCATGAGCTGAGCTGATTGAGCTGTATAGACATAAAAAATGTTGGTGTAGCCCCTGCTCTTGGAGGGCATCTATTCCTCACCCGCCGTGTGCAGGCACTGGGCTAGAGGCCCGAGATACAGTGGCAGAATTGAACGTTCCTGCCCTCTCAGGGTATCTGTTTTCCAGCCTACTCCAGGACTGGCATCCCCCCTTTCTGTGCCCTCCTCCAGGAGGCCGCCACAGCCCTCTGCCAGTCAAGGCCCTGGGATCCTGGGATGTGTCAGCCTCAGTCTCAGCAAGCCAGTAGCGCCGGCCAAGCCCCACCCCCTGACTCGGCAGCATTGCTTCAGAGGGGGGACCGTCAGGATGGAGAACATGAGGGCATTACTGACTTGGTCGGAAACCCACCAGAGATGTGATTAATTAGCATCCTACCTTAGGAAGTTTTTCTAGAGCTTGTGGATCCCATGAGAATGTGGTCCATGGGAGGATGGGAGACAGGGGCGGGGCCCACGCCATCCACGGGTGGCTCCATGCTCTCAATGTCCAGGGTGTCTTTTCTGTCCCTTTTTGGGGTCGGGCCATTAGAGGCTCTCTCTGGAACTTTGCTCCATGGCACCAACGGGGCCCTTCTGCCCTCCGCAAAGAAGGAGAGAGAGGCCCAGCCCCTGGGTCAGTCTGGCTGCTGTCCTTTGTGGCTCCATCAGAGCGACCTTGCCCAACAACTCCCTCCCTCCCTTCTCTTACACATGCACACACACACTCACTCACATTCTCACATGTATCCTCACATACCTCCACACATTCATACATGTGCATATACACACATTCTCACACTCACACGCATTCACTCATGCACACTTACATTCCCACTTATACACACACACACTCACACATACATTGACATACACACTAACATTCACACACACAGACTCACACATACACACACATACATTCTCACACTCACACATACACACTCATACACACACACACACATACTCACACTGTCCCAGAGTTTGAAGATCTAAGGCTCTCTGAGTCCCTTCCCCCACCCCAACAGATCATTTTTTACATCAGTAAATTCGAAGCATGGAAAACACCCTTCTTGGATTCGTGCAGATCAAAAGGGGAATCCTGCCCAACATTCCGAGCAGATCTGGCTCCCATTAGGCAGCCGGGCCTCTTCTTTAATATGATGTAATTCCACTCGGGGCCCTTTGATCACCTGCGGGGGCCTGTTCAGCTGCCGACCTTCGCCCCTCTCCTGCAGGTTTTGGGTACCTGACGAAGCAGCTCATGGGACTGGCCGGCGGCCGTGTCGTCCTGGCCCTGGAAGGAGGCCACGACCTGACGGCCATTTGCGATGCTTCGGAAGCATGTGTTTCTGCTTTGCTGGGAAATGAGGTAGGAAGACATTGAAAGGTGTCAGGGACAGCTTTATGTTGATGAGATCAAGGGGCAGCGGAGAGCCCCAGATGCCTGGGGCTCCCCCAGACCCCGCCCCACTGGCTTGGGAGGGGGTCAAGGGGAGGGTCCTGTCCATCCCCCAGGTAGAAGCTGCAAGGAGTCAGAGCCAGTTCGCCTGCCTCTGAGGTGGGGTGCGCTGCCCACGCCCCCAGGGGTCACCTTGGCTGCTTGACTTCCCTTGACAAGTCTCTTCCTTCTTGTTGTGAGCATCTTTTAGAGCTCTGGGGGTCCTGGGGCTTTGGGTGGGAAGAGGCCACAGAGGTCCCCTAAGGGTAGACTGAGGTGAAGGTCGCCTCTCCCCCTGTATCTAGTTCTTGAAGGTTCAGGGAGCATCAGCAGTGTGTTATTCCCCAACTGGGGCCAAAAGGCAGGCTGGCATGTGGATCCTCAATCCTCATAGTCCCCGTTTTAAGGCTTAGGATAATGAGACTCAGAGGGTTAAAGGACCTCACCCTGTCACAGGGTTAGGGTTTGGACTTCGGGCTCCCTGACTCCAGCCCTCTCCCCCAGCCCCACAGGGTGTTTACAGAAGGGTTTGCATATGAGCAGGCAGCCGAGCCGCCTCCTCCCCCCCAAACCCAGGAGCCAGCGGGGAAACTCCTGCAGGGTGGGCCTGCCCTGCTTAATCAGAGTGGTCCCTGCAGTGTCCTGGGGTCTGTCAGGCCTCGCCCCAGCCATAACTGCGGCCTAGAGAGGCGGCGTCCCATCATCTCCATCACACAGTCACAGAATTCAGAGCTGAGGCTCAAACCCAGGGCCCTGGCTCCCATCTTAGCGCACTTGCCACTGCTTCCCCTGGAGACCCCAAAATGACCAGTCACATTGCCCCTGCCTGCCCTTGAAGGGCTTACAGTTGATGTGGGTCTGTGGGAGGAAGGAAACGTGACAAGAGAGGCCACCCTGATGGAATGCATGGCAGAGACTGGGAAGAAGAGAGCCTGGCTCCCTATTGGGCCAGTCCCTCAGCAAGCTTCTCTGAGTCTGCTGGGGACCAGGCAGTGCCCTCTGAAGCCTTCCATTCTCTGGGGAGACAGTGCCCACCTGGCTAAGAAGATAGGGCAGTTGGAGGGTCACATGCAACTGGGGAGCAGTCAGGAGAGGGTTCCCCTGGGGCTGCTTTGGCTGAGCTTTGAAGGAACTCGGGATTCTAGGAGGCAGAAGTGAGAAGGGGATGTGTTTAGGCAGGAGCCACAGCCTGGGCAGATGGGAGATGGGGCATTATGCCCGGGGTGCGGGGAGAAGACCAATCTGGCTGGGCTGAAGAGCTGCTGATCCCAAAGCTTCCTGGTCGAGGTGGCAGCCAAGGGGGCTTGTTCTTTCAGACTCCGTGGGAAGGGAGGGTTGTGGACAGAAGGCACCATGTGGCAGTTCCTGAGAGCTACAGAAAACAGGGCACACAGGGAGAACCCCAATAGTGTCCTCAGCCATTTGGCCAGACAGCTCAGCACAGGGGGCTGGGACCGTTAGTGGGAGTGGGTAATGAGGGAGCAGAGGACTGAGGTTGTGGCTGGATATGTGGACTGGGGGTTGCGGCACTGAGCCGGGACTTAAGGGCCTGGGGCTGGCTGAGAATGCACAGACAGGAAGTGGTCAGCAGGCCCTACTGCTTGGGGCTGGGAGGTCAGTAAGAGGAGGAGATCTAGAAGGGAAGATCCCCAAGGCCAGTGAGGAGAGCTGGGAAAGAGCCTCTGGTTTTGGCCAATTGGCAGGGTCTTGGGAGCCTTGGGGGGAGGAGATGAAAGGGAAGCCATATCCTGAGGGGCTTGGGAAGCAAGGGGAAAGGGCGGTGAGAAGACAGGCCGTGACTCTCCAGAGGAGGGAGGCTCTCGGAGTGGAGGAGGAGGAGCTGACCGAGCTGGGGTCCAGCTTCTTAGGATGGAGAGGCCTGAGCCTGCTTTAGGAGAAGAGAAGGGACCAAGAGGGCAGAGAGAAAAGGGAGTGATGGGCGGAGGGAGACTGGGAGGGTCACAGCTGGGCTGTGTCCAAGGCAGAATCTGAACCTGGCTTTTCTTGGCTCCCAAGCCCCCATCGGGCCACTCTCATGGGAGCCAGGAAGAAGTGCAACAGGGAAGGGTATTTACTGCCCAAGGGCTTGTTGCCCAGCTTGGGCCGAGGAGGGCTGGCAGTGAGCTGGAGCAGGCCAGGAGTGTGGGGAGGGGGCCTCGAGGAGCGAGAAATGGCCTCACCACAGGCCTTGTCCTTCAGAGAAGCTGATGGCTTGGCCCAAGGTCACACAGCACATGCCCCCTCCTCCACTCTCCCACTCCCTCCAAAGACCCAAGTGTTTATTATCCAATTTGCACTCAAGTTTCTAGGAACTAGGATTTGAATCCACGCCCACTGGTTCCACCCTCACCCCCAAAGCCAGAAAGAGAATCCTGCCCTCCCTCAGCCAGCAGTGCTCCCTGGAGGCTTGTGGGATCCTTCTGTGTAAGGGCGGGGCCTCCTACCCCAGACATGGCATCTCCAGCACCATGATCTTGCAGATGAGATTGAGGCCAGAGAGAAGAGAATCCTCTAGTCCAGAGTCCCCAAAGCCATGGGAATCCACTGGCTATCTCCGGCCGGCCCCCAGAGGCTTATGGGCTTTTCTGTAGTGGGCTGCTGCCCAGTGAGAACCTGTTTGTGCGTGTGTGTGGGCATGCATGTGTGTGTGGGCACACGTGTGGGCGTGTGTGTGCATGTGGGCACACGTGTGTGTGTCTCGCTGCATTTCTGGAGCTCACATTTCAGGAGAACTATGTACTTACAGTCCCCCATTCAAAGACAGCTTGCCTGATCCACCTCTGAATTGGGGCTTAAGTCTCAGAACCCCAGAACCTCAAAGTTGTTTGGAACCCCAGAAGTGATCAGCCAGCCCCTTGCCTGAAGGTATCTCATGAGGGCCAGGACCCCTGACCTGTGAGGCGGCCCAGGCCGCCCTGGAAGCCCCCGACTGTGAAGAGACCACTCAGTCCCGAGCAGATGAGGCCCATAGCAAGGGGAGGCCCCAGAGAGCAGGGTTCTGACCTTTGGGCAGCCTTGACCCATGCTATGGCCTGAGATTGCTGCCGCTCCTCTGGGTCCGCCATGTATAAAGTGAGTAAGCAGGGCCAGATGGCTTTCCCAGTTCAGGTTCCACAGGCTTCTTTCTCTCAGAGGCAGTATGGCCCACTAGGTAGAGGGCCAGCCTTGGAAGGAGAAAGAGGGGGCTTCCAGGACAACCTTAGACACCCACTGGGGGGGGCAGGGAATCCTCGGGTTGCTTCCTGACTCACTGCCCCCAAAATACAGGCATGGTGCTGGCCTGCACTAGGGGATGGAGGTTCCGTACCTGGAGGCCTCCTTGCCAGTGAAATCTTGGCTCCAGAGCCCTCCCAGTAGGATTATCTGCCTGGGGTCTAACCTAGCTCCATCACTGCACCGTATAACAACCTCTCAAGGCCTCAGTCTCCCCATCTGTAAAATGGCAGGGCTAGACTTCCTCTCCAAGATCCTGTCAGCCCCAAATCTACCACCAGGCCTCTTTTATTAAGTGCCTTCTGTGCTCCCTGCCCAGTCCCAGGTGCTAGAGATGCAGAGAGGAGTGATCCAGGCCCTGCCCCTGGGGAGCTAACTTTCTAATGAATGGCCCTGCGAGCCCAGGGAGAGCATCTCCCCTTCAGTCCAGCGCCCTTGGCAGGGATGTTCTGGCCTAACTGGTCAGGAACATGCCGGCCCAAACAGCCGACTAACTCAGCTGCCCAGTTGTCCCTCCTGCCTTCAGACACTGATGAGCCAGCGGGATGTACCCTTCCTGGCCTGTCCCCCTACTCCTTATACACCTCCAGCTTCTTCTGCGGTCCGGGGGCACTGGCCCCTTCAGACGCTCTGTCTCCCAAGTCATGGCCTTTTCACTGTCTGTACCCCGTGCCTGAAATGCTCCCCCTCCCCCTTCCCTCCTCCCTCCCTCCTCTTCCTCTTCTCCTCCGCCTCCTCACTTCCTGCCAGTCTGTGCTAACATTCCACTTTCTACAGAAAGCCCAGCCGTCCTCCTTCCTCCAGGCGCCTTCCCTCTGAGATGGCATCCGTTGGCCCGGGCCGGAGCTTGTCCACGCAGTTGTCTGCATCTTGTCTCCCCCATGGGACTGGGTGCTGCTTGAGGGCAGGGCCGGCTTTTGCCTTTCTTTCTCCTACTCTTAGCACAGTTCAGGCACACACTGGGCACTTAATAAATGCTAACTGATTGATTGGTTCACTTTGTGACCTCATCTATAAAATGGGGCTAACAATGCCTCTGGTCCCTTTTCCAAAGTTGTTGGAATGAGATCACAGAAAGGGCTTGACAGAGCTTGGTTAGAGGGGAAAGGAGAGGCCTAGGGAGCTTAGGTGACCAGTCCAAGGTCACCCCACCGGAGCCACAGCTGAGCGGCCAAGGAAACCTCAGTGGTATGAGGCCAGGGCCAAAGTGCCCACACCCCCAGCTCCCATCTCTGCAGCTTCTGGAGGTTTCTTCCCAGGTCTCCCCTCTGAGTGAGGGAGGGCCAGTGTCAGGAGTGCCCCATTCCCACAGGGGATGATGCCCTGGCATGGCGCGTGCCAAGGACTGGCAACCATTGCCAGACAAAGATGTGGCTTGGACTCTTCCCTGATGAGCCACAGGGCTCCTTCGGCCTAGTAGATAGCTGACTGCTTTCTAAAGTGTCCTCAGCACTTAATCTACCTTTTCCGTAAAGAAACCAGGCTTTGATCTGAGCTCAGCTGAAAGCCAACTCATTTCTCTCCCCAAGCCCCCTTTCAGCCTTTTTGCATTTTTGTCATTTAAATGTGTTCAGACTGACAGTGGCGACTGTAGCTTTAAGAAAGGACCTATAAGGCTCTTGGCCAAGCGTCTGCTCCCCTAACAAGAAAACGTTTCTCTACTTACATACATCAAAAAGCAGGAAACACTCGTTTTATCAAGGACTTTTATAAAATCTTTTTAATGCAAGAAAGTTGGACGGCCCCACGGCTTCTCTGTCCTGTGGGGCCTTTGATGAAGTTTGATATACAATGTGTTGGACAATTCTGCGTGCACACACATGGGCAGCCAGCTGTGGACAGCAATATGCCAGAGGGGAAATTGGCTAACTTAAGAGAAATGGCTAAATTATATGGTGAAATAGTAGGAAATGAGTGGGGGGAGAGCAAGCCCCCACCCCCACCAAGTGACTCGGTGCTCACCAGCTGAGATGAAAACTTCACTGTGAAGGACAGACATGTGTCAGAAGGCCAAGGCCGCTCCTGAGGCCCCAGGAGCTCACGGGGATACTGGATTTACTGAGTACAACCAGGCCACTTAAGAACTGGTGTGTAGGGCAGTCGGGAGGGGGCGGGGAGAGAGGTAGGAAATCAGATGCCCCTTGAAACCAGATAAAGAGGAGGCGCTACGGTGCTCCACATTGTATCTAGGACTAGCTCATTGACAGATGCCTCCTTCATAAGGGCAGGTGATGGTGGGGTGTCATCTCACATCCCCAAAAAGTGTGTGTGTGTGTGTGTGTGTGTGTGCGTGTGTGTGTGTGTGTGTGTGTGTGTGTGTGTTATAGATAGATGTAGCTCTAGATGTATATGTGTGTATATTCATACATACACATCCATGTCATGGCTAAATACTCTGTAACAGTGTTAGAACCCTAGTATAAATGATCCCTTGTTTTAATGCCACAGTGGACACAAGTGAGTGAGGGGAGGCAGCTAGGGCTTTGGCAAAGCTTGGCTAGGATAAAAGGCAGAGAAGAGGCAATCTCCTGGCAGCATTGTAACTGGCTTACCATCCTGGTGTCCTTCGAAGGGACTCAAGAAAGCCTGGGGCTCGAGGGCCTCTGGGAAGAGCCACAGGGCAGTGCAGGGGGAGTGTTAAAGACAGAAGCTAACTGGCTCTGATTAACTGAGGATGTAGTTTTAAAAAGAAAAGACAAAATCTTGAAAATTAGAAACTAGAGAAAATTTTGGTGGGAAGGGGAGAACCTAGAGAAAAGAAAAAAAGAAAACTTGATTCTTTGAGAATTCTAAAAAAATAATAAACCACTCACTAGCCTTCCCCCCACCCCTCCCAAAAAAGGAAAATCGCATTACCAAAATAGAAAGCGAATGAGAAATTCACAAGGGAGAAAGCATGAAGAATGATCCACATCGACTCTACACAATCATGTGCTTGCAAAAGTGGGAACTTAAAGGAAATGAGGGATTACCAACAAAGTAGAGAATGCCCATGTTACGGAAACAAGAAGCGGTCCTTAGCTCAGCATCAGAAAACAAGGTACTTTCCTAAAGTTCTATAAAGAACCAGTAGTCCACATGGCCTTAGAACATCTATCTGATGTTGTAGGAACAATGACTGTGCGACAGAAATTCTCTGTAATTGAGAAAGCATGCCGCCCGACTCTTTTTATGAGGCAAATATATCCCTAAGATCTAAACCAGGGAGGGATAAAGCCAAGAAAGAGAACATCAGACCAATAGCTCCACTGAAAGTTGATGCAGAATTTCTTCATAAAATGCTCACAAGAAGACCACAGTAATATACAAAATCTTCACTACAGACAAGTTGGATTTCTACCAGAGATGCTTGGATGATTCAGCATTGGGAAACAATTAGCATAATTAATCACATTTAAAAGTAAAACAACCAAAACCTAGTGCGACAGCTGCTGGTTGGAAAGGGAGCATTATTCGCTCAGTCAACCAGTCTGCCTTGACACGCACAAAAATCATTTTTGGCAATGAATTGACCAGATGTTTTGGCATTGGGTAGATTGAGCCCAAGTGTAGACTAGAGCCCTTGTCTGTTTTCCCGTTTTTCATGAGTGCGCGCACACACACACACACACACACACACACACACACACACCCTGCTAGTGAATTGTGTTCTCTCTGTTTTAATGTTGTCACTCTTAGAGTGTGTATCGTTTAGGGTTGGGCTTTCATATTGCTTTTAGGAGCTGACACCCCCATGGAGCTCAGGCCTCTTTGCCACTGACCATCTGGTCTCATACATCCCCAGAATTCAGCATCTTTTGCCCCTAAACTCAGCCAAGGCACATCCCAGCTCTGGGCCTCCATTTCCCTATCTTTGAAACAACCATCATGGAATACAAACCTAATTAACTAATGGGTACTTGTAGTTGATTGGAGCTTGTTTTCAGAGCTTATCATGGGAAGGGACCCCATAAAACAAGCTGGTTTGGGGAATCTACCCACCAGAAATGAAACATTCTGGGGAGCATTTCCATGCTGATAGTACTGTCCATTGAGATTTATGATGGCCCTGAGTCTTGGCTGACCTGTAACCCTGTAGGCCACTGTTATCTTCACCATCCGAGGCCCAGTGAAAAAGTCCCCCTTCTTTTGCAGAGGAGGGAATCGAGGTCCTGAGAGGGACCCCAAAGCTGACTAGTGACAGAACTGGGCCTGGACCCCGGGTCTGCTGACCACCAGGCCAGCACTCTTTCTGTGAGGCTGTTCCTTCTCATTCTCTCCTCTGAAATGGGGTATAGCTGGGCCATGGCCACCTTCCCTACAAGCACCTCCCCAGAGCAGAGCTGCCATGGTGACTTCTGTGCAGCGTAAGGCTCTATTCTTGGATGATCTCCATTAGTTTAGCCTGAAAGGAGGGATTGTGTCTGTCCCTGTTGTCATATCCACAGTGGCTAGCAAACCTGAATCAGCACTTATGGGTTGGTTGACTTTGTCAACTGTGGACAGAAGAGAGACCGATCAGGAGACTGGCACCATGGTCTAGGTGAGAGAGGTCATGTGGAGACATGGTCAGAAATCCTAGCTCCCAGCACTGAAATCACTTCAGTGGCTTTTCTGCTTCCTCTATGGGAGCCCCATCCTAGACATTTTGGTCTGTGTTTGAAGTCCTTTCTGGGGAAGCCTTCTGGGGTCCCCATGAGCTAAAAATGACCATAGCAAAAACCAGCCCTTTGAAGCGACCAAGGCCATTTGCTTGCACGCAGCCCTCCCTGCTCCCAGGAGATCCCATGAGTGGTGTCATTTCTAGGAATGAAATGGGTTTTTACAAACCCGGAAAACCTTCTGCCAAATCCCACCTAGAATTTGCCAGCACATTTTACACCACATTTTCTCGGGGGCTCTGATGGTCTCATAATTCTTCCAAGAACCAAGGGAATGCTTTTGAACTAGAGACTGTGGAAACTGTCTCTGTGGCTAATGAAGGACACTGACAAACAAAGACAGGTTTATTAGACCCCAAAATTGATCCACCTGGATGGTATTTTATCTTCCTAAACTCTAGGTCTTCTCTCTTACCCAAAATGCCCCCCCACCAAAAAACACCAGCTTTTAAAAATAACATTTTATTGATATCTTTTGTTGTTATCAGCTACATTCCCCAATGTATTCTTTGCCAGCCCCCTCCCCTGAAGGCCATCCCTTATAATAAAAAGCATTTTAGCAACATATCTCAGCCAGCACATCCAAACAGCCTGATGTCATGTGCAGGACCCCTACCTCCAGGCAGAGGGAGGGGGAGCAAGGATGCATAAGACTAGCTATTAAAAGTAAAATATCAAAATACTCCCAATCCATTGAGTATCTCTAGCTTACTTAGAGCCTTTGTGATTGGGATTCCCCTGTCTATTAACAGAAAAGTTTGTCAAACAACAAGTTCTACTTAAATGCTTACTATGCATTGGGACTATTTCAGTGAAGGTCAGATTGGGGCAGAGTTGTTGCTGGGGCTCTGGGAATGATGACAAGAATCATGTTCCTCAGCATTGTTGTCCTGTCTGCCATGGGCACCGGCCAAGGATGCTTCCAGAGAGCCCCTAGAGCAGTGTTTCTCAACCTGTGGGTTGTGACCTCTTTGGGGGTTGAACAACCCTTTCACAGGGGTCGCCTAAGACCATCAGAAGACACATATTTCCGATGGTCTTGGGAACCAAGACACCGCTCCTCTATCTGTCACCAGGCGGGTCTGCCCACATGCAGATACGCCCACATACAAGTATTAAAGGGTCGCGGCATTAGGAAGGTTGAGAACCACTGCTCTGGAAGATCAGCTTCAGTCCTGGGACTCAGTTACGGAAAACCAGTTATTTCACCAATCCATAGAACATTGAATATAAAGGAATAGTAGGAGGGAAGTAACTTGCCCCAGAACCATTTCTATCTGAACTCCACGAAGAAAAAAAGATGATGATGATGGTGATGAAGATGGTGATGGTGGTGATGAAGGTGGTGATGGTGATGTTGATGGTGGGGACAGTGGTGATGATAGCGGGCATTTAGCACTCCAGAGTTTGCACTTTTGGGGTGTTTTTTTATTTGAACTTCAAAACAACCCCTTGAGGCAGTTATGAAGTTGATTATGATCCCCATTTCACACATAAAGAGACTGAGGCGAGGCATGGGGGTAGGGGAATGGGGTGGGGAAGGTACCAAGAGGAAAATGGAGGCTGAATGATGAGATCCACCCCGAGGGGCACAGGCTGCCTGGGGAGGTAGGACAGACTCCTTGGAAATCTCATCAGACCCACGTGCCCACTGGTTGAGTTGGACCAGCTGGTCTCTGAGGCGTCTCATCCAACCTCAGAATGTGGTGATTTTGAGTCCGTGCCTGACTTAATCTCCAGACATTAGATGTTCTAATGGATGGGCAGATATGAAGCCATGTGGTTGTAAGGGCTAGAAAGGACCTGGAAGGCCAGCTAGTGTAGCCCCCTCATTGTACAGCTGAGGAGACTGAGGCCCATTGAGGGGAGGTGACCTGCCCAGGAACACACAAGCCAGAAGTGGAACGCAGATCTTTACGCTCCAGACCCACTGAGCTGCCTCCTCTTCAACATGGCACCACTTTTGGCCTGTTCCCCTTCCCTCCCTCCGCCGCCCCTCCACTGTCCCCTTCCTTCCTTCCTGCTGATATGTGAACATGACCAGTTCATTTGGGGGATTCAGAGTTCCTGCCCCTTGAGCTGCTGGGACGTCCTTCTTATCAGACCTGGGGAAAACGATTCCAGAAGGAAACGTCACCAACGCTGACTTCAGTGACCTTTCTGCACATCCTCCTGGGGAGTGGGTGAGGGGGGCAGAGAAGGGACCGCCCAGTACGGCAGGTAGAGGATGAAGATGTGGTCATGTGCCCACACGCATCCTGCCAGTCACCATCTTCGCCCCCAGCACCCCACAGGCAGGTGCAGCTCTGGCGCTTTCTTTGGCTGTCCAGGGAAGCATGGCTTCCCTTGCCTCCAGCCCCAGGAACGCAGTAGAGAGACTACCTCAGCTGAATCTGAGTGGGCTTGGTTTAATGAAGGGTGGCAGAGCAAAGGGCCATCACTGCCTCTCAGCGGACAACCATTGGGTGGTTATCCCCCCTCTCTGCTGGAAGCCCGCCAGGCCCCCTCTACACTAGGGCTGCTCCCATCACTTGGAGGCTGTCCCTCTGAGAAGGGCCAGGGCTCCTGGACCACTCAGAGCTTCTGTCATGGAAGGAATGTGACCAGAGAGAATGACAAGGAGGATGTGTTCAGAATCGTGATGGGGGGAGGGGCACTTAGCATTTATGCCAGGCTTAAGGCTTGCTGAACACTCTACCAGCGTCTCCTGTGATCCTCATGAGGACCCCAGGAGGTAGAGGCTGTGATCATCTTCATTTTACAGATGAAGAAGCTGAGGCAGAAAGGTGGTTTGTTTCCCTTGGGGGGAGGGGAGTTATGCCCCGCTCAGAAATGTCGGCGGCTGGGCTTGAGCCCAGGTCTGGCTGCTGGGCTTGGACTCCGTGACTGCCAAGGCCCCTTCCAGCTCTGTCCTGAGTCCACGTTCTCCTTCTGACACTCTGTGACTCTGGAGAAGCCCACCTCAGCCTCTCTAAGCCTCTATTTTCTCATCTGTACAATGGGGAGAATATCTCTAGCACCTGCTTGCTCCCTCCCACCCTGATGTCAGCAGCTGCTGCCACCCGTGGTGGCCTCCTCACGTCTAGCAGCTGGAGGGGTGTTAAGGGAAAGCCACTTAATTGGATCATAGATTTAGTGCTGGAAGGGACCTACAGATGGAGAAACTGAGATCCCAGGGAGGGAATTGACTCCCCCAGGGTCTTGCCGCTCAGGAATCTCTGAAGCAGGTTTTAGACCTGGCTGGGAAGTCTGTTCAGATCCTCAGAAAAACATCATTTAAAAGCTGCTCCCTCCTCTGTGCTCTGGCCAGTAAGTGCCCGCAGAGGCAAGCCCCCCTGGTTGGCCCCGCCTCCCCTCCCCTCCATGGGCAGCCATACAAAACACCTTTAATTCACTCATTTCTCTCCTCCCAGCTGGATCCTCTCCCGGACAAGGTCTTGCAGCAAAGGTCTAATGCCAACGCGATCCACTCTATGGAAAAAGTCATCGAAACCCACAGTGAGTATCTTCTAAGTGGGGCAGCCTTCCTGCTCTACTCATCCCTCTCTCCGGCTCTGATGGCCCCCCAAGGTGCCCCTGTGCCCTCACCAGCATCCCCTCTTCTGGCTACCTCCAGACTCTGGGGCCCACCCTGAGGGAATTCAGAATAATCGGGGCAGGAGTTTGACATAAAGTCAAGTTCAGGCACTGTGCCAAGTCTTTGGAGCTACAAAGAGGCAAAGATAGCGCCTCCCCTCGATGAGCTCCCAGTCTAATGGGGAAGACAGGCATGTGTGGATGAGCTGGAGAGAGCGGGAGGAAAGGTGCCAGCATTGAGTGGATCAGAAAAGGCCCCGAGAGAAGGGGGTGCCTTGGCTGGGTCCTGAAGGGGCCGGGGGGGCCAGAAGGCTTAGGTGAACCTGAGGCACGGAACCTTGGCCCAGAATGTGCTGTCAAGGGCATCCATTTCAGCCAGCCTTTGTTGACTGCCTGGCACACCCAGACACCGCTAGGTTCTGCTGTTCTAGGCTCCACACTGCACTAGGCTCTGGGAAGGCTGCCCATGAGCACAGCTGATGGGCAATCCAGGAAGGCTTCCCATAGGAGGGGACAAGAAGGCAGATAAGGGTCCTTGGTGGCAGGATAGATAGGGGACTAGACATCTCCAGTCCATCAGTCCTCTCAGAGAGAAGGTAGAAGTCACAGCTCTCCCCACACTCCAAGCATCCAAGGTGGTAACAGAGGCAAGAAGTGCCCCAACCTGCTCACAAAGCAGCCTCGCCACCCCTCTTTGCTCCATGTAGGCAAAGGCTTCAGATGCCAGTCTGAGGAGTTGGCACTCCCCCTGCAGAAGCTCCCGTAGCAGCCACATGAGCCCCCTGGCCATTCTGTGTCTGTGGTGTCCATCTCCTTCCTACACACCTTTGCACAGTCTCTGCCCCCTGGTATGCCCTCCCTGAGCCAGGTCACACAGCTTGGGATAAAGGTAGACAGAGGTGACCCTCGGCCTCAGCCAAGGGATAGGGGTTGTGAATTTTATGTCAGGGTTTTTTTAACATAAAATTTCTGGGTCTGTGGTTCCCATATGTGTTCCAAAAGCAAGCCGCTTTTAATGCTTGAGCAGCCTGGGGATGGCAGCCTGCCCTCCACTGGGGCCAGGCTCAGGGACCCCTAACCGCTGCTTCTCCTCCTTCAGGCAAGTACTGGCGCTCTCTACACCGCTTTTCCTCCACGGTGGGCTACTCCCTCCTTGAGGCTCAGAAATGTGAGAATGAAGAGGCAGAGACCGTCACCGCCCTGGCCTCGCTGTCTGTGGGAGTCAAGCATGCCGAGAAGAGGTGGGTTTCCCTTCTCCCTGCCCGCCTCTTTGGTCCAGGGAGCCTCAGGGATGGTCCACACTGAGCTCCCTTGGCATCAGTCTCAGCAGTGATTTAATGGATTTAACGAGCCCTCTCTGCTCATTGATTTTTCACCTACATTGCTGTTGTCTGATGGCCCGAGGGCTTATCATGCCAGGAGCAGGACCCAGCATGCCCCTCATCCCAGCAGCCACGACCACGAGGTCACTGGGCTGTGTGACCCCTCAAGGCAGATAATGCCCAGAGCTTTTAGGTTGCTGAGGGGGTGGCAGCTGGGGGGGGGGGGAGGGCAGCAAGGATGCCAATATTTGACTTTAGAAAACAGGCAAGCATCACTAACCGCCTCCAGTTGTGACAAACTCTTAGAAATATGTGGAAGGAAGTTTAATCCAGAACAGATTGACTTAGTAAAAAAAAAAAATGACTTCTCAGAGTGGGGGAAGCATAGTGGGGAGAGGCCGAGGGGGAGGGCCAACAAGCTGGGTGGCAGCAGGCAATTTCGTTGATCAAGAAAACCCAGTGTGTAAAATGCCTGTAGAGGGTCTGTGACCCTGAGCCTGAACTGACTTTCTCTCTCTCTCTCTCTCCCCCTCCCTCTCTCCCTCTGTTTCTCCTTCTCTCTCCTCTCTTTTCTGTCTCTGTCTCTCTCTGTGTCTCTCTCTCCCTCTCTCCCTTTCTCCTTCTCTCCTTCTTTCTGTCTCTGTCTCCATCTCTCTCTCTCTCTCCCCTCTCCCTCTCCCTCTCTCTCTCCTTTCTCTCTTTCTCGCCTTCTCTGTCTCCCTTTCTGTTTCTGTGTCTCTGTCTGCCTCTCTGTCTCTCTCTGTCTCTGTGTCTGTCTGTCTCTCTCTCCCTCTCTCTCTCTCCTTCTTCCTTGCCTTCTCTGTCTCTCTCTCTCTGTTTCTGTGTCTGTGTCTGTCTTTGTCTCACTCTGTCTCTCTGTCTCTGTCTGTCTCTCTCCTCCCTCTCTCTCTCCCTCTCTCCTTCTTTCTCTCTTTCTTGCCTTCTCTGTCTCCCTCTCTGTTTCTGTGTCTCTGTCTCTCTCCCTCTCTCTCTCTCTCCCTCTCTCTCTCTCCTTTCTCTTTCTCGCCTTCTCTGTCTCTCTCTGTTTCTGTGTCTCTGTCTCTGTCTCTCTTTCTGTCTCTCTCTCCCTCTCTCTCTCCCTCTCCCTCTCCCTTTCCCCCCTCTGCCACCTCTTCCCGTGTCTCTTCCCCCTTCCATGACTTTGGGGTGAAACCACAGGTCAGATGACGAGCCCATGGAAGAGGAGCCCCCCCTGTAGTGTCCAGCTCGAATCCGCTGGTCTCTGGTTTGTGCGTCCTTTGTCTTGAAGCTCTGCCAAGAAGATTCCTCTTGTTCCTCCTGCGTCCTGTCAGGGTGTTCTCTCAGAATACGCAAGGACAGCCAGGTGTGACGTAACAACAGGACTGGTCTTTCTGGATACGGAAAACGAGTCTTTCTGCATCTACAGATCTCTCGATATACATATAGAGATATATCTACGTGCATAGATATATAGACACGCGCGCCCACACCCCCACCCGCAGACATCCACGGCCTCTCCGCATGGACGCGGACCGCCGCCGAGCACCACACGCGTGTGAGCCAGGCGCTCTTTCTCCATTCCAACGTGGGAACCGTGAGGAGAAAGCGGCCGGTGGCGGCCTGGGGCAGATGGGCCACGTTGCGTGAAAACAGACCGCAGCCGCCGCCAAGGAGCCCCAAGTTTCAAAGCTCTAATAAAACAGAAAACAAACTTCCTTAAAACTGGTGCTTAAGGTTTGATTACCCACAATTCCACAGTCTCCGTTGAAACCACTCGACTCACCGAGTAGCTCGTTCGTTTGTTTTTTTAGCAGAAGAAAAGAAGAGAAAAGAGCAGGGGAAAGGGTTGGTGACTGGCCTGGCCGGGAGTCGGAGCCGGTCTGCGAGCCCCGTTGCGCGATGCGCGAGGGCGGTTTTCAATGGGGAGGGGGCCGCAGACTAATCTCTCTCTCTCTTTTGATAGAACAAAATCAGAAAAAGCCAAGAGCGCGCCCCGGAGGAATCGGCTTTAGCTTTCCAAAGCCGCCTGAAGATGAGAGTTTGTGCCTTTTTTTCAATTGCTCTGATGGACTTGGTGTGGCTGATTTTCCCGAAGTTTGAAGGACAATGCCTTAAGTTGAAAAGAGAAGACAAAGCGGGACTCTGGAGCCGAGATCTGCCAGCGAGCCCAGAGCGAGCGAGTGGGAGCCTCCGGCCTGTGCCAGCGTTGGCTTGGGACTGGAGGCCGGCCGGCCTCCCCGCCCGCAGCGCCTCGGGCCGTCTCTCCTGAGCTGGGGGGCGGCGCGGCGGGCCGGGCCGGGCCGGTTCGCTTCCGTTGGTTTTCTGTTTGTTTTTTGTGGTTCTATTTCATTTCATTGCTGTTTAAGACAAATTAAGGGAGTTGCCCCCAAAGTGGCAAATACTGTTGGGTGTTTTGAAGTCTGACAAATTTAAAACAATCCGAGGCGTTTTCTTTCCGGCATTGATTCGCTAAGTCGAATACAGCAATTGGGTTGTTGACGCATGTAATAGACAAACTTGCAGTTTAAGATTGGGGTGCTTTTCCCTGAGAGCAGATTAGCATGAGGTATTGCTTCAAATGTAGGTATAAATAGGTATATATATATGTATGTATAATGTATATTCCAAATGTACTCCAAGCTTAGAAACTTGATTCTTATGAAATCTTGATAAAATATTTATAATGCATTTATAGAAGAAATAAAAGGTAAATATACTAAATGCAGGTTGTAAAAGTCACCTTTTAAAGGTCCCTAGCAAATGGTTTCCTTGTGAATTGGACCAGATCGGTGCTGAGGGAAAGAGAAAATCAGAAAGGCTTCAGATCGCCAGCACGTTCGCCACTGGGCAACTCCCCTCCCTGTCTGCATTTCCATTTCAGGTTGTCTGTTGTGTTGGATTTCTTTTTCGGCTGGCCCTCTGCCTCCCCCCCCTTTCACACACATTCACACGATGAATTCGGGGTTCTTTCTTTGCAGGGGAGGGGAGGTTTGGTAGCAAGAACTAGAGAAATTGGTTGCTCATTTTGCTGTCGGTGTTTTCCAATCCTGAAGAAACCTTGTTTGTGTGGATTTTACATTTGTTTCCCACTGGGCAATTTTCTGACTAGTGATGATGTCAAAAGGCCTTTCTTGCCTCAGTCCTTGCTTGTACTTTTTTTTTAACTTTTTAAGGTCTCGTTTTTTTATTATTATTTTGGGATTTGTTTTGTTTTGTTTTGTACAGTCAGCGTCTTTCTGCCAGGCTGAGGAGATGTTACACAGTTAGAGTTTGTTTTCAGAAATGGAGCATTTAATGAAAAGATCCATGGGTCTCGATACCAGCCAAGGTCTCTTTCCTAAGTTCTGTTCTCCAAAGGACGTAAAGGAGCTGGGTTGCTTTGGACCTTCCACAAAACGTAGCATTGCGTGGGGGCCCCTCCACTGTTGTAGGCATGCAGCTCTACTGGGGAAGGTTTGTTACCCTTAACAAATAGCATTTCTAAACTTCTTCCTTGAAACACCGTTGTTAAGATAGAATTTTAGCTTTTGTTCTCCAAAGACCTTTGGGGGAAAAATGCTTTTGAGAATGTTGAACAGGGGCGAGGAATGTTGTTTTTCCTTTTTTTTTTTTTTCCCTTTCTGCCATCTGGTTTCGACCCTCACTCTGAAGCCCCAGATGCTTCTTACTGGAGTATGGGACTGCAGGAGACCGATTGACACGTGAACTTTTTTGTTTCAAAGTCTATAGAATAGTATATAGTTCACTCCTCTGAACAACCCGTGTTTTCTCTTTCCTTTTTCTGGTGACATTTAAAGTCACCATTTTCCTTCCAAAATTGATTGAATTCAGACTTGTGGAAAGAATTTGAAACTGTGAGGGTGGGGGGATAGTTCCCTCTACAGAGAGGGGGCAGCCAAGGAATTTTCTGAACTTGGTCTAGTTTATGGTTCAGCTTTTCCGATCAACACTAACAGCATGGGAGGATTTCTTCCTTTGTCCTCAGCCGACTAAGAAGGGCAGAAAGACCCAAGTGGACTGACTGGTACCCCTTAACTTCTGTAGGTCTCAAACCTAATTTGGCTCCTTGGGGTTGTTCGGATGGAATTGGTTTTCTTTTGAGGTTTTAGGTTTTTGGGTTGGGGAGGGGATCCAAGGGGAGGAAGGAATCATTTTTTCTCCTCTGCCCTGGCAGCATAGAAAATGGGCACGGGTATCCCCCATTCGTCCTTTCTCTCAGATTTTTCCAGGCTGTTTTCTGGAACACAGCATTCAGTATCAGCAGCAAGGAGAGTATTTTTCGGGGTTCCCTCTTCACAGTTACTGGAGAGAAAAAAAAGGTTTGTCATTTTTACAAGATGCTGGGGATAACCGGGACCTTTCTGTGGCCCAGTTATCATTTTTAGACTTTGTGCTATTTACTGCATGTTGCAAAGACCCATCAAGTGAAATCCCCTTTGGTTTGTCAGCCTCCTTCGGCCCCAGGCAATCTGCTTAAAGCATTGACTGTTTCACTTTGGTTTTTTGTCTTTGGCTGGGGATGGCCGTACTTGGTCTTTCTATAGCGGGATTGCAGGGTTCCCCTTCTCCCGGGCTGAACACAACTGCCGCTGGCCAATGGGTGGAGCTTCCTGTAGCTCTCCGTTCTCATGCCGACTCCAGGGGGGATACTTTCTTCACCCCCTTTCTCACTTGCACCTTTGCCGAAGCTACTGGGGCATTTTTCAAATGTTGGTCCACAGGGTGGGTGAGTGAGCACTTTACTGGCCCCTGGGGAGAGGGATGGGGGTCACTGTTGGCACTCCGGGAGCAGCTTGGGTGGTGTGAAGCCACTATCCCTGTCTGTCCTTTTCATTGTCCCTCCCCTGGAGCCCGAGCATCTCTGACCCTCCAGGACGTGCCTGAGCTCCACCAGCAGAAGTCCGGCAGTTGCTCCCCCAACCTGCAGACCCCTGCAGGCAGGCCAGAGACCTCATTTCTACCCCACTGGGGCCTATCAATGGCTGCTCCCCCCACATCAGTGGTCAGTGGGCCCTGGTTTGAAAGGGCCTCTTGTCAAAGCCCTTTTGTTTGTCCCATTTCTTTGTTTGGAGGAGGATGGTGGCTTCTTTTTTCCAGTGATCTTAGCCCCAGAATCTGCAAGGGGCAGGTTTGCTGCCGAGGTGCTGGGGGGAGGGGGGAGTGTTTTTCAGCTTTGTATTTATTTTCGATCTAGAACATTCCTTTGTATTCGACACAGTCATGCATTCATTCCATTCTGCTTTTTGTAAACTTTGGGGCCCACGTGTTTTCTGGGCATTGATATATATATAAATATATATAAATATATATGAATATATTTTTTTAAGTTTCCTACACCTTGAGGTTGCATGGTCTGTAAGGTTGGCATGTCTTTCTATTGTATACAGATTTTGCACGCCAAACTTGGCAGCTTTGGGGGGGAAAAACAAAAAAACAAAAAACCTGTTTTTTCCCCCCCTCTCATGGCATTTGCAGATTTTTTAAAAGGTGGGACATTTTCTGTAAAGCAAAATGTGGAAGGAGAGTAGGGAGGGGGGAAGTTTGCGTCTTACTGAAATTATTCTGAAGAATTTGTGCTTTTTATTGTAAGAGAAATTAAAGGATTGCTCAGACCTTTGTCATTTTAAGGAAAAAGTTTATCGGGCACTTGTGACCTACCAATCTTAGAGTTTATTGTATTTATGTGGAAACAGTGTTTTGGAGAAACTTTGCCGCTGCCGGCCAAGTGCAAAATGGAAACTGCCTGGGTCTCTTCAAAGATTTCTTGTTCCTGGGGGGTGGGGAGGGAGAGACGTGGTTTTTGTTTGCTTTGTTTCGTTTCCTTTCTGGGGGTGAGTGAATGTAACCCTTTCTCAAGACTGTACTTTGGACAAAAAGACCCAACCTGGAGCCTAAAGAGTTCACTTCTCAGCCCCCACCCACCCCCACCCTTTTTTAAAGCGACTTTTAGATGAAATTATCCATCGATCTCGCGTTCCTTCCGATAAACAGTCAGAGACTGTGTGAGCAACACTGTGGTTTAAAAAAATATTCTATCAACTGCATTGAAAGGAAACCCAAAGTTTCTTCATTGTTCTGAAGCTAAGTCGCTTGGAGGCCGGCTTCCCTTTGTCCTTGATGTTGATTTAAAAAGTATCCTATTGAAAGAAAAAGAAATCTAACAATTTTGTGTGTGTGCTCCATAGTGGAGGCGATATTTTCCATTTATGGGGATGACAGACTTATATATATATATAATATATATATATAAAAGGGGGGTTGAAGCATTATTCGCCCAAGAGCTTATTACAGATATATAGTATCCAAAGCTGTAACTATATTATATTCTCCTTTCTACCTATCCATGCTCAGAACGATGTCACCATTGGTAGCAGCTACCACTTTCCTGTGTCACCCAGACACAATCAGTCTCCCTCTTAATTGTATGGAATCTCCTCCCAGGAAGGGCAGCGGCTTTCTTTGTGCCGACTTCTGCCCGTGGCCCTTGCCTTTGCTCAGTGGACCCAGAGGTCTGTCTGTCTTTCTTTTTCTTTCTTTTCTTTCTCTTTTTTTTGTCACTGTTGTTTCCTCATTCTCATCCTTGTTTCGTTCTGGCTCATTTCCCCCCACTGGCCAATGGTGTCTTTCTCTGACAGTACCGACTTCTATTGGAACTTTCTTAGGAGTCCAGTATTTTGTACCACATTATGACAACTTGTTATTCTTGTGGTGTAAATAAAAAAAAAAAAAGCTCGTTCCAGCGCCAGCTTCGTCTTACGTCCGCACTCTTGTCGTTCTCCATTGGTTGAACTAATTGTGAGTGTCAGCACTAGCGTCCAATGAAACAGGTTTGACCCCAGGTGTTTGACAAGCAGCTGCGGTAGCTGGGAAACCCAGCTCAGAGCCAAGGGAGACAGAGACCGTCTCGGGCTCCGCATTGCCTGTGCAGAGGGATGGCATCGGCAGCTGCTACTAGGATTTTCTGTACCCCTGGAGAACCCTGGCTGAGAGCAAAGAGGCAGAATGAATAGAAGGCCAGCCTTGCAGTCAAGAAGGTCTAGGGTGGACTCCTGCCTCTGATACACTCGCTATGAGGCACCAGTGGCCAAGGTCAAGTTATCTCTGTGCCCCAGACCATTGTCAAAGACTCTAAGTAGCTGCTTTGCCCTAGTGAAGGGAGTTTATATATCAGGTTCCCCAAGAAATTGCAGGTTCGGATTTTGCCCCCCATCCCCAACACACAGCACGCCAAAGGCTTCTGGTGCCTCATCCTGATGCAGATGTGACCCTGCTCCTAGAAAGCCTGGGCAGGTCCCACCAAACTCAGGATGAACCTAAATATGGCATGAGTGTCTTGTCTAAGGAGACCTTCAGGGAGGCTCATCCTGGGTTTGCTTGGGTTATGGCAATCTAAGAGACCATTTCTCAAGTCACCAAAGGTTGTGGAGGGACCATCCTTCATGAACAGATCATACATCCTTGAAAGATGGAAATACATTACAGTTTGGAATGGGGCTAGATCCTTAATATTCACCAACAATGTCTAATGTTAGCCCAAGTGGCTAGGTTCAATTTTTACACTGACAGTAAAATATTCACAACATGACAGGGAGGCAGTGGAAGGTTTATGTTTTGGTTCATGTTGAAAACTGAAATCTCACCATCTCATTCAGTTAATATGAACATTGAGCACAACACAGATCAAAGCCCCTCCTGCCTATGCATAGATCTCTACTACGGCCACTCTCTGCACCCTTGAGGTACTGGAGCCCCCTGCGTTCCCTGGGGCCTGGCCACAAAGGGCCAAAGTCCCTGTTTGGATGCATTGTACCCAATGGTGTCCAAGTCCAGCTTTCAGTGAGCTGGAGGCGTGGGACATTCCAGCAGGGAAGATGAGAGCTGTTCTGCCTTCTCCAATCACCAGAGCTCACAGATGGAGTCCCTTTCAAAATATCTTGATACAAACGGATGGGAACACTTCCATTCCTCTAGAAAATTCTCCTGTATTAGTGGTGCAAAGAGAAGGCATGCAGAAGCCCTCCTTCATGTGCAGGAGATTTAAAGGGCTTAATGGAAGCCCCTGACATAATCTGTTTAGAGGACCATTAAAAATATATTCACAGCACTAAGTTCATTTTATTAGCAGCATGCAATAAAATGCAATGTAAGTTTGGTGCTGGTGCTTCCTCAGACTCAGTCCCTGGCCACCCGGCCACCTGGCAGATCCATGGTGACCTATTTTTGGAAGCAATGAAATTTAATAGTGTCTCATCCTTAAGGTTAACTTGAGTTTCACAGCAGGAGCATTTTACATGTATGAATGAGCTGGTCCTAGTGGAAACACGGACTGAGAGAATTGAGCATTTTCCTCTCCCTGTCTCCCACCCTCCAAGAAAGACTGGGGCAGACTCATTAGGACATTGACTATTTCTGTTAACTATCATGACTACCAGCCATTCTCTGTATTTCAATACCAACCAAATAAGTTTTCAATTCACTTCTCTCCCCTCTTTTCCTACTTTCCCAGTGTCCTGGCCTGTGGTTTTCCTGGGAGACAGAACTCCCAATGAAGGAGTTAGAAGCCCAGTTATTCATCAGTTAATCATTTTCAAAAGCTTTCTGGGAGGCTGAGCCCCCTCCCCCCCCCCCCCGTCCCCAACAGACAGAGCTCTGGAGGGGCCTTCAATGAGTCCAGAGATGGCAGTCCTCTGATTTCAGAGATGGGGAAACCGGCCAAGGGACAGGGAGTGATTCACCCACAGCAGCACAGGAGAGTCCAAGGAAGTGGCGCTCTTCCCTTGTGAGCTAAATAACTGAAGGGGGGTGGGAGGAAAGAGAGAACAAAGCCTCGTCTCATGGAGGGTCAGGGATCAAGCTTAAGATCCGGGTCTTCGGGCCCCGAGGAGGTCTCTCTGCCCACTGGCCACATGGCTCCCCCGTCGTCTGGAGCATGCGGCAAACAGAATCTTCAGAGCCCTCGGCCTGTGTTCTCTAATGACTCCTTGGGCACACCAGGAAATTCTGGCATGGGGAAGGGTAGAACAAAGGAACAAGAGCTGGTCCTGGAGTCAGGAAGACCTGAGAATTTAAATAGGACCTCGGACATGTATGTCCTTGCTGTGTGACTCTGGGTGAGTCACTGCACCTTGGCTTCCTTGGTTTCCTCAACTATGAAATGGGAATCATTACAGAATCTGTCTCCTAGGCTTATGAGGATCAAATGAGAGAACATTTGTAAAGTGCTTAGCCCAGCATCGGCCACAATGTAGGTCCTTAATAAATGCTTGTTTCTTTCCTCAAATAGAACCCTGCTTCCTGGTGAACCTGGAACAATGCCACTTGAGTGTCCTTGTCCCGCAAGTGCTGCTACCTTGCACTCCAGCCTAGCACCTCACCCCACCCCTGGCCTGCCCCTGCTCTCAATGATGTCTATTCAAATTCCTCTCTTCTCTCACTATGGAGACAAAATCTAGTCCATAAAAATTGTCCACAATCACTATGGAGACAAAATCTAGTCCATAAAAATTGTCCATAATCGTCCAAAAATTCACCTAATGAAAACCCTGTTTCTATTCATCTTAATGAGAAAAATTAAGTATTCCCTCAAACTACCCTCACACACTATATCTATTTTCACCCAAATATTCCAGTATCACAAAAACATTGATTTCAGTTGCTTTTAACAAAAGACGAAAAAGCCAGTGTTGAAGCTGGAGCAGGAGGTGAGCAGAGGGAGTCAGGGCACTGCCAAGAGGGAGGGCAGAGGCTGAACTAGGTTGGGGAAATGAAGAGGCTACAAGAATGCAGCTGCGCTCCTTCAGCAGCACGAAGGACACCATGGAGGGGGCTCTCCCTCCCAGTTCCAGTGAATTCCTCCTCATCTCTTCTTGCATTATTTTCACTTTGTAAACTGCCAAATTGATTTGAGGATGGTCTGTCAATCAAGTAAGCATTTACATGTGACTTTACATTCACATTTACTGCACTGTCCTAGGTAGAGAGAGCTGAGAAGAAAAACAAGTCCTTGCCAGTCCTTGCCTTCAAGGAGCTTACATTCTAGGGTCTAGCAGGTACTGAGATAGGGGCTGCAGAACAGCCCATAAGGGGATCTCATTCTAAAGAGGAACCCCACTCGCTCACTTTGCTTCCCCCATGAATGATGCTGCTTGTCTCTTTATATTCCGCTCTGGGTCAGGGAGAAGAAGCACGTGAGGGAGGACAACATGATTAATGGTGGGAAAGAGCCCCCTGATGATACAGCAGAGGCCCCTGAGCCCCCTGGGCTGTGGCACAGCCCTGGCAGTGGTGGCAGCTCACACCTATGGGGATCCTCAGACTTGCTGTCCAGAGGAATTGATCCATAATGATGACAATGATGACAAATCATCTGTAAAGTGAAAAAGAGCCACAAGCTCTTCTTACCCTCCACCAAGTGAGGGTCTATTGAGTGAGGGAGGAACGTAGGCCACCTTTTGAAAGAGCAGGATGACATTTAAATTCGGGAGGCAGTGACTGCAACTGAAAGTGTGCTGAGTCTGGGGTTCACATCTACCCCTAAACACTTCGCACATCGTGACCTTGGGTGGGTCACCAAGTGTCTCTCAGTCTCAGAAAGCACCGGCCTTTCTCCCTAAAAAAAAGTTTCAGCCCATTCCTATTACAGGGAAAGGTGGTACTGGGAATTCCAGTGGAGGACCTGTAGGTAATAGCCACAGGAACAGGCTACCCAAAGAGGAAAGACCAAGAAGCAGCCAAGCTGATGCCCAAGGGACAACCAGGGAGCATTAGAGATGTGACAGGATATGACAGACTTGGGAGAGAGCTATCAGCCAGTGACAGAGGGGAGCACAGTGACCTCAGCAGAAGATCATGGGATGCATGTTCTCTGGATACACTGTTTCCTATCTTTGTGTCTTCTCATGCACAGGCATACCCACTCTACACTGTGTGTATTTGTGGGCAACAATGTGTCCTGGGTTTATAGGAGAAGTGGTTTTTACTTGCTACTTTTCCTTCTATGCTACTTCATTTAATGCCTTTATTTTGAATTAATGATCTCCCCTGAATAACTAGCAAAAGCAAACACATTGATGGGGGCCCATGAGCTTTAGTTTGGGATGGATGTGGACACACATAGTACCTTGAACCTGGGATAGCTCTCCTCAGGGGTAGCCTAAGCAATGCACATACATGTGAATTAGAATGGCAAAGCTTGTCTGCTGAGCTCAACATTTCAGTTTCTTGAGAAGACTTTTCACTGCTACTTACAGCTTAGTTCCAGTTATTTGGGGATGGTAGAAATCAGTTCTCTCTGGTTGCTAAAGAGGACCTTTTCGATCTTTAGTTATGAAGGTGTCTATTCCTAGAGATGATTCATTAGCATCAGCCACCATGTTGCTTCCCAGCTTCTCACACCTTCTCCAACTCTTTCTTACCTATAGATAATTTCACCAAAGGGATTGACTTGGAAGATGGCCATTTGAGGTAAGACTTAGCCTCTCTCTAGATGACTGAGGTGTGTGAATGACACTATGCAGGCATTTTAATATCAATTTCAAGAAAGGTAAGGAATGCTTGGCATCAGAGGCCACTTCCATCTCCTGTACTTCTTGGAAGGATTAAGAGGTGAGTCCCTGTGTGTGAGAATGAAGAACTCTGGAGCCTTTGGTTTGTGCTAGTTCAGACATCCAGAAGCCTACAGACATTGCAGTTGTATAGCATGAGTGTACAATCACTGGACCACAGAATCAGAAGGAGTCCCAGAGATCCAAACCTGGCTTTGTAGATGCAAATTTTGAGACCAACTAGAGAAGGGATGAGAACTGAGTCTAAAACCCCGACATCCTAAAGCACAGGAAATGAGGATGGGTCAATAATGAAGGTGAAATTTCATTTTTCATTGACATATTTACCGACAATATTTCATATTATGTACTCCTCTGTGTCCTCTTGTCATGTCCTAATATAGGATCCTCAGAATTGGATGGGTGAATGAACAAGGAAATGTCAAGACTTTTATTAATTGCTAAATATGTATGAAGAGGAAACCTCTGTCTGTCCCTCTGAGTGCCTTGCTGCTTCAGCTCATTGCTGATATTTTCATTCACATTTCCAAAATAAACTATGTTCAAGACAGGCTCCAGTTTACTCACTGCCTCTAGATGTGAGATTAGGAACACTGACTTTCAGTTTCATCTTTGCTGTGAATTCCATTATTCTTCCTCAGTTTCTCCAGGATACAAATTCCTGGATCTTGACGTAGGACAGGAACTCCTGCACTTGGTCCACAAGTTCCTCAGTTCTCCATGGAGGTTCCCCAGTCATCCCCTGTCAGATGCCTTTCTTTTCTGTTGTCTATCTCTGACATTATTCCAGTTACTATAGTTTGGTAGCCTAGGTCAATGTGCCTCCAGGCTCATGGCAATAGTCATGGCTTTTCAGCAGGTCAAGTCCATAGTCATATTCAGTAATGTACAAATGACCCCTCAGACAACTAGGCCCACCCATTCACTGGACTTTTTCAACCAAGAGTCCTCAGTATTTAGTACTGCCTCCTGTGTTAGAGCATCTTAATTCCACGCACTCGTTCCCTGTTTCAAAGTACCCCCATTGGAAGACCTTTAAAGCTGGGGATAAAGGCTTGCACACCTTTCCAGTTGTCTTTAATGCCTACCCTCACACACCACCAGCAATGGCTAGTGTCCTACAAACTACAACATTCAATGAATCAACCTGTGATGAGCTAAACATCAAATATGTTGTATTATAACACAATGACTTAATAAAGCAGTTCTCTAAACAAGTGAAATGTGGCAAATGACACAGAAAATATGCAGATTACTAAATGTGATAACAGCACTTAATATGCCAACAAAGGTGGTGCCTTAGTCAAACTGAGACCGTTAAAGACCTTAGCCTGAAAAGACCCAAGTCCCCCACTGCATCCTGGGCCATCTCCAGGCATCTCAAAGGACGTCTGGAGGAGAAGGTGAAGCTGGTGACTCTGCTTGGCCCTGCCTCACTTAGATCCAATTCACTTGCATGTCACAGTATCACCTCCCTGACGTCATGGTCCTCTTTGAGAATGAAGGACAAGCAGCAACAAAGCAAAGCAATGACATCAGATAAATTGAAGGTGGCTTCACATGCACATGCTCTTAAACAGTTATTTCATACAATAATAAGCATCGCTGAGTTCAGCTGAAGCAAAATTAGTGTTTGCTCCAGCCGCTCACTCTAAGTAAGTAGCAGACCCATCTGCCCATGCTCAGACATCCTCCCTGGCAGCCCTCACTCCCTTGTGGCAATAGCCTTCTCTTTCAAAGCACATCACTCTCCCTCCCTTTGTGAGACCATGACATTCTTTTAAATTTCTACTGTATCAAACATGGGTGTTTCCAGCCAAAAGGAAGAGTAAGAAAATGTTTCCTTCACTCCCTTCCCAATCTCCTCCTCTTACAATTTGTGATTTAAACTGAGTATATTGATCTTGGGTTCTTGACAGGCATGGAAAGTATACCATTAATTATTTCCTGTCTCTCCAAATAGTTCTAAGTTAGCTCCAAGCCCCCAGGTCAGCTTCTGTTGACACAAAAGTCAACAGGGAATGCTTTTTTCCCCTTCTCTGCCTCTGCACAGAAGCAAGAAGTAGAATACAACAACAGTTCAGGTACATTGGCTTAAAGTTTTAAATTATAGTTTAAAACTTAGAAAGCCAAGTTAAAAACAAGCACTTAAAAAGAAAGGCTAAGCTCCTTCAGCCCAGAGAGAAGCAAAGGAGACAAAATGAACAAACCTCCATCATTCAACCTACAGAGAAAGGGAGGAAGGAGGCAGGGAGGAAAGAACAAGAGCTTTCTTGCCCTCTCCATCCCAGCCCCAGATCCCTCTACATTGCTGCCAGTAGTTGGACTTGTTTCTGCTCTCTGTGGGTCTTCACAAGTGCCTCTTTCTTGCAATATTCTCTACTTCTCCCTATTGTGTGCTTGGCTTGGTGTCTTCTACCAACAAAGGTCAGTCAGTGGCACTCTGGGTAATCTGCATCCAGTTGGGGACAGTCCCTGTCTCTCTGTGCTTCATGCCCAAGTCTTTGGGCAAAGTTCCAGAAGGTGGGCTCCACAAACATCACCTCCTTTAAACCTCAAAATAATACTGGGGAGTAAGAACCATGGATATTGGAGGCATTTTAGATGAAGAAACTGAGGTTCAAGGTGATGGTTGAACTTTCCCATAGTCACACATCTCATAAGGGTGGAGATAGGATTCTAAGGCAGATCCCTGACTCCACACCCGACAGTCCCTACTACATCAGGCTGCATCTCTAAGGAAGGAATGGGGACAATGAGACAAGAAGAAAGGAAGGATGCTGTGTGTAATGTGAATGGGATATAAGATCTTCCCTGCCCATTAATAGGCCTCACATGGAGCCCATTAGGGGAGGCTTGCTTATAGGGAGACTTTCACACCGTTTGCTAATTTCTAATTAGGCCCTGAGTCAGGAGGGTTGGGATGCCCTCTGACCCTGAAGGAGTCTAGATACTCTCCGAGTTGATATTTTGCTTTGGGGCTTGCTTATGAGAAGGACCTCGTGATTCCCTGGTCAAGATTTGAGGTATGTTCAGAGGCTCCCTGACTGCTCAGATGTAAAGGCTCTATCCATCCAAAGATGTATATAAAAATGTATAGTTGATTCAGGCAGTTAGAGCCCTGTCTGTTGGTCTCTATTTTCTCTCTTTATATTTTCTCTCAAGGTCAGGGTGCTGACTTTACCCCTGAACTAGTGAATGTAATTAAAAAGATTTTTGGTCCCTTGAATAGCTACCTCTCCTAGTAAAGCAGATCTGAGAACCTGTGCCAGCAGCCAGCCTGGGGATGCCAGGGTAGTTGCTGCTACACGGTGAAAGGATCCAGAAAGTCAAGGTCCCCAGTGGAATATCTATGAAATGATCTAAAGCTTCAGGAAGAGAGAAGGAAGCCAGGAGATGGAAAAGAAAGTGGCAGTGGAAACATGGAAAGGATGAGCCCAGGGAATGTGGATGTACTGTCTGTCACAGGAGAGAGATTTAAAGGCAGATATCTCGGGGCCATTCTTAACAGAGAAGTCGCCGGGTGAGATTCAGAGATTTGGAGCACTAAATCCTGTGCCAGGAAACTAAGGCATGATGTCACCTTCTGGAGTGGGGGCAGCATGAGGCTTTTTGGAAGAAGCAGCTGTGGGAGAGGAAGGTTGGCCCAGCTTTTCAGTAATCCATTAAGGAGAACAAGGATCAAGACTGTTTATGAATTGTTTAGAAACCAAATGGTTGCTAGAGAGAGACCTGAATGAGGCATCCTCCAGAAAGAGCCATGCGGTGGTGAGTGACTGCAGGAGCACAGGTGAAGGGATCAAAGCCACAGGCAACTTTGACCTGAGTCTGTACACGATCAGCTGTGGGTAGGGTGAAGGGGGTAGAAAAGGTACCACACACACACAGACACACCACACACAAACAGGCACAGACACACAGATGCACCACACACACAGACACACCACACACAAACAGGCACAGACACACAGATGCACCACATACACAGACAGAGACCCACAGACACACCACACACACACACACACACACACACACACACACACACACACACACACACACAATTTTAAAGATGCCTCTATTATCTCATCTGCTGCTTACAGTAACTGTGTAATATAGGGAAGAGATCATTATCCCATTTTACAGATGAAACTCAGGTTCAGGATGTCAAGTGAGTCACCCAAGATTATTGTCAGAGGTGAGATTTGAACCCAGGTCTGTGACTCCAGCACTAGCTATTATGCCATGTTTTACATGCCAAAGGGAAGATCTAATTAACTTGGTTGGGTAGTTAGATCCAGAAAAGGCTTTGGAAAGTATGGGGCTGATTTTTTAAAAGTGTTTTTGTTTAAAGCAATGAGATCTCTTCCTCTGATGCCCACTCCCCTCACGCAGGCACTGATCGCATCTGGACTCTGGCAGTAGCTGCTGGGGGCTACTGCCTCAAATCTGTCACCCTCCATTCAATCCCTAAAGTGATTTTCCTAAAGCACAGATCTGACCATTTGGGGCCAAGGTGCCAAAGAGATGCTGAGTGGCTCTGGCAGGCAGAGCCCTCCCCGCGTCCCCCAGGGCAGCTCCCGAGCCACCCCAGGAGGCCAAACGGCTCAGCCACTGCAGGGAGGTGGCTTCTCATCTTGACAAAGGCAGCTAATTGTCAGAATGAGGTGCTTCCTAGAGAATTGTTGATTTCTTCCAAAAGACTGTGTTGCTTTCTCTTGTGTTTGTGTTGTCTTCATTGCCAAAGATAGCCTGCTCCTCCTATACCGTGAGCCCTTGTCTGGTGCAAAGATCTGAAAAGAGAGAGAAAAGCAGTCTGGAAAAGCCAGCGCAGGAACCTCCAGTGGTGGTTGAAGTCAATGAATCAGTGAGGACACTGGAAGTGCCTACTGTGTGCTGAGCCCTTTGTCTGAAGTGCCTACTGTGTGCCAAGATGTTGGGAAATAGTGAAAATGAAACAAAAACAGATCCTGTCCCTTTAGCAGCTTAGATGTTGTTAGGGCAGACAACATGTATGTGTATAAGGACACACAAAATACATCCCAAATTAATACAAGGTAATTGTTTTGTGGAAGAAGGTACTAAGACTTACACATACATACATGCATGCATACATACACACATCCATGTATGTATATTTATGTAAAATATGGCTGTATACATATATTTTGTGTAGAGATATAGATGTAGACAGCATCAAATGCAGTGTTCCACACCCATTGCCCCTCACCTCTGCAGTGAAGGGAGGGAAGGGCATTTTCCCTGAGCCCTTCTCAAGGTTATCATAATTACCCAACCAGTCATTTTGTTGCTATTTTGAGTTACATTGTAGCGGCCCTTGTTTAGCATTCTCCTGCCTCTTCTCACTTCACTTTTGCCCTTCCTAGAAACCTTTCTAGGCTTCTCTGAATTCTTCATGCTGGCATTTCTTATAGCCGGACACTATCCCATCACACTACCAAAGCCCATTCGGTCACTCCCCAGTCACTGGGCACCCACTTCATCTCCTGTTTCCTGCTGTCACATCAAGTGCTACTGTGCCCTCCTTGGGATAAATGCTCATCGGGGTGGACTTTGGGTCCTATTTACCAGAACTTATGATGACATTGTATCTCAGGAATCTCATCAATTCAGCTGTTCCCACCTATGATACAGGTTGCAGCTTATCCTTGCCTGGGACTCTTGTCATGTACTTCCCTCCAGGGCATACATCCCTCCAGCAGGGATCCCTCCTTGATTTCTTCTGACATCACAAAGGTACCAGTGGTGCACAGGGGGCCCCTGGTCACCCTTATTCACCCTCTTTGACCAGTCCATCTTCTTTTCCTCTTATACGAGCGAAGCAAGGTCTGGGCTGTGCTCAGGATACCTGGGATGGCATCTCACCACGTGGAGACCCTGGGGATCCCACTTCCAGGAAAGTTAGGACAATGTGGAGTGGAAATGCCTTAGAGAGACTGCACTGTCCACTTGGACATTCAGCAATTGGCTCAAGGCTGCTGCCTGTGGAGCTGGTAGGAGCCAGAAAGGAGGGCCTCTTCAAAGACCCTGCCTCAGCCTCGGTTACTCTCTGTGGTCACTTTCCTTGTGGCCACTCTGCTGGTGGCATGATTCCTTCACTCAAACTGTCCACAGAGATAATGCCATAAGAAAAGTGGCCTTGGAGTCCTCTGCCCTCTGAGGTTACATCATCCCCTCCCATGAAAGCTGGACATTGGGTCTCGGCCTCAGTATCTGTTGGTTTCTATTCTCAGTGAAGGCATTCAGAGAGTACGTTTGGGCTCCCCAGGATCTGCATGGATGAGTGGATTCACCACTCCAGCATCAATGCCTCAGGCACCAGCTTCTAAGTTATTTATCGATTAACATATAAAACTGTACTAAGACTTTGGGGACAGCCTGAACGTGTCTGTGCATCTATGTGTGTATACACATGTATTATGCACATATGTACATGCATTATGCATATGTATGTACTATAAATATACATTTGTTCTCTACATATGATGTATTGTCTCTTTCTATCCTAGTGTTAAAGCAGAAGGTAGCCATAAAATAAGATAAATATTTGTAAATGGGAGCTATTAAAAAGAAAATTGTGTATTTATGTGTGTAATACGTTTAAACACCGTCTGGGGTCAAAGCAAAGTATCAATGAAAGTGAAACAAGCAAGTGAAAATGGGAACTATTAGAAAGAAATCCATGTTCAACATGGTTTAAATCTTTTAAGTGCCGCTTATTTTTTTTATTGGTACTTTCAGCTTAGTGGCATAGTGCATAGAGTGCTGGGCCTGGAGTCAGGAAGACCTGAGTTTGAATCCAGCCTTAGACACTTATTTAGCTGTGTGACCCTGGGCAAGTCACTTAACCTCTGTCTACCTCAATTTCCTCAACTATAAAGTGAGAAAGCTAGGAAATAGCAAATAGGAGGCAGGTAAAACCCACCCCCCTGATTTGCCGTGAGGATCAAAGAACTTTAGCACAATGCCTGGTACCTAGTAGACTTTATATCAATGCCAATAATTATTATTATCTAGCATCACTGTCATTTCTACAAATTTCTCTCGTGATTCCTCTGACCACCCCCAGGAATAAACATTTAAAAAGCAAAAGAGGAAAATATTTTGGCAAAACCCGCCAATATTAACCATTCCTGACAGCCTGCCTCTCTCTCCTTTTCTCTCTTCCTCTGTCTCTCTGTCTGTTTGTCTCTGTCTCTGTCTCTCTGTCCTTCCTCCCCCTGCTCCCCTTCCTTCTTCCCTCTCTCTGTCCCCTCCTTCTCTCTGTTCCTCCCACCACCTCCTACAACTCCTGCAGGTGAGCCTCTCATGACTTCTTGGCTGGAGCGGTATAGACTCATTCCAGCTCTCTTCTTGTCTGAAGTCTGGTCCCATTCTCCTCACTACTGCCTGGGCAATGCTCTGTTAACAGTCTTCCCCTACTCATCAGCCTTCATTAGCTGCCCTGCTAATCAAATAAAGTATTGATTCTTCATCAAGATGTTTAAAGCCCCACCCTGTGAGAAGAGTGGAGGATCTCAGAGCTCTCTGGAGTTAGAGGACAGGCCGATGATGGTTGCTACCTGGGGACCTGGAGTCAGTCACCTCCTATCCTTAGGCCTCAATTTTACCAATTATAAGATGAGGAAACTGTACTATACAGCCTCCTAGGGCCCTTCCAGCCCTTGACCTGCAATTCTGTGGTCCTATGGCCATCCAACCTTGACATTGCTTCATCTCTCCCTCCTGCTGCCCCCTCCTTTATTGAGCACACTTTAAAAAAAATTCCTCACTATATAGCTACATAATCATCAGTCCAAATTCCTTTATCAACCATGCTCAAAGATGTCAGTTTAAAATAATCTACATCTGAGGTCCGTCCATCAGCTCTCTGTTGGGAAGTGAATGGTGTGTTCCAGCAGCCTCTTTTGCTCAGTAGCAAAGTGGTAAAGTGAATAGAGTGCTGGGCCTGGGTTCAAATTCAGCTTCAGACACTTACTAGCTGTGTGACCCTGGGCAGTCACTTCACCCAGCTTGCCTCAGTTTCCTCATCTGGAGAAGGAAATGGCTGTATCTCTGCCAAGAAAACCCCAAATGGGGTCATGAAGAGTCAGATGTGACTAAAACAACTGAACAACAAAACAGCACCAATCAGACTTTCCAAGTTTTCCAGAGTTTTCTATCCATCATATTGTTCTAGTTGTACAAATCATCTTTCTGCCCACTCTGCTCTGCATCTGTTCACAGAGGTCTTCCAAGGTTTCTCTGAAACCGTCCTTTTTGTCATTTTTTATGGTCCAATAATAGTCCATTCATTCATGGGCCAACATTGGTTTAGCCATTGTCCAATAGGACTTCCAGTTTTGTTCTATCTCCAAAAAAAAGTTACCAAAGATATTCCTGCAAGTACGAGCCTCTTGCCTCTTTTTGGATTTCTTTGGGGGATCACTGGGTCAAAGGCATGATTTGACCACTTTCTGGAATCATGCAGTTTGGCTCCTGCAACTCCCTCTTCCCCCAGCCAGACTGGATCATTCATTGCTCTCTGCTGTCCTCATGCTGCTCCCCACCAGCCAGGCTCAGCACAGTATCCTGGCCCATCTCCTCCCATCTCAAGAAGCTCAGTTCATGCACCCCTGTCCCCTCCCTGCTATCCCTCCCGGTATCTCTCCTGGCCCTCTCCTCTGTCCTCATTTCATTCTGGATGTATTATTTTGTGAGGGGCAGGAGGTCCTCGGTTCAGATTCTCGCTGCCCCTTAGTTACTGTGTGTCCTTAAGGAAGCTGACTAACCCCTCTGGTCCTCTCCATGGCATGCTAGACCAGCAGACTTCTCAGGTCTCTTCCATCTCCAAGTTCCTGCTTCAGCATCCTGTGAAATGAGTAGAGTTTCTTGAAAGTGGGACTGATGTCCTATCTTTCTATCCCTAGCACACTTACTCACACAGAGCAGGCACTCAGTAAGTGCTGTGGAGTTGGACAGAGACAAATCTGCCAGGCGGCTTGGGATCTGAACCGTCTTGATGGTGATTGAGGCCCGAAGGCCTCAAGCTTCCTCCCACATTGCTGACATCCCCTGCTGGCTCTCTGGTTTGATCTGGCCCTGCCAGACCTGGTGAGCTCCCAGACATAGGGAGGGTGATAGGAGGGTGCCACTTCTCTGGAGCAATGCCTGTTCTCTGTCTGGGCCTCCCCTGGCCCAGGCCTGGCCCTCCCACAAGAAAGCAGCCTTTCCAGGGCATGCCTGTAATACCTACTGCAGAGCCCTTTGCTGCTGGGCTCAGGGGGCCCGGAGGAGGCAGCAGCCAAACCTCAGATGTTTGGGGTTTCCTGGTTCCATGACCCCAGGCAGTCTTTTTCCACTCCACAGCGTTTCCAATTATTTTATTATTGGATTTGGTAAGTCTGATTGCACTCCTTGGCACTCAGCTACCTGGGCTTGTTCCAGTTCCAGCAGATCTGGGAGTCTAATAATAGAGAAAGCCACAGAACCAGCCCCCCATCCATTGCCCAACTTTCCAGGGGGATCTGTCCCACCGCATCCTACTCCCAGAATCATCTGGCCCCTTTCCTTCCAGAGAGCTCCATTCAGTCATGGAGCTCCCAGAGCTTGTGGCTCCCCTTTCAGAAGGACGGGCTGGGAAGTGGAGAGACCTTGCAGGACACAGGGCTGTGCAGCGAGTGGGGGCAATGCTTACCTTGGAATGACTCAAGCTGGGCCTTTCCCAAGACTGGGGTTTGTGAGGCCAGCGAGCCCCAGCGTGTGAGGAAGGAAAGTTAGATGAGAGACCCCCGAGACCCTCGGCTGCTCCTGCCACCTGGCTCAGGATACAAGGAACAGAAACTTTATAGACTCCGGCCCAGTTATAAGGAGTCACATGCAAGGCTGCTTGGGGGCCATTCTGACCTCAGCAATTGGAATGGGGTTTTTGCCTTTCAAACATATATATGTATGTATGTATAGTTATATGTATATATAGTATATGTATATATTAAATTTTATTATGTATTTTATATTTTACAATTTCTATGTATTTTTAAGATGTCTGCTTTCTGGTAACCTTGCACAGTTCTTCTAGGGGCCAGACACAGCTGGATCAGAGCAGGGGTGGACCGGGTTCAAGGTCGCATCAGACAATCTCAGGCTCTTTCCTTTCCTTTGGCTTCCCTTCTCACTCTCCCTGGACTTTTAATATTCAGGAGTTTCAGGCATACACCTTGACTAGGCAGGAGGGAGGAGTCATTGGCAGCTTCAGTCCCAGGCACTTACAGCCTCCTGCTCCAAAGGTAAATGGAGTCAGCTTCTGCCTTTGGGTTGAGGTCTAGAGCTAGAATAGGATGGTTCAAGTGCCTCATTTTACAGATGGGGAAACTGAGGCCCAGAGAGGGGCAGTGTCTCACCTGAGGCCACACATAAGGACATAGAAGAGTAAGAGATTTCTGATGAGTGTGAGTTTCTCTGGCACCACAGCCAGCACTCTGTGCACTGTTCCCAGAGGGAGGTCCTGGGCATGTCTGAGTGGGCATGATGGGCCCCGCTACCAAATGGGTACACGTATACAGATAGCTATGCACAGTCAGTGATCCTTGCTGCCTGGGCTGGGCCATCCCCTGAAAAGGGGGAAATGAGGCCTGCATTCTCTCCTTCTCCCCTGTCCCTTCTTCCAGAGCACAACAAGGGAGGGGCAGGGGATTTCTTTCCATCGTCCCCTCCCTTGAGAATCAGAGTTTGAGATAAGGTTGATTGCAGGGGGAGCTCCTCAATCTGACCAGGGACTCCCCTATTCTATGTCCCTTAAAGTGTCCAAGATGTCCAATGATGACCTTCCCCCCCTCTAAGCCATGGTCTGTCATCCACCCCGAAGCTAACCCAAGAGCACTGTCCTCTTGGTCGGAAGTGCTGAGGCAGGTTCTCTCTTTTCTACAAAGGAGGGGATGGAGACCCCTGGAGGTGACATGACTGGGGCAATGTCAGCAGATAATCAGAGGCATGACTGGTGGTTTATCGGCCAAAGGAGGACCCAGAGACATACCTAGGGTGGAGTCACTGCCCCTGAGAAACCTGGACAGCACCAGCTTCCCAAGGCCCCACATGACCCTGACCCTCCTCTGGTAGGTGGAACTGCAGTTGGGCATGGTGCTTTATTCCTTAGATACATTTGCTGGCTCTCAGTGGGGTGGGATGATGTTAGTGGGGTGGGGCAGTCAGCAGAGGACGAATGACTGAATTGAGTCTTTGCTGAGCTCCTGGGTTTTTGTTAAGGTGGGTCCAGGTCGCAGTGCAGCCACAGCTGGCCCTGAGCCCTTTCATGATTTTCTTTATCTTGTTGGTTCTGTGCCCAGGAGTGAAGACCGACGACAGCCACTGGTGTCATTGTGCTGATTTCACTGTGCTCAACTCTCCTGGGCTGGCATTCATGGAAGAAGGCCTAACCTTCCTGGGGAGGATGGAGGCTCCAGGGATATTCGAACTGGGTCCATCCAAACTGCCTGTGCCCCTGGGACCAATGATGTGGGTGCTGCCACCCAGAGGGGGAGGAGCCCAAAGCAACTGGGCACTGTCACTGGCTCCCTCTGGTAAAGGGGGAGAGCATGCAGCCTCCTGGGTGAGCACCGAGCTTCTCAATGCCAAGTTCTTATTTGAGGAATGATGGCATTCCCATGGTGCCTCACTCACAGGATATGTGTGGGTCATGCTCTGCCACAAGGAGAATTTGAACTCTGCTCTCCTGACTCCAAGGCCAGCATTGTATCTGCTTCAGGGGGGCTGGTCTTCAGCCTCCTTGGGCATAGTGAAATGTAGACTCTTTTCCTCACACGCCGTGGCGTGCACACACATACATGTACATGTGCATGTACCCACACACACAATGTGTGCCCCCATACGTGCACAGACAATGCACCCATGTGCACTCATGTACATATATGCACAGATGCATGTATGCACGCAGAACACATTCACAAACACATGTACATGCAATGTACGCTATTCCTAGCACAGCAACACTATACACAACTACATGTACACACATGTGGACACATGTGCACACAATGTACATACACACGTATAGACATATGCACATACTTGTATGTATCTTGGTTAGTTAAAATGATCTGATTAAGCCCCCTCATTTGACAGAGGAGGAAATGAGGCCTATAAAGCCATGATGAAACAGGAAGTCAAGATTTGAACCCAGATCTCCTCACTCCCAATTCAGTGTGCTTCCTGTTGCTCCTTCCTGGACCTCAGTTTCCTCTCCAGTGAAATGAGGTCCCTCCCAGCCCTGGATCTAGGGCCTTTGGTTTCATTATTGGACACTTTGAAGCCTTGGTGGTGGCCCCTCCCCACTTACAATCCTGGCTTAGAGGGAGGCTCCAGAGTGCTCATGCTATAAATAAAGGGAAGCCCTCCCCATAATTACCAGTAATAATAGTAGTTATGATGCACATAGTAAAATCCTCCCTCCTGAAAGTCCCACTGAAAGAGTGTTTCCTCCATGCAGCCCTCCCGGATTTGCCCAGTCAACACAACGATCTTTTCTGGCTCATGCTCCACATTCTCCTTGGCTCCTACCTCCATACGCCCCATTTCAGAATATTTAGCGATGCACCCATTTGCCTATGTGCCCTCTTTGCCTCTAGATGGCTCCATGAGGGCAAAGCCTTGCTCTTATCTAAAGTTTGTCTCTCCCCAGTGCCTAGTACAGTGTTCTGCACACAGTGGATGCTTAACAAATGTGTGGTTGCTGCAGCTCAGTTGGTTTTACATAAACACTATTGCCTGGCACGTAGTAGGATCTTTATAAATGCTTGCTTCTCTCTCCGCCATGTCGTCCAGGCAATGGTCCCTTGGCATGGACCCCAGGCTTGAATGACTATGTGCACAGCCACCACTGCTGTTGGGAGCGGCCTCCCAATGGTGGGTGGGCACTGACGTCTCCAGAAGGGCAGCGCTCTCCCTTACGTGATCCCATTGAGGAGAGGGGCTAGTGTGGAGGAATGCCAGCTCTCCATCCACACCGAGGTAGATATCACATGGAAGAAGAGACCCTTTGTAAGCTCTTCCTGGAAGACCTTCGCCTCTTCTACACTGATACAGGGCCAGGCTGCATCTCCAGGCTCCGGCCACATGCCTCCCTCCCTCTTATGTACTCAGCTGTCAGTAGGGCTGGCCTGTTGGGCGTCCCCTCCCACTCACAAAATGCCATGTCGCACCTCGAAGCATTTGCAGACTTGCTCCCTTGTGTCTGGAAGAGTCTCTTTCCTCTCCTTGTCCAAGTAGAGTCCCTGGTTTCCTGCAAAGAGGCCAGATTAGGAAACTGAGGCATACTGCGGCAATGGAGAGTGCTGACAGAGGTCACCAACACGGGCTCAAAATCCAGCTCCCCCGACCCAAATGCCACGCGCTGGCTCCCAGGTGACCATCCTGATCTTGAGAGTCTGCTGTCGGGAGGCAGAACTTGCCTTAACAGAATGTTCCATTTTAAGTTAGATTGTATTAATATATATTTTTTTGTTTTTAGATTGTCTCTCCCCATGACATTTCTCCCCTGGTCCCTCCCAGCCAGCTGCCAAGGAAGATGAGGGAAGAAGCACCCCAAACCCGCAGCAGCTCAGCTGAGACTGGCCTCACCAGCAGCGTCTCCCTCTCTTGGACTGCCACTTCTCCTCTTCTCTGGGACGAGCTCGGTGCTCATTTCCCTTTGCTTTGTCCTGTTCCTCCCATTTACGATAGAGTCGCGTCCGTGATTCTGATTCCTTCACTCTGCGTCAGTTCATGTGTATCTTCTCGTAGACCACACTCTGTGCAATGATTCCCTATACTGACAGGCGTCTGTGTTGTCCCCATTTTGACTACCACTGAAGTGACTGCTGTCAATATTTGGGTGCATATAGAGCCTTTATGGTGTGTCAGGGGTTCTCCTGGGGGAATGTGCTGGGCAGTTGCATTTCGGGTAAAACTTGCTCCTTAGAAAAGGAATGGGAATACCATCGTGATCTCTGAAGTTGAAAGCCTAAAACCTTGGGGAGCAAGGGATCTTGGCCCATTATCAGCATGAGGAAAGGCTTCCTAGCAATCAGAACTAGTCACAAAGTGGGATAGGCGTCCTGCCCAAAGTACTTGGTTCCCTCCCATTGGAGGTCCTGAAGTAATTGATGGACAAACACTTGACCCATAAGTTATGGAGGGAATTCTACAATATCACAGTGGGTTATTCTCCTTCTGGGGAGAAACAAACCCACCAGCTGTTGCTTCAATGCTGTGTGGACTATGTAAGATGGTGTGTAAAAGAAGGGCTTACAGGAATGTCAGAGGAGTGCTCAATAATATCTTTAAGTACTATTCTCTTCTGGAGAAAGTAATGAATATCCAGATACATAATGTTCTTTCTGCATCTGTTGATGAAGGCTGCCCCACATCCAGCTTGTAACTGCTACCTTAAGTGCTTGTGTGGGAACGAAGAATCTCATCATCCACATTTGGGGAACCTTAGACAAAAGCCAAACATAAGTTGTTTTTTACAGATTTCCTGCTTCAGTCAGGGCCAGTGAGTCAGAGAGTACCTGGCTCTTTCACAGTCTTTCACTAGAATCCCACATGTCCAATGTAAGCCCAGTCTCGTGGGACCTTAGACTATGTGTTACAAATATCAGCTCCAGTGGGCAGGCATATTTCACTTTTTGTCTTTGTATCCCTATGTTTAGCAAAGAGCAAGGGGTTGACTCATGTCCCTCACCTGGGGGTACCTGTCCAATTAAAACATGAACAGGTCTTTCTTCTACACCCTTTGGGACTAAAGATCATCCAGTTTTTCCCACAGACTTCAAAATGAAGGGGAACTCACTACTCTGGAGCCCCATCCCACTTTTGGCTAGATTGAATTGTTAGGAAGGTTTTCCTTAAAACAAGCCCAAATTTTTTTTTGTATCTGTCACCCACTTTCACTAGTTCTGTCTTCTTGGGACAAGTGGCACAAGTCAAGTACCTCCTCTGTGTGAGTACTTCTACAAGTCCTCAAACAAGACAGCCTCCCCCACCCTTGAAGTCTTTTCTTCTTCAGACTCAACCTCCCAGCGACCCCTCCCCTTCATCCAGATCGCCTTCCTCACTGTCCTGCTTTAAAAGGTTGTGCCCAGATCTGCATATGGAGACCATGATTGATGTCTCTCATGCTGTCTCTCTATGTCTCTGTCTATCTTTATTTCTCCTGTCTCTGTCTCACTCTCTCCCTGTTCTCTGTCTCTGTCTCACTCTCTCCCTGTTCTCTGTCTCTGTCTCTGTCTTTGTCTCTCTCCATCTCTCTCAATGCAAGCTCAGAGCTCATTAACTGTCTTGGCTTCCACATCACATTCTTGCCTCATATCAAGCTTGTGGTCTATTAAAACCCTCAGATTTTTTTTCAGATGGCCTGGGCACAGCTTTTAAGAATGAGACAGTTAGCCCCTCTGCCCTGGTCAGATCTTGCCTGGTATATTCAGTTCTGGGGATCATGGCTCTAGAGGACACCTGGTCTCAGGGTGTCTGGTGGGTCACGTTCAGTCCTGGGGGGTCAGGAGGGCAGCCAGGACTGACAAAGGCCACATTATTAGAGCCGTTGAAGACACCAGGGATGTTCAGGGTATGGAAGAAAAGGCTCAGCAGGAACAGAAGTGTTGTCTTCAAGCCTCGGAAGGCTCTTTCTGAAGCAGATGCTGAGCTGTGCTGATGTCTGTGATGCCAGCCACCCAGGCTTGGAGGTAGCTGATGAGCCCCCCAGGACCGGGCAGACTGACCTTCCTGACCCCACTTAATGCTTTGGTCATTTTTCATTTGTATCTCACTATCCGTGATCCTATTTGAGGTTTTCTTGGCAGGTACTGCAGTGGTCTTCCAGCTCATTTTACAAGTTAGGAAACTGAGGCAAGCAGGGTTAAGTGACTTGCTCAGGGTCACACAAACTAGTAAGTGTCTGAGGCTGGATTTAAACTCAGATCTTCCTGACTCCAGACCCAGACTTCTTTCTCCACTGCCAATGCCACCCAGCTTTGCTTTGGTTTGGAAATGACTTCTGTCTCTGATGACAAAGTCTTTTTCACGCCATGGTCAATCAATTGATGAGCTTTTATCAAGCACCTACTGTATGCCAGGCTCAGTGATAGGGAGGCATGGAGGGAGGAAGAATACAGACAAAGGGAGGCAGTCCCTGCCTTCTACCAGTGTTCAAGGGGAGAACAGAGAATGTTGCTGGTCAGTCAGCAAGCAGACCTTCCATTTGAGGGGGTCACCCAGGGCAGCCATCCTTTCATCCCCCACTGGCCACCCTCCTCTGGATCCCATGCCCTCCCCTTCCCCACTTCTGCATCTTTTCCTGTTGCTCACCCTCAATAGACTGTGAGCTCCTTAGGGCAGGTACCAGCTCTGGCCTTTCATGTCTTCCCTAGCACTTAGCCTAGTACTGGCCCACAGCAGGTACTCAACAGAATTCAGTGTTTCTCAACCTTCCTAATGCCGTGACCCTTTAATACTCGTATGTGGGCATGTCTGCATGTAGGCGGACCCACCTGGAGACAGATAGGGAGTGCGGAAATATGTGTTTTCGGATGGTCTTGGGCACCCCTATGACCCCTGTGAAAGGGTCATTCGGCCCTCAAAGAGGTCGCGACCCACAGGTTGAGAACAGGTTCAATAGAAGTTTATTGAATGACTGATTTATTAAGCACCAGCTGTATGCCAGCCAAGCCCTGGGGACACCAGACAAGCACAGAGTGGCCCCTGTCCTGAAGGAGCTTATCTTCTGCCAGGAGAGGCAGCACACACCTCTACTCTCAGCAGGTAATCAGGAACCAGGCACCTTGGGGGAAGGCAGCAGCAGCAGCAGGACCTGGGAAGACCCTATGCAGGAGGCTGATGCTTTCTAGAAGCCCTTCCCCCCTGTCTCCCTCTGCCCACTGCGCTGGGTAGACCCTAGGTCTTTCTTTCTGGCATAGTTAGAGCCTATGAGTTGAAACTCTGGCTCTGCTTCTGCTCTGTGGGTGACCTTGGACAAATGCTCTCCTTTCCTTGGACCTCAGTTTTCTCACCTGTCTAATGAGAAGATTAGGCTGGTTGGTCCCTGAGGTCCTTAAAGGTCCAGATTGATGTTCCCCTAATCCTCCTGAGGGGTGGGGGTGGAGCAGAATAAAGGTGGTTTGGAGGGAGATCAAGGCAAGCCCTGAAGAGGCCAAGGCTTGGCTCCTAGAGCCCTCATCTCTCAGCCAGGGCACCCCTTTTCCCATCATGCTCTGCTCAGCCAGGGCACTCCCATCCCATCATTTGTAGCCCTTGGCCCCCTGGGCTAGGAGAGTTAGAGAAGGATGGGGGTGGGGCATGGGAGGGGGGTGTGGGCTCCCCTGCCAGGGCAGGATATGGTGTCCTTCAGGACCAGGAGAAGGTTGGTAAGCTCTGCCCCACAAAGGACCTGCCAGCTGCCTGCGCTCTCTGCGCCACCTGCTGGCCCTGCCTGGGAAGCACAACCGCCCTGTTGCCCCTGGAGGAAGGACCATTGGTTACCGGGTGTGACCGAGTGCTGGAGGGGCTGTAGAGACCCTTAAGCCCAAGCCTCCCCTCCGGTCAGAAGAATGAGGAAGCTGAGGTCCAGAGAGGGCGAGATACTTGCCCGAAGTCACACAGGGTGTGCCCAGGTAGGATCTGAACCCAAGTCCTGGACTCCAGTCCAGCCCTTCTCTCCAGCACGTCTCACTTCCTCTCCAGCCTCTGGCTTTCCAGCATCTGCAAGGAAGGAGAGCCGAGTTGTCAGTGCCGGGTGAAGGGGAGGTGTCGGGCATCTCGGGGTCCTGCTCACCCAGCCCGGGGTCACAATCTTCACCATCGTGTCTCTTCTTTCCACATCATGTCACCTGCGCAATGTTCTCATAACCACAGACGGTGCTCTCCCATCCTTATTGATAAGAACAACAACAGATGCCATTTATTTGACACTTTAGGGTTTACAAAGCACTCTACATGTTAACATTCGATTCTCACAACAACCCTGGGAAGTGGGTGCTATTGCTGCTCCCATTTCACACCCAGGGAAACTGAGGCACGAACTGTCCAGGACTGGGTTAATGCTCTCTCCTTCAGTTCCTTCAGCCACAAAAGGAGGGGGACAAAGTAGGCAGTCTCCGAGGCCTGGGAGTCAGGGAGCAGAGGGTCATGTGTGAAGAGCAGCAATATCCCCGCGTGGCGGGAGGGTGGAGAGGCCAGGAGATGGGGGCTTCACAAGCCAAAGAAAGGATGCTGTCTTTGGTCCTGGAGGCGACAGGGAGCCTTTGGAGTTTATGGAGGAGAGAGACATGGTGCGCTTTAGGGAAATCACTTTTATCGCATTTATGTCTCTGCAATCAATTCATTGGCACGCACTGATTCAGTGCCCACTATGCTGCTGGCCACTGTGTTAGCCCCTAAGGAGACAGAGGCAAAGTGGCCCAGCCCCTGACCTTAAGGGGCTTCTTCCTCTCTGGGGAGATAATGGACATTAACATCTAACTGGGACTGGCCAGTGAGGGCCCAGGCACCAGCTTGTGTGCTGCACAGGAGGGGTTAATAGGAAGCAGGGAAAGGCCCAGGCAGTCAGAGGGGATCAGCATAGGCTCCAAGCCGAAGGGAGCATTTGGATTCTATGATGTGGAGCTTTCCAGATCCCTCACGCACAGTTTCTAGACTTGAAACCCACAGTTGAATGTCTGCGTCCGTCTGACCCTCTCCTCCATAAGGGGTCAGAGTTCTCCAATGGGGGCTCACAGGAACAGCCACACACCCAACCAAAGCCATTGGGTCCTTCCTTCTTTGTCTACAACTTCACTGTCCACGAGATGGTGGGCCAGGATGATCAGTATGGAAGAAAGCAGTCACACAGGACCCTGGACGGAGCACTGGTCTCCAGTCAGAGGATCCGAACTCAAAGCCCATCTCTGACACTTTACTGCTTCTGTGTTGCGAGTTACCAGACTCCAGAGGCTGAATCTTCCATAAAGGTGGACCAGAGGTCCCTTCCCAGTCCTGAGGTCCCTTCCAGCTCTAGATCTGGGTGCCTGAAGGACTCCTGAACAAATCCACCAGGGTGCAAACATGTCTCACTATGATGAGTCCATAGAAAAGGAATGAGGTAGTTCTTGGGATGGTGAGACCAGGGTGCGAGGCTGGGTCCAAGGGGCCAACCCTTCTCTCCTAATTCTTCATGGAGGCAGCCCTGGGAAAGGTTTGGGGAAAGGGGCCATGGCTGCAGAACGAGTAGTCTCCAAATCAGCTCACCAAGCCCTCTGTGTCTTGAATCCTGCCTCCATGAGGAGAATGGGGGAAACTGGCTGAAGAGGAGGCACCAAAGGAGGGGTCCTGGGGCCCACCAGTCTTAGCAGAAGCCTGTGTAGCCAGTCTCTGCAGGGGTGTTCCCCAGCTTCTCCCTTCTGTCAGAGAAACATCTGCATCCACTTGTATCTCACCAGGCCATGGGATACACTTGCCACTCTACTTTGGGAGAGGAAGCAAGGGAAGGGACTTGGTGGGGCAGACCCTTGGTGGTTGGAGGGGTGGCAAGGCCTTGCTTGGTGGTCTGTTGTGAAGCATGGTGGGGTCTACGGAGGGTGGTACAAACAATCATGTGTGTGTGACTCAAAGTCGAGAAACGCCAGATTGACGCCAGCAATGTCCAACAGAAGAATGGTGCTGACATGATGGATGGAAGCCCAGCGTTCTTACCCCACTTCTCATGATTATTTGGGGCTGGAACAGAGGCAGCATTTGTCACAGTCTCCCCCTGCCTGGCCAGTGGGCTCCTTGCTCTCCTCTCTGTGGGTGTGGGCAGAGAATTCTGAGCTGACCCTCATGGATTCTTGAACCCTGCTAGGATTGCTCTTCTGGGGGGTCCTGCTGGGCCCTTTGGGGGGCATGGCCCCCACAACTCTCCCAGTCACTTAGACTTTCACGATGTGTCCAGGGCCCCTTAGCATCCAAGTTCTGCCGAGAATAGATTGGAGTGAGCCCCCTCTGCTCCGACTTTTTCTGCCCTCTCGTTCTAGTTGGTCACAGGACAGGATGGGGCACAGGTCGTCTGTGACTTTGAAAAAGCCCTTTCTTTTTCCCCGAGCCTTCCCCTCCCACCATTTATCTGGTGTTCCAAATCTTTGTTGTTTTCTTCTCCCTTCCATTTTCACTAGTGTTCTATGAAACCTGCCAATATTTTTTTTAATATCAATTTGAATCAGATTCACATTCTCCTTGAAACCCCCATAAAGCTGAGCTATGCGTCTTGGGAAGGATAGAAAGGGAATGAAAGTTTTGGCTCCGAGGGAGAAGCTGTTTGTGGTTTTAGTCATTTCATGCCTTCCTCTCCCTGGGTTTGGGGCTCTGGGATAAATGTCCCTCCTGCTTCAAACACCAGTGCCACTGCAGGCCGCCATCCGGGGGTGCAGCGCCCCTCCCTCTTGTTGGCCAACAACACCCTCCCAGGGACTCACTTCAGATGTTTATGGAGAAGATTCCTAGAGCCTCATTGCTGATGGCAGAGATCTTTCATGGGATCAAAGGGGCCTCAAGGGCTTCTGGTCCCATCCACTCATTTTATAGAGAAGGAAACTGAGGCCCCTCATGTTTATGAGTCCTGCAAAGGTCACACAGGTGGCAAGTGGTCTTGTGACGCCCAGTGCCCCATTACCCTGGATGGCCTCCCTCTTCTTCATCGACCTTGTCTTCAGTGACATGTCAACAGGCCTGCGATCTCACCAATGCCATGTGCATCACAGCCAATCCCTAACTTCTCCTCCTGGATAATTCTCATCCATATCTTCCTCTTTTATTTTAACTTTTAAAACTTACTATTCACTACACCTATGTCTTCCTGTAGAGAACCCACAGAAGATCCAGCCGCCAAGCCAATGGCTTGGGTCTTGCTTACATTCCATGGGAGCAGCGCCATGCCCAGGCTGTCCAGGACAATGGGGTTTGAATCTGCCCCTGTCACCTGCCCCTGGGTGACTAAGGACCAATCACCCTATCTCTCTGGTCATCAGTTTCTTAATCTGTAAAACAAGGAGTTTGGACTAGACCTGAGGGATCTGAGGTCCCTAAAGTTCCACATCCAGGACTCCATGGTCCCTCCCTCTGGTCCCATGATAGGCCTAGCACCCTTTCCCACAGAATCTTTCCTGAACAGTAGTCTCCATCAGTCAGTCAGTAAACTTTAATTAAGCACCTCCTGTATGCTGGCTGCTGTGCTAAGCGCTAGGGAAACAAAGGAAGGTCAGAAATAATCCCTCATCTTAAGGAGCTCATAGTATAATGGAGGAGACAACATGCCAGCGACAATGTGATATGTATATGCACACATACACATGCACACACATGTATGTGTTTTACATCTATGTACAAAAGCACAAGCAGAGGGTGGTGCTAGAATAAGAGGGACCAGAAGAGGCTTCTGGGAAAAGGCGAGGTCTTTGGAGGAAGCCCGGAGGGAGAGTTGAGAAAGGAGGAGTACCTGGCCCAGAGAAGAGCCAGAGACAGAGCCTGAAGCTGGAGGACGGAGTGTCTTCCATGGGGAGCAGCAAGGGGACCAGAGTGACTGGATTGGAGGATATGTAGGTTGGTGTAAGGTGTAGAAGGGCCAGGTGGGTGCACAGAAAGAGAGCGCTGGGCCTGCAGTCAGGAAGACCTGAGTTCAAATGTGGCCTCAGACACTTCCTAGTTGTGTGACCTTGGGCAAGTCACTTAATGATGCTTGCCTCAGTTTCCTCATCTGTTAAATGGGCTGGAGAAGGAGATGGCCAATGGCTCAGTGTTTCTGTCAAGAAAACCCCAGATGGGGTCATGAAGAGTCGGACCCAACTGAACAGCAATGCCTCTCCTGGTTCTTCTGCCCTCGCCCCATGCCTTTTTTTTACTTGTCCTGTTGACTCTCTAAAGATACAGAATTTCCATGACTCACTGCCAGGAGTTACAAACAGGAGCCCCCTTGATTGGGAACAGCCAATGGGAGTTGAGTCCCACCATCATGGCCCCACAAGGTGATTGTCCCCAGTGATCCCCAGGGGAGGTAAATGTGGCCCTACCTCTTGGGCTGAGAATTCACCAAAGTGGAGGTAATGGTAATGGTGGAGGAACTAGGATTTGAACACAGTCCTCTTCTGTGACAGTCTACTGGAGCCTTGTTGTGTGACTCTAGCCAGTAGGGAATTGTCTCCCACTCTCCAGACTCCAGTGGGATAATCTGGGCCACAGCATCCCATATTTAAAGCTAGGAGGGATCCCAGAGGCCTCGTACCCCATGTATCCTGTGATACAAATGAACAAACACACTGAGGGTAAGTGACTTGACTGAGACCAGACAGCTGCTGTGTCACAGGGAGGATATGAATGCAGTTCCTCATGTCTCCAAATCCAGAGCTCTCCACCTGCATCTGCTTCCTGGGAGACTCTGTAATGACACCAAGGGTCCACGTGAGTCCACAAGAACTTTCTCTTTCATAGCTCTGGGCCCCCACTCAGGAATCCTGGGACAAGTGGATGTGGATGGGGGCTGATCCCCCTCTAGGGTACTTCCTACTGTGTTACAGGAAGAAGTTTAATAAAAAAGCAGGAGGGAATCCCCCCAAACCCCAAGTTGAACAGTTATGAGTGCCAATGATGGGCTGTGTCCCCAGAGTCCTTAGTAGCCCCGAGCCTGTGGGCTTCTCTGTTGAGGGCCCTGCCACACATCTTGTCTTGAACTCAACTTGAAGGGGGCGTGGCACCTCTCATCCATCTCTGCCCCCCCCCTTCCTCCCTCTCTTTCTTTGGGGAAGGAAGGAGGAAGGGCAGAGATCAAAGCCACAACCCTGCTGCTCTAGGCTCCAGGTTGACTCTGGGCAGGATAGGAGCCTCTATGTCTAAGTTAGAAAGAAGCTCATGCCAGACCACTGGCAGGACATTAGACCAATAGTGGGTGGAGAGAAGCACCGACTGGACACACAGTGAGGTTACAGGTTTGCACCTTATAGGACCACGGATGAAGAGTGGGAAGATACCTCAGGCCATCTAGTCCAACATTTTACAGTGGAGGAAACTGAGGCCCAGGGAGGTGAAGGGTCATGGCCCAGCCTCCATGGGTAGCTCAGTGAGGGAGCCAGGATTCATCCTTCCCACTCTGGTGGTGGAGGCAGGTATTCCCTGGGTGAGGGCTCAGACTGTGGGATGAGTGGAATCATCCAGAATGCTGGGGATGGGGGCTGTGCCCCTGGAGGTGGATGCCCAGAGACAGTGCTGGTCAGTCTACCCGGGCTCTAGCTCAGCATTCCGCACCCCCCCCCCCCCCAGGGCAGCTGTGAATAGCAGAACATATTCCTGGAAGGACTGCACAGTCCAGCAGCTTCCTTCCTTGTAGTAATTCAAGCCTCCAACTCCAAGGCCCAGATGTCTCTGTAGGAGATCCTGGAGACTGACTGGACCTGAGTCCTGGCATGGCCAGACAGCACCTTTGCCATTTCTGAATCCCACACCCTGGCCTGATGTGTGGGGAGGGGTCCCCTTCCATGAGCTTCCTTGTGTGTGACTCCAGGGCCCTGTGCCCCAGAGAGCTGGAGGCTCCCAGCCCCCTCTGGAGCCCTGAAGCCCTTCTGTGGATACTGGGGCATGGCCACTGCCCCTGCTGAGCCCCAGAGAGGCCACAGCTGCAGCCACCCACAGCTGGAAAACCCTTCCAAGCTCTGGGGGAGTCGATTGTGGGTGAAACAGAGCAATACTTCTGTCTTAAAAATAGATTTTATCTGGGAAAAGAAAGCAGATGGGGATGGAGATGAAGCGTGGGCTGGTTGGAGTTGTGTGTGGTGTGGGTTTCAGCCACATTCAGCTCTTCAGGCCCAGGAAGCAGCAGGGGGTGCATGTCTGGGCCCCTTCCCTCCTCCTTTTCCCCTTTAGCTCTGTCTGTAAACCTCACAGCATCCTATGTCAGTGGGGACACTCACTGGGAAAGCCTGTTCTTGTCAGGAGGAAGACAGAGGGTGTGGAGGGAGACTCACTCTTGGCTGAACTTGGACCAGGGTCTGAGGATTTGGATGCTGTTTGCTCCCTGATGAATGGAGCTCAGAAATGCCCCCATTGGAAATGGCCAGACATAGAGGCTTGGTCCCTCTGGGAGCTGTCATCTCTGAGCTGGGCTGAAAACAGGCTTTGCTGTAGGGGTAAGTCAAGGGAAGGGAAAGCCCTGGGACTCTTGGGACTTCTTAATGCTCACTGGGCAGAGGCTCCCATCAGATTTTTTGGGGATGCTGAAGGGTCTTTAATTCCCCACTAGGACTTGAGGCCTGGGGGAGCCTGTACGTTCCTGGCTTTTGTAGCCAAGGTTTGAAAGAATATGCTGACAATAAGAGAGTCCTTAGAAGAAATGTAAGCTCCCTGAGGGCAGAAACTCTTTTGCTTTTATTTCTTTGTGTCTCCAGGGCTTGTTGAATAGATATTTGGATGGATGGATGGACAAGTGGGTGGATAGATGGATGAGTGGATGGATGGATGGATGGGAGGTGGGTAGATGAGTGGATGGATGGATGAAGATATGTGAAGAAGTGATTTAAAGAGGCAGAATAAGGTGGAGGTAGCCAGAATCCTGGACTTTGGGTCATGAAAACTGACACTTAAGAACTCTGTGACTGGAGGCAAGTCACTTGGCTTCTATGTGCCCCATTTTTGTTGCTCGGTCTGTTAAATAGGTTCTCTCCCCTGGGGTCGAACCGGCAGGCTTCCTGCTCCTCATATGTGATATTCTATCTCCCACCTCCCTGTTTTTGCCTAAACTCTTCCTCACACCTGGAATGTCTTTTCTCTTCCCCTCTTCCTCTTAGCATCCTTGCAAGCCAGTCCCTTAAGGCTTGGATTTAAATTTAAATGATTGAACTGAACTGAATTGAATTGAATTGGAGGGAGGCCAGAAACACGCGCCAAGGGTTTGTCTGCCCCAGGGCCCAGCCTCCTGGCTGCTGCCTGGCCCAGGGGAGAGGTTGACTATCTCTGAGAGTCCCTGGAGACTGTGTGGGAGACAGGTTTGAGAAGCAGAGATTAGACCCACAGGCTAAATCAGCATCTGTTAATCAAAGCAAAGATTGTCTGGGTTGTCCAGGGGAAGAAGTAGGATGGCATGCTCCCTCCATTTGTCTGGAGGAAGGTAAATCCATTCATAATGTTGGAGAAAAGTAGAAATGCTTCCTTGGGCAGAGCTCTGAGATTAGCTGGGCAGGATTTAGGCATGGAAGGAATCTCAGGGACAGTTTGGTAGCATAGAGGATAGAACCCCGAACTTGTGAACGAAACACCTGAGTTCAAATACAACCTCAGATATTTACTAGCTTTGTGACCCTGGACAAGTCACTGAACCTCTCTCAGCCTCGGTCTTCTCATCTGTAAAATGGCTGTAATAATAGCGCCTCCTGCTTCCCAGCGCTCTTGGGCTAATCTATTAAAGCCGTTTGTCGCCATATAATGCTATCCAAATACTCACTATTACTGTCTACCCATTCCAGTTCCCTCATTTTATCCACAAGGCCCACACAGCTGATGAGATTTCTTCAAAGTCGTAAAATACTAGGATTTTAACTCTAGGGCTCGGGCAGTCCCTGGCGAGCTTCCTGCTCCCATGCATGTGACCTAGATGATGTCTGTGCCCCTTCTAAAGCCTGGGTCCCAGGACTCCATAATTCTTTCAGGTGTGTTTTCCCAATCTCTTTATAGACCCTCTGGAATCCTCGACAACAGGAGCAGAGGGCTTCATTTCTTTAGAGTGAGCTCCAGATGCAGAGAACTCAGACCTGAAGGATGAAGGGGGAAAGCGGGGAAGGGGAGGATGTGGCTGGCAGTCAGGTGAGAGCCAGGGAATGCTTGAGATACAATTTAACTAAACAAAGTGTATTATAACACACACACACACACACACACACATATATATATACACACACACGCACACACACATATATAGTATATATATGTATGTGTATGTGTATGTATGTGTATATACAGTATATATGTATACGTATGTGTATATATAGTTTATGTGTATGTATGTGTATGTATATATGTATATATGTGTGTACATACATATATACACTTGTGTATATATACATATGCATACGCATGTGTATACACACACATATATATACATATATATGTATATATATATATACATATATATGTGTATATATATATATATATATACACACACACATACACAGAGAGAGAGAGAGAGAGAGAAAGAGAGAGAGAGAGAGAGAGAGAGAGAGAGAGAGAGAGAGAGAGAGAGAGAAAGGCAATTGGGGCTAAGTGAAGAGAGAGAAAGGCAATTGGGGCTGTCACTTGCCCAGAGTCACCCAGCTTGTGTGAAGTCACTGAAGCTCAGGTCCTCCCAAGTCTGGGCTGGTGTGCTATCCATTGCAGCACCCTCTTGTGGAGGACATGGGAAATGCACCCACGGGTAAAGGACCCAATCAATCAGTAATCACGAGTGGGTTGATGTCACCTTGGACAGAGATCCCTAGTGTACTGCCCCAGAGATCTGTGCTGGGTCCTGTGATGTTTAATATGTTTTATCAAAGATTTGGATAAAGGAAAAGACCCATTCATCAAGCATGAAGTACCTACTCTGTGCCATTGTGCTAGGCTTTGGGGATACAAATAGAAAACATGTCCAGAATGCTGGTGACACTCAGCCAGGAAGTGCAGCCACACGAGGTGACAGAGTCCTGAGGAAGAATTTGCTGACCGTCTCACTAGAGCCAAATCTCGGAAGCTGCAATTTACTGGGGATCTGAGGCAGCCTCAACATCAGCCTCACAAGCGCAAGATGAGGGAGCCGGTGAGAGGGTGAATCTGCCCAGCATGGCTTTGTGGCTTCCAGAATCTCCTTACTGCCCCATAGCTGACAAGCAATCATCTAGCCTCTAGCTACAGGGCAGAGAAAGGGGTTCTTACTCAAGGAGGCTTGAATTAGGTGGTGGCTGGGCTTCCCTCCGCCCTAAGAGTCTGCTCTTCTCTAATGGAAGGGACTTGCCCAGTGTAGCAGGGACAGGAAGGCTCTCTCCATTCAGCCACAATTAGCCTCAGCTTCTCCTTTTCCTTTGAGCTCCAGGGGCATGTGCTTGCTGTTGGATTCTCAGGATTCTTTTGGCTTCATGAAGTAATGCACATGAAACGCTGACTTGAGTCACCCCCAAAATGGGGGCCCTCAGGACGCAGGCCGCTGCCTGCCCTGGATTCCCACCCTTTCTCAGTGTGCACGGCATCTATTTTCTGGGCAGCATTCCTTGTGAAGTCAGGGCTGGAGCAGCCAATTCTATCTTCAGTGACCCCTCCCACAGAGACTCCATGGTACCCCAGTGAGGAAGGAAAAGGACTTGGTGGAAAGTCTGCTGCACATGAAAATGGAAAGAAAAAAACAACCTGACCCCACCTTAAACTTCTCTGGCAAAGAAATGAAATTCATGAGGACATATGGCGTGGCCTGTGATTCTTCACTCTATGGAAGAAATATTACTGGGCCCAGAAAATCAGCCAGATAAGAGCTGGGGGGACTTGCCAAAAAGGTGGGATGGATAGAAGAAGAGAGTGGTGGGCTTTGGGGCTTCCTTTGGCTGAAAGAATTTCAGATGCAGAGAATTCCAGTCTTTGGTAGTAAGTTTATCGTGGAAACCCCTACAAAAGTGACAAGACCATCCTGTCTCCTCTTAAAGAGTGATGAGCATGAAAGGTTCCTCCAAACTCATGGTGAATTTACTGGATTTGGAATTCATTGTTTCTTCCTGCCTTATCCAAGAGCACACAGCGAACTTGGACTTTCAGGAACCCAAGGCTCTTCTTCCCCAACTCACTCTATCTTGGCCCAAGGAAAATAATTCCCAGGGTGGAGAACCTGATTTTGAGCCCCAGCTCTTCCATTGGCTACCTATGGAGTTTCAGCTCTCTGAGCATTCATTACTCATAAAATGAGGGGTTAGACTAGATGACCCCAGGTTCCTTTCGCCTCTTGATCAATGATGCTTTCAAATTCACTGCACTCCTGGTAGAGGCTGTACATTCAGCACCCTAAATGAATCCCACTAGGAAAGATGACCCAGAAGAGAAATAAATTCATTTCCAGCCTTGCCAGTTCCTGGACTTCCTCTCCTGTGTCTCTTCCCCTCTTGATTTTCAGTGTCTTTAGGACTGGCAGAATCTTCCTAGTAGGGAGACTAAGATGCATGGGTGGGGTCGTGCTGGACAGGAGTTGCTTCCTTTATATATTTATTTATTCATTTTGGGAAAAAAAAAACACTATTTCCCTAAGGATCTCTTAGTGATTTCTTGAAAGTGTTTACAGGATTAATACTGGCAAAAATCAAATTTAGAGGAAGCAAGCCAAGTGATTACATCATAGGGCTAACAGACTCCAGAGCCTCTTGGCTACATTCTGGGAAGATAAAAGGGCAGCTATCTGATTCGACTGGAATCCTATAGGGTTGCTTAAATATTTGGGATTTATAGGATTTGAGGTAAGGACAGTGGATGGGGGTGGGGATGCTGAGACCCAATGCCATAACTTGGAAAACCATAGTCTTCCAGCAAATAAATCAGCCAGTGGATCAGGACCCTGTTTTGCCTAGTAGTTGTGTCTAGAAGTTACTGTGACCCTAGAATGAGAGCACAAAGACCAAAATGGTTGAGGTCCAAACTCTGGAGTCAGAGCCAACTGCTAATGGGGTGAGCAAAAGCTGGTGTGTGAAGTTGGGGGGGGGGGGAATCTGCCCAGATCTCCTGTCTTCTCCCTGGGGAGAAAGAATGAAGAAAAATACAATGCAAGACTGCACTAAATGGAGCTCATCAGACTTGGGTGCTGCTTGGCGAAGGGGCTGCTGTCCAAGGGACCCCTGGGATGAAGTCAGGCAGCCCTGGGCTGTTGCACTATCAAAAGAGGTGGCCGAGTCAACAGCAAGGAAGTGGGTGTAAAGAAATCGAATGTGTATGTCAAAACCCTTGTCAACTTGAAAGAATATGAAACACACAAGCCCAATAGGAAAGGGAAGATCTACACAACCCCCCATAAAAAGTAAACATTGTGTCTGCCTGACTGACCTGGCCATTGAAATAGAAAAGGGAGGAGCAGGGACAACTCACCAAATGCTTTACAATCTAGGATTAGTTCAAGGTGTGTGTTGCCTTCCGTTCGGTAACTGTTCAGTCCCCCCCCCCAAAAAAATATGTAAAATGAAATGTCCCTTCTTTTCCCCAAATACAGGGGCTTAGCTCAATCAGAGAATGATTTGAGAGAGAGAGGAGAGAGAGAGACAGAGAGACAGAGACAGAGAGACAGAGACAGAGACAGAGAGACAGAGAGAGACAGAGACAGAGAAAAAGAGAGAGACAGAGACAGAGAGACAGAGAGAGAAGAAAGAAAGAAAAAGGAAGAAAGAAGGAAAAGAAAGTTATGTGATAATTTGTTTTTACTTCACTTTTATTTCCAAATATTTCCCTCCCCAGAGTTATACCCAGTGATAAAGAACTTGTCCAAAAAGAAAGGGAAAGTCTGTTTGACCAAGGCAGACAGTTGGAGGCCAACATCTGCGATCATTCTCCACATGCCTACATAGGAGGGAAGGCGATTCCTTGGCTGTCTCCTCTGTCGGGGTGGGGTGGGGTGGGGGGCTGATCACTCTAATCACGCTGCCTTCACCTGGAGGTTTGGTTTGTGAAGAGCGGTCATTCTTTTTCTTTTCTTTTTCTTTTCTTTTTTTTATTCATTTACTTATTTTCTTGTTTACATGATTCATTTCCACGAGATTTTGAGTTACAAATTTTCTCC
>CM053584.1:393078263-393095460 GCA_028627135.1 Pseudochirops cupreus | reverse complement strand
TGTATCTTAAGTCCCAGTTGCAAGTAGTTAATGATAATAGTAATAATAATAATAATAATTATAATTATATATATATGTATGTATTTAACATTTGATTATAGAACTTTAAATTCTAGATTCTTTCCCTTCCTCCCTTATCATCCACCCCCACTGGAAGGACAAGCAATTCAATACAGGCTGTACATATGTAATTACGCTGAACCTCTCCACAGTGGGCATATTGTGAGAGACTGATTATATGTCCCTCCTTCCTATCCCGCCCCCTCCTTGTTCTATTCCCTACCCTGTCCCTGTCCCTTTACAGAAGTGTGTGCTTCCAACAACCCTTTCCGCCCCCCTGACCTCCCCTCCATCATCCCACCTCTCATCCCCATCCCCTCTACTCTCCTGTGTGGCAAGATACCCAGTTTAGAGTTTATGTCATTCCTTCGCTAAGCCAAATTCAATGAGAGTAAGGTTGATCCTTTCCCTTTTGCCTTCCTGTTCTTCCCCTCCATTGTAACAATTATCCTTTGCTTCTTTTATGAGATGATTAACCCCATTCTGTCTCTCCCTGTTTCCTCTCATTCTATTCCTCTCCCACCTTAGAATTTCACCTTTTAAAATATCATCCCTGCCTATTCAATTGATCCTGTGCCTTCTATGTACACATATATACATATACCCAGATATGTATTCATACACATATATATCCGCCTATATAGACATATGTGTATGTATACATATATATGTGTGTGTATATATGTATACACACACACACACACACACACATATATATATACATTTGTATTCCCTTTACCTATCCCAATACTGAGCAAAGTTTCATAAGTTACAATTATTTTTCTTCCATGTTGGCATGTAAATAGTTCAACTTTGATAAGTTCCTTGTGATTTCTTTTCCATGTTTACCTTCTCATGCTTCTTGTATTTGAGTGTCAAATTTTCTTTTCAGTTCTGTTTTTTTTAAGCAAGAATGCTTGAAAGTCCTCCACCTCACTGAATGACCATATTTTCCCCTGGAATTATTATACTCAATTTTGCTGAGTAGGTGATTCTTGGTTTTAATCCTAGATCCCTTGATCTCCGGAATATCATATTCCAGGCCCTTCAGTCCCTTAATATAGAAGCTGCTAGATCATGGATTATCCTAATTGTGCTTCCACAGTATTCAAATTTTTTCTTCTTGGCAGCTTGTACTATTTTCTCCTTGATCTGGGGACTCTGGAACCTGGCTATAACATTCCTAGGAGTTTTCTTTTGGGGATCTTTTTCAAGAGGTGATCAGTGAATTCTTTCAAGTTCTATTTTGCCCTCTGGTTCTAAAATATCAGGGCAATTTTCCTTGAGAATTTCTTGAAGGATGCTTACTAGGTTCTTTGTTTGATCATGGCTTTCAGGTAGTCCAATAATTTTTAAATTGTCTCTCCTGGATCTGTTTTCCAGGTAAGTGGTTTTTTTCACTGAAATATTTCACATTGCCTTCTATTTTTTCATTTGTTTGGATCTGTTTAATAGTATCTTGATTTCTCACAAAGTCATTTGCTTCCATTTGCTCCACTATAATTCTGAAGGAAGTATTCTCTTTAGAAAGCTTTTGAGATTCTTTTTCCATCTGACAAATTCGTCTTTTTAAGGCATTCTTCTCCTCATTGGCTTTTGGGGCCTCTTTTGCCATTTGAGTTAATCTATTTTTTAAGGTGTTATTTTCTTCAGTCAGGTTGTTGACTCTCTTTTCATGATTTTCTTGTATCATTCTCATTTCTCATCCCAATTTTTCTTCCACTTCTCTTGTTTCATTTTTAAAATCCTTCTTAAGCTGATCTATGGCTGGTAACAAGTCTACATTTTTCTTGAAAGCTTTTGGTGTGGGAGTTCTGACTGTGTTGTCTTCCTCCCATTCCATGCTTTGATCCTTTTTGTCCTCAAAAAAGCAATCTAAAGTTGGATTGCTGTTCTTACTTTGCTTCCTTTGCCTGCTTGTATTGCCAGTCAATTACTTGACTTTTTAGCTCTATGGAACTTTGCTTCCAGAGGGGAAAGCTCTGTCTCAAATCGCTGGGGTTTTTGCAGCTGCTGGGGCTATTAGGAGATTTCTGCAGCCCCCACCAGCATTGGCTCACTGAAAACGCACCTCAAGACCACCACCCAAAACCACAATCCTGATCCAGGCCAGTTAAGGCAAGAGCACTTAGCCTCTGAATGATCACTTGGCCCACCTGCAATCTGCAGGCTGGGAGCTTCTGAAGCAGCCACATGGAAGCAGCTGCAGGGCTGCTGCTTCTGCTACTTCCTTGCCCTGGGGGCAGTTTGGCCTAACCTTTCACTTAGTCCTCATTTCTTATGGCTTGATAATTCTGGAAACTGCCACAGCTGCCTCTGATCCACTCTCCTGAAGGCTCCAGCTGCGGCTTGTCCTAGCTACCCCAGGGCAAGCCCCAGTTTCAGACCAGGCTGGTTTTGGCTCCCAGTATGCTATGATGAGCCCTTCCTGTCCTGCCTGCCAAGCTGCCTTCAGTGGGAGATATGTTTTTCTGTACTTTTGTGAGTTCTGGAGCCCTAAAATTTGTTTAGAGTCATATTTTGTGGGTATTTGAGGTGGCTATGTGGGAGCTGCAGAGTTTTCCTGCTTCTACGCCACCATCTTGGCTCCCCCCCCCCCATGGTTGTTTTTTCAATTACATTTTTATCATTGGGGATATTATCCCTGGACTATCTTCTGTTTTAATACATATAAGTCTTCTCATGCTTATCTGTAATCTTCATGATTTATGGTACAGTAATATTTTATTTAAATTTTAAAAATCTACACTCATGAATTATGGGAGCCTACAGTGCTATTTATTTGATTTATCTTTCCTAGATTCTGGTATAAGAACTCTATCTCTTAAAAGAAGTTCTCTTTCTGAATTTTTTAGAATAATTTGTATAGTAAAGGTGTTGGTTTTTCTCTACCTGTTTGGTAGACTTTTCTTATAAATCTGGCCAAATTAGGGCTTTACCTTTGGTTGTTCCATTATAATTGGTGCAGTTTCATTTTCTGAAATTAGATGCCGTATTAAGTTAGGTATTTTCTATTTTTGTGACTAGTCCTCAATTTCTTTCACATTCTCAGCTTTTCTAGCCTCTATCTGTGGCTCTGATCATTTTAAAAACAATTTGTTCTGTTTGTTGTGGTTTTACTTTGTTAATTTTTTTATTGTCCTAATCTGATTTCCTTTACTGTTTTTAGTTAGGTTAGCTAACACTATTGAATTTGTTCATCTTTTTTTAAGAACTGGCTTTTTGTTCTGTCTGCTATTTTATGAACTTTTTGTTTTCTGATTTACCTATTTTTCCTTTAATTTTCAAGATTTCCTCATTTTTGCTTATTTTGGGTTTGTGGTCAATTCTCTAATGTTTAAAAATCACCTATGTTTATTAACTTTGACTCTGTCCCAGAAGTTTTGATGTGCTTTTCCATGATGATTATCTTTCACAAAGTTACTCTATCTGTGATTTGTTCTTTGAAATTGAGGATATCATAATGAAGTCACTGTTTAGCTCTGACCTTTTCTGCTTGTGTTCCTTGTATTAATTACTTAGCTTTTCTCAAATTATGACCCACAAAGGATGTACTTTGCATGGTCAGCTTTTTGGCATTGATTATTTCTCTGTACCACAACATAAATGGCAGTCTATGTTGTTCTAATGATCCCCACCCCTTTGCCTTTATGGGAGAAGTTATGCTCCATCCTCTCTTCTCTGGACATTCACTGATTTTCTTTCTGTTATTCAGAACCCAGCTCCCTTTTAGCGACTTTTCCACTTGTTTTGTTGTTGACTGAGATCTAGGTCTTTGGGTTTTGCTTTTTATGACCACTTTTGTGGCATTTTATTAATATCTTCTTACATACCTCTGAATCCCCCATATTTAGATTTCTTACTGCACTATCATATTTCATTAGCTTCATGTATCGTGGTTTTTTCCCAGGTGCTCCACTGGATAGATATTCACCTTGTTTCCAGTTCTTTCCTATCCCCAAAGTGTGCAGAGATATGAATGGCTCAGTCTGTAGTGGACATTTGCTTTTGTGTTTGAGCTCCTTGGGGTCTATGCCCAGCTGTGGGATCTCTGAACCAAAAAGTCTGGATCTCTTCATGTCTTCACAATTGCAAACTGAAATCCAGAATGATTGGGCAACTTGGGAGTTCCGTCAGTACTGGGACACTGTTCCCATCCTTGCAATACTGATTCTGCCTCTCTTTTCACATCTTAGTCATCTTGTGTATGGTGAAAAGAAGTTGCAGGAATATTTTCATCTGCTTTTCTCTTACATCAAATGACATGAAACATTTCTGTATGAGATCATTTATAATTTGAAACTCACCTTTAAAAAACTGTGCATTCTCTCTGACCACTTCTCCGTGTTATCACTATTGTGGAACCTTTCATGATCATAGTAAATGTTTGAGAGGCAGTATGGTGTAATGGTCAGAAAGCTGGTTGTGGAGTCAGGAAGACCTGGCTTTGCATTCCACCTCTCAGACATCTTGACTGTGTCATGGGGTGAGACACTTAACCCCTCAGTATCCAAGCAACTCTCCAGGACTGGGAGTTGTAGAGTTGGACCAGCTTGCTTTGGTGTAGTGATGAAATTACAGGTCTAGGGACACAGATCTGCATGGAAGAGTGCTTGCTGGACATGACCTTTAAGGTTGTATTGGGCTCTACTTCATCTGGTGATTTCTGAAAATCATCAACAGCAAACCAATGCTGTAAGAGTTAGTACTGTCTGTACCCTCAGTCAAATATGGGACTGTATAGATGTGATTTGTTAAAGAATATAATTTGTGAAAACCTGCCAGCCCCTCTTCTGCTTTCATGAAGGACGTCCCAGGTGTTTGTATGGGCAATTTCATGCTGGTATTTTACAGCGGTGTCAAAGCAGGCTTATGGGACTTACTGCTTTTTCTTTAAACTAATCTGAATAAAAATATAATAAACTAAACTATTTATAAAATATATTTACCTGTGAGATGCATGCCTATTATGTATGTTGTATATAAATAGAATAAATGACGGATAATTAACTAATACATGCTATATAACTGTATATAATACATAAAATAAATATAATGAATAGTAAACTAATTAAACTCTTAAAACTACTTTTAAAAAATCTTCCAGACATATCATTCTATGGAATGAAACAACACTGAGGTCACATGCAATCCACACAGTTTTCAGCAGGAAATGATGCAGAAAGAGAACAGAGGGAAGATCAGAAGGAAATACAGGCAGGAGGGACAGCTTAGACCAGTGGTTCTCAACCTTCCTAATGCCTCGACCCTTTAATACTCATATGTGGGTGTATCTACATGTGGGTGGACCCGCCTGGAAATGGATAGAAGAGCGGTGTCTCTGTTCCTAAGACCATCAGAAATATGTGTTTTCTGATGGTCTTAGGTGACCCGTGTGATCCCTGTGAAAGGGTTGTTTGATCCCCAAAGGGGTCGCAACCCACAGGTTGAGAACCGCTGGCTTAGACAGTTCTGTGTTGAATCTATCATATATGTAAAAGGAAAAGCAAGCTGTGTGCATGTTCAATCTTCTTTGTATATACTTTGTATATGGAAACACCCATTTTATTTGGTGTTTGGCAAGTTCAGAACAAAATAAAATTAAGTGAAAGAAAAACTATGTGGCTTTGGGTTGACCTGCTTAGAGTCAACTTTCTTTAATTTATGGTGATTAAAGAAAGAAAGAAAAAACAAAAAAAAATGGAAGGGAGCTTTCATAAATCTTGCGATTTCCCTCCCAAAAGCGGACTGCTGAACTTTGCAGATTAATATGGCTGAGGATTCATGACTCTTAAGACCTGGAAGGCAACAAGAAAGAAGTGGTGAATTAGAGAGATTCAGAATTTTGCTCAGGGCTAATTTCTGGTTCTTGCCGGAGAATTCTGGGCCTGATGGCCAGAGGCCTGGGCCGGGCCTTGGACAACTGACTAAGATTCTTCCTCAGAGGCCCTTCTGCCCTAGGGATAACCCATTTTCTCCTCCCATGGTCTTACATCAGAGATGGAAAGATTAGTACCCCAGTGGGTGGCACTGGTACTAGGTTGGGATAGCCCAGGAACATATTCCCAATTTCTCCGAGCTGGTCTAAGGTGTGAGGTGAGATAGTTCACCCAGGATGCAAGATTCTGGTAGAAGTGGCTGGGCCCTGTCAGGTGGACTCTTGGGAAACTTGAGGCTGTTTCAGTCTTCTGAAAAGGAAACATTGAAAGAGTCGCACATTGGAAGTGATCAGGGCAATCAAGAGCTGCATTCTGCCAATTTTTTTTCACCAAGAAAGCAAACCTACTCGGATCAGGGCTGTTGCCTCCAATCCCCTTGCCCTGAGAGCCTAAAATAGATTTGCACAGCCATGTTTCCCCAGGAGAACATGCGGCTTCATCCTCCTCTGAGAAAGACAAATGGCCGAAGATGCATTTGTCTAGCCTTTGCCAAGGATGCACAACCCTGGAGAAAACACGTGTGCTTGGGTCTCTGTCATCTCCACAATGGCTTGGGGAGCCTGGGTGCAGGTTTTGGATAATGCGCAGTCTTCTGTGTCATAATGCATATTATCAGGAACTTGGTCCTTCTCATATTTCCGCCTCTGGTGTTTGAAATCTACAGGGGTTGAGATTTCCTGCAGAGTCAGATTAAAGACCCAAGTACTTGTTGGGATGTCTTTTGTGCCTTTCCTGTCTTGTGTACAAAGGTCAGAGGACATCTCCTAGCAGAGTGTTTGGCCCATAGTAGGTACTTAATAAATACTAATTGATTGCTGTGTACATACTTTGTACATATCCTTGTGCACATTGTGTCCCCCAGTGTAAGCTTCTTGAGACCAGGGGCGGTGCTCCTTTTGCCTTTGTACCCACAGAGCCCAGCATCACCCCTAAGATCTTAATAAATGTTTATTGAAGACTGATTTTTCAGACTTTGAGTCCTTAGTACCCAGAGCACTGCCTAGCAAATAGTAGGGGCTTAATCTAGACATATTGAAGAGATCAATGTAATTATGTTCATTGGTCTCCAAATAAATGAAGTAATTCATTATAGTAATGAATGAATAAATAATGAAAGAGCCCTGGTCTGGGAGACCTCATGAGACCTCACTCTGACTCTCAGTAAGACCACAGACCGTGGCTGAAAGGGGTGGAAAAGTACAAAGTTCCTTCTTTGGTAATTGTTGAAGCTAAAGCAGGTGATTCCCCCAGGGTCACCCAGCTCTTAAGTGTCAAAGGTGGGCTTTGAGCTTAGCTCTTCCTGACTCCCTTGACTAACCGTGTCCCTGAGGAGTTAGTTAGTCCCGGAAGTCTCAGCTCCCTCATCTGTAAAGTGAGGGGTTAGGTTTGGCTTAATAGCTCCCAACATTTTCTGTCCCGTAAACCTCCCATTACACCCGGGGTAATTTAACATGCTATGCATAATATCTTCTAGATTTTACTCATTGAGCACTTACAATAACTACAATAATAATTTTTGCCCTCAAAATCTACAAATTAAAATTTGCATCATATAAGTGTAATTATAAAACATAACATTTTATTCTCCAAATAATTTTAAAAGTTTGAATATGAAATTATAAAGCTCAACTTAGAAAGTAAGTATGGATATTTTTATGTGGGACATTCTGTGAGTGTTGAAAGAAGGGATCCAGCAAGACCTCATAGTGCTTACTATTATCTGCAAGGCTTCATATTCAATTTCTTTATTTTGAAAATTTTTTGAATAGAAATAACGTTTTAATAAAATAAGTTAGGGAAGATGTTTAACATTATAGAATAATCATATATAAATCAATTTCAATGCAGAAGCTTTTTATCAGACCAGAGGTTTGTGATATTTGGCTCAACCCCAGCTGAGCACAATCATTGATCTGCTTCTGCATCAAACTTATTTCTGTATTTTGACTTAAAACAGGAATAAAGTGAAAATGTTCCCTGGTGAAGATCCTCAGAGTCAGGAGATGGAGGAGCCTGTGTGAGGAGCAGCCAGGAGGCAGGTGTCTTACATGCATGGGGAGGAGTAAGGAGTAAGGAGACCGGACAGGTCAGAGGGGTCTTTAATGCCAGAGGGCTCTTGATTTGATCCTAGAAGTGATGGGTCTGCAGAGTGGGGGGGGGGGGGGGGGTGCGGATGACATGGTCAGACCTGTACCTTAGCAGGATCAGTTCGACAGCTGAGTGGAGAATGGACTGGAAGGAAGAGAGACTTATGACAGATATGTGTGGGACATGGAATTATGGGTTAGGGTCAGCTAGGGGATTGAGGAAGCTTGCTCCTTCTGTTAATTCAGTATCAATTCAGGTATGTTCTATCTGCAATTTAGAAGCTGAAGGAGCTGCTGGGGGTGCTGAGAAGTGACTTGTCCAAGGTCACATGGCCAGTATGAGTCACAGGTTGGACTTGAACCCACAACTTTCCAGTGTCAAGATGAGCTGTCTTTCCCCTAGGGTCACACTACTTCTCTGCCTACACCTATTATATTAGGAAATCAACATAAGCTTCTCATATTTTGTTTTCCAAAAGAGACATTTGTAAATACTCTTTAAAACAAAAACAAATTAAGATAATAAAGAATCTCTCCCTCCCTCTCTCTCTCTCATTCTTTTTGGTGAAAAACAAAACTAACCTCGTCCTAGATTTGATCTATTGAGCAAACAAACCATCCCAGTCCAAGAGGGTGATTGTTATTGAAAAAAGGGAGCAGTTTGTAAGAAACAGGGGAAATCATTGTGAGGAAACAAGAGAATGAATCTTCGTCGGGAACCATCCAAGATGGACTCTTCTGTAACTGGAGGAGGCCCCTTGGAGGCTTCGGGGTCCAGAGCACCTTCATTAATCACCAAGAAACTCGCGTCATGATGTTTCTGTCTCAACTGAGAGAGCTTGTTTATGGGTTCAGTGACTAAGAGCGCACCCTCGCCATGATGGAAAACCCAGCTGCCAACTGGAACACTGTCCAACCTTGATGCTCGCTCTTGGCTGCATTTATTTTTAAATAACTGGGTTTAATAGCCCAATAAAGCCCAGCTTCAATACGGCTTATTATTACAAAGAGTTCCGTACAATCGAGGTCAGTGTGGGTCATCACAATGATGGACAGTCATTGGTGTTCAGCATCTACCATGGGTGGGACCAAACTCTCTCTGGGAAGTTACACAGAGGACCTTGCAATCCAGTGGAGGAGACCGGACACTTACATGTTCAATGATCAACCGCCATACAAAGGAGCATATTTTAATTAGGGGAGTGCAGAACAATGAAAAGGTTTGCCCTTCCTGTTACCTTGCTCTATCACTTGCTCCTTTTGTGATCTCTCTGGACCTCTGTTTCCCCATTTGTAAAAGGAGGGGTTGGCCTGAAAGACCTCTAAAGTCCCTACCAGCTCTCCATCTTGTGGCCTGATGACAGCTAGAAGAGAGCTCTAGGTCATTCACACATCCAACAAGTATTTACTAAATAAATGTCTTCCGGGTCAAGCACTGGGCTAGGCACAAGAGACACAAGACAAAAGTGCTGAAGAGCTCACAACCCCAGTGAGCAGTGAGGAATATCCAGACAGAGAGATCTGTGAGGTGGACAAGCACTGGGCTAGGCACAAGAGACACAAGACAGAAATGGAATCACTCCTGTGCTGAAGAGCTCACAACCCCAGTGAGCAGTAAGGAGAATCTAGACAGAGAGATCTGTGAGGTGGACACAAAGCTCCACCTTTTGGGAGGTGGAGCCTTTGGAGGGGATCAGGACAAGCCTCCCTGAGAGGTAGCTGGTGCTTGAGACTACTTGAAAGAACCCGAGGATTCTTATTCTACTTATTCCAGAAACCTCAACCTGAAGAGAGCAAGGAAAGCTCACACTGAGCAGCTTTTCCAGGTGAATGCCCATCTGCCTACCCTGCCTCCTCCCCTACCTTGGACTGGGGAAGTTGATTTTTTGAGTCCAGGTGTGAAACTTTCCATTTCTCTCTGCTGAGTTTCAGGTGGGTGGAGGTGGTGACCCTGCTGTTGTGCCTGTCCTGTCCCATAAGTGGAGGAGAGCCTGCTGGAATAAGAGAGCCCCCTCTCAGACAGCTTGGGTGGTTTATCACCAAGATGAGGACCCCTTCAGAATGAGATTGTGAAGCAGTCATTCAATGGAGAGGGGCATTGGTGAGAACTCCTTCCCTGCCTGTTGGGCCGCAGAGCGGCTCATCACTTCATTCAAGGAGGGCTGGCCATAGTCGAAGGGTCCCTTCCTCATCCAGCCCTGTGTCCACTCTAGTTCTTTACTAAGGGGCTTGAAGGGCTCATCCAGGCTGAAGATCTCTTCTAAGCATCTGCAAATAGACTAGAGTCTCCCCAGAGTCAGCCTCTCATGGAGCAGCCTATGGGTGGACACTAGACTCCTGAATGACCCCTGAGATTGGCCCATTAGCCATGAGTTCATGAAGCCTTGGGCAGTCAGAGGGTCAGAGGTGTGTGACTCTGGCTAAGTCTCATTCTACAAGACTGTAAATTGCAGGAGAGGTGTTGATCTGCACTGACAGAAGACATCCTTGCTGGAGGGATCTCAATGCTCATGAAACACAGATTCAGCCTCTGTCCCTGTCTATGACTTGGGAAAAGGTCTTCCAGAGTGTCTGTGGCCAGAGTTCACCACTTTGGGCCAATGTGATGAGAAGCCCCTCCCTTTCCACTAAGGCAGCTCAATCCTTGGACACCCAGTACCCCAGTCCACCTGCAAGCCTCAGCTTGTGGTTGATGGGCACAGCCCTGAAGGCTCTACCTCCTTGAGACCATCAAGCAGAATCAGCAAGGAATTTTGTTGAGGGGTGAAATGGAGTTTGTGCTGGAGGGCTCTGAGCGGCCACATAGTTATGGTCTGGGAGCTGAAGTGGAGTTGAGTCTGCCAGGACAGATTGAGACATTGAGCTCTGAGGAGAGAGAATGAGACCTTCTGTCTGAGAATGCATAGACCCTGCTCTGGGGTCTATACTCTGGTGTCCCTCTGAATGAGTGGGGAGATTGGGGAGAGTTCTAAGAGACCTTCAGAAAGGGAATCCCTAGGCCTCGGAGCTGGGGAACCAGGCACTGAAGAGTAGAGGTGGAACTTGCCTCCAGATCAGGAGAAGCCCCTTGGGCCCTTGCCTCCTGGTATGAAAATTCCTTCCCCTGATTCACATCGGCAGCAATTCTGTCCCAGACAAACAGTGAGTGGTTAAAGCCTTTTGAGCCCAGAAGTTTCTGACTCCAGGGTTGGCTCTGTCCATGCTGCCATTCTCCTTTCTCAGTCCTTTAGTCTATGGGCTCTCAATTAATTTGCCAGCTTCATTTTTGGAGCCTCTGGCAGAATTCCCCCCGAGGATACCACTTTTCAGAAGCACCATGTGCACCTCCACAAGGATCTCCCCTCCTTGCCCTGGCTCAGGTGACCTTTTCATGTTTGATTAGCTTTTGTACTGGGGGAGTGAGATCTAGACCTGGGGTAGGGTTAGTGTTAGACGCACACACTGATGAGACCTCTAGACTGAGGAGGGGGCCAGGCAAGGAAGGAGGCCCTTGGCGGTCAGGACTCCTGGCCCCAGGAGGAGGCATGTGAGTGCCCCAAGCCCTTGTTGCCCTGGGCATGATGCCATCAAGTGTTGGGTGCAGAATCATGCCGAGTTTATCAAAGGTCTTGAGTCTTGGGCTCTGAGGGAGCTGGCTCACTCATGCGATCTTGGGGCTTGCTGGCTGTAGGATGTGGGGATGTGATCTCTTGCCAAAGACTGAGGTGGGCGGGGTCCCCGGGAAGCTCAGCTTATTCCACTGCGGGCTGTTGTCTCCTCTTTCTTTCTTCTTATTAATGATCGTAATTTCTCATTCTGAGGCCAAAAGCCACAATTGTGGGAGCAGGGTAGGGCTGAGGGCTGTCATCTCTCCAGAGGAACCAGAGGGAAGGGTCCTGGTCACCCCAGATGCTCCAGGGGCCCCTCCCCCCACCACTTCAGTATTTCGTAGATGTTTATTTACCCATATAATGACATGTTTGCATCATAGGTTTATTTTTAATGACTTCTAGTTGCCCCTTCCCACCCCCCAATAGACTGCAAGCTGCTTGAGAGCAGGGACTGTCCCCGGTTTTCTTGTTTGGGGGCTCAGTGCTCAGCATATAGTAGGCACTGAATTAATGCTTGTTGATGGACCCAGATGGCTCCTGGAATTCAGACCCTACCTTTGTACTGAGGTGCTGAGAGACCTTGGGTGAGTCCCCTCATCTTCCCAGGCTTCTGTGATGAGGGGTTAGCCCAGGCGGTCTCTGGGGCCCTTTGCAGTGCCAGTTCTAGGATCCAGGGATGGCAAAGGAACTCGCTTCCCGATTTCCCGAAGGGGCTGACGTGGGACTCCCACAATGACCAAACAGCCTCAGGGCTGCCATTGCCTCCCTGACGCCTGGATCCTTCCATCTCACTTTGGCACGGGGCTAGCCAGAGGTTTCAGAGGAAAAGGTAAAGATCCATTTAAAGTCCTTGGAGGGGATGCTTCACCGTGCTCATGTCGGGTCTCTCCGAGGTCAAATGGCTTAGGTCCAAGCCTGTAAAAATATTATGAAACCTCTTTGTTGCTCATGGCTGGTCCCAGCCACTGGGGGTGGGGAGCCAACCTCAGTTTATCGGAGGGAATTTCAGAGAATTTGTGCTGCAAAATCTCCCCGAGCTCGTTAAGTCTGGTGTGTACCACCCAGGGTTGGAAAGCATTGCCAGGAGGTTGGTACATGGTTTTTACAAGGGAGCTAACAAAGGGCAGAGGTCCAGTAAGAGCATTACAACATTCTATTTTCCATTTTTCATCGTTTTAAAGGAATTCACCCAAGTGTTCCATTGAATAAGCTCTTACTTAATGTTCATGAAAATAAAAAACTAAAATCAAAACCAGTCCCATTGGGCCTTTTTTCAGGTGGCCCAGAGGAGCTGTCCAATTGCTTTGCAGCAATTAGAGATCCCCCTCTGCAAGAGATAAGAAAGGTGACTTAGTTGGAAGTGGCACAAGGTGGTGGCTGTCTGCGTATTTTCATCAAGCTTCAGTCTCTTGGGTTTGGGGAACCAGAGCATGCATGTTTGAGAAACAACCAAGGAGGCTTTCAGCAGCTCAGAGGTGGGCACAGTTTCTTCCAAACTGTGACCAGGAGACCCTTGTGAAGTGGTTTTCTGCTAGTTTCTTCTCTTGTGTGTGTGTGTGTGTGTTTTTGTGGGAAAAGTCAGCAAAAACATAACAAAACAAAAAACCGCCCCCCATGTTTAGGATTGGGGTCCCAGCCTGGAGAGCAGGGGGCTTCTGATCCTGGGGTGGAGACCTTCCTCAAGGAAGGGCAGAGCTCAAACGTGACACTGGAATTCCAGGAATGAGGAGAGTTCTGTCTCCAAAGTCCTGCTCAGAAAGCCCCTCATGGTGTGAGGATGGCCCCAAGCCCTCTGAGCCCAGCCTGGAGAACCATCAGCTCTCATGACTTCATCCCTCCTGATCCCACAGTCTTGCACTGTCAAGTTGTCTGAGTTTGGGGCAGCATTGGCACAGTGGGTAGAACTCTGGTCCTGGAGTAAGGAAGACTTGAGTTTAAATCTGGCCTCAGATACTTACTGACTATATGACCCTGAGGGAGTCACTAATCCAAAATAACAACAACAAAACCCTCTCTTTGCCTCAGTTTCCCCAAGTATAAACAGAGATAATAATAATACTTACCTCCCATTGTTGTGAAGACAGAATGAAAGCATACCTGTAAAGCACTTTGCACAGCGCCTGGCACACTGGAAGTCTTAGCAGCAGCAGCACTCACCAGCTGGATCCCAAGGAGGTGGATTTTTCACCCAAAGTAACTTTAGGAAACCAAGTTGTGCAGGGGCTGCAATCTGTCCTAGTGGAGAGATATTTTCTGATTCTTCCAATTGTTAGTCATCGCTATGATCCCAGCCCCCTCTCCTGAAACCTGTGACATCATCTCCTCTGGATTAGGCATGGCTTTCCTGGTGTCCAGCACCAGGCCTGTCCAGCCAGTGCTCCATAGCTCCCCATGGAGCCAAATGTCAGAAGGATTGCCTTGCCATGTCATGGAGCCTCGAAGCATCCACTGATTCGATCGAGCAGCAAGCGTTTGCTGAGCATCTGCTGTGTGCCAGGCATGGCGCTGTGCAGCAAGGCAGTATAGTGTGTGTGTGTGTGTGTGTGTGTATGTGTGTGTGTGTGTGTGAGTGTGAGTGTGACTGTGTGTGTGAGTGTGTGTGCCTGTATGTGTGCGTGAGACTGTGTGTGCATGTGTGAGTGTGACTGTGTGTGTACGTGTGTGCATGCGTATGTGTGTGTGTGTACGTGTGTGTGAGTGTGAGTGTGTGCATGTGTGCGTGTGTTTGTGTGTGTGACTGTGTGTGTGAGTGTGTACATGTGTTTGTGTGTGTGACTGTGTGTGTGCGTGTGTGCATGTGTGTGAGTGGGTCTATGTGTATGAGTGTGTGAGTGTATGTGACTGTGTGTATGAGTGTGTGCATGTGTGGGTGACTGTGTATGTGCGTGTGTGTGAGTGTGTGCATGGATGAGTGTGTGTGAGAGTGACTGTGTATGTGTATGAGAGTGTGTGTGCACATGTGTGAGTGTGTGTGAGTGTGACTATGTGTGTATATGAGTGTCAGTGTGTGTGTGAGTGTGACTGTGTGTATGAGTGTGTGAGTATGTGTGTATGTGAGTATGTGTATGTGTGTGAATGTGTACATGTGTGACTGTGTGTGTATACATGTGTGTGAGTGGGTCTATGTGTATGAGTATGTGAGTGTGTGTATGAGTGTATGCATGTGTGTGTGACTGTGTGTATGTGTGTGAATGTGTGCATGTGTGAATGTGTGCATATGTGACTGTGTGTGTGTATGCATGTGTGTGAGTGGGCCTATGTATATGAGTGTGTGAATTTGTGTATGTGAGTGTGTATATGAGTGTATGCATGTGTGTGTATGTGTAGTATTCATTTTATACACAAATCCCCACAAAACAGACACACCCTCTGTCAGACACTTTGTTCCTGGGGGCAGACACTTGGGACACAGCTGACTGAGGTCTGGAGCATAGCCTGAGGCCACCAAGGCTGAGATCTCAAATCACCTCAGGCCTGTCAGCCTGACTCACATAGCTAGTGAGCTCTCTTTCTCTGTCTCTTTGTCTGTCTCTGTCTCTCTGTCTTTCTGTCTCTGTCTTTCTCTGTCTCTCTGTCTCTCTGTCTCTGTCTGTCTCTCTTTCTCTGTCTCTCTGTGTCTCTGTCTCTCTCTTTCTGTCTCTGTCTCTCTGTGTGTCTCTCTGTCTCTGTCTGTCTCTTTCTCTCTGTTTTTGTCTCTGTCTTTCTGTCTCTGTCTCTCTGTTGCTGTCTCTCTGTGTCTCTCTCTCTCTTTCTCTGTCTTTGTCTGTCTGTCTCTGTCTGTCTGTCTGTCTCTCTGTCTCTGTCTGTCTCTCTCTCTCTGTCTTTCTGTCCCCCATCATTTCATGAGAGAAACAGATGCTGTGGAAGGAAGGATCCCGTCGTGCTACATCAATCTGTGACTGACGCCTCTGGAAATCTGCCCTCCCCCCCCCCCCCCCAGGACTGGTAAGGACTAGGAGACGGGCAGAAATGGCCTCCGAGGAGCCAAGCCCTGGGAAATGAAGCTCATGTAGTTTATTGGGTCCATGGGAGATGCCCGCAAACCTCTTCTCAGAAGTGGTGTAAATTGATAAGATGGGAAAATCAACAGGACTTGGTGGACAATTGGCCCTGGCTGAGGAGGGAGGAGCAGGAGTCTACGCTGAGCCCTCCAGATCCTGTCACGCACCCTCCTCTCCAAGGTCCGGGTTTACAAGGTGGGAAGGTGCACAGAACCCCTGGGTGGTCTTCAGGGTCCCCCTCCAGCTCCTCCATTCTGCTATTTGAAGAGTGGTCAGAGAGGTGGTGGAGGGATGGGCACAGTCTCTTAGAAGACAGAGGATGAGAGGTCACCATTGCTAGAAGTTGTAAAGAGGTCAGGGGGCATGGGGGTAGGAAAGGACATTGGACTGAATGATTAGGGGACATTGATAACCTTGGAGAAAGCAGTCTCAGTAAAGGGGGAAAGCCAGGCTGCAGAAGGTGGGACAGGGGAGGGAAGGTGGGAATCTGAACCTGGAGCTCAAAAGTTCAGCGATTTGAGGCCCTTGAGCGTGAGGGCAAATGAGAGTCACCCCCAAGAATCCCCACCCTGAGAGATTTGGTTGGGAAAAGCAGCTGGATCTTCAGACCCCTCCTCCCTCCCCATTCATGGAATACACAAGCGTGAGGGGCAGTGTTGGAAGGCAGGTGGGGGCGCCAGAGAGCACAGAGTGCCGGGAGTCCACCCTCGGACACTTACTAGCTGTGTGACCCTGGGTGAGTCATTTAACCCTGTTTGCCTCAGCTTCCTCACCTTTCAAATGGGCTAGAGAAGCAAACTGCAAATCACTCCAGTATCTCTGCTAAAAAACACCCAAACCGGGTCACCCAGAGCTAGACACAACAAGAAGCAGTGGGGTGGGGTGTAGAGTGTGGACCATTATCCTCAAGAGAATCCATGCAAAGAGAAGGAGCATCACTCCCCCTGTAAAGGCTCCGTCTGACCATGTGCACACCCTAGCTCCTCGGTGGACTGCAAAGCTCTGTGAGAGCAGGGACTGGCTCACTCTTTGTTCATGCTGAGCTGAGGCTTTCCTAGAGCAGCTGGAACAACTCAGACTGTCCACGGTGGCTGACCTTTCAGGATTGCCTAAATCAGAGCGGTGGCTCAAGGCTGTGAAACGGAACTAGATCGAAATGTATTTGGAAAACGTTTAACGTTAAAATGTGCAGGAATCTGCTTCCATTTGGATTAGATGCCGTTGCTCCGGGTGATTCTATGGCTGTGGATAATAATAGCGTCGTGATAATATCAGATTAATGATTATTGCAGGAAAACTAAAACTTTCATACCTCCTGAATCTCTAAAAAGTCATGACCTGGAGGCAGAAATAGAACATCAGTGATTTTCTGTCCTTTGACGGTGTATCAGCAATGCAGTATTCACAATGCCTACAGTAACTATAAATATGCTGATATAGTTATTAATCACAAAATGGAACAGGCTCTCTACATAAGAAATATAGATAGTGCATTCATTTAAATACCAGAAAACTGAGTC
>CM053584.1:393042793-393077763 GCA_028627135.1 Pseudochirops cupreus | reverse complement strand
AGCCACTGCCTCTGCCGCCGCTTCCAGTCAGCACCGCACAGCGACTAGCTTGGTTCCGGCGTTCTCTTGCTCCACCCCTTCCTGCTACATCAGCAAGCTCAAGGGGCGTGGAAGATCTTCAAATCCCAGTATCGTTACAGACGGGCAGGTGACAAATCCCTGCACCCCAAATACTGATCAAGAGATAGGTGAGACAACTCAGCCAATGAACTGTCCTGGCATCAGGCACCACCACGGACCGTGCTGCTGCTCACGCTCACCCTGGGGAACATGGGATGAGCGACTTCTTAAATGGTACTGTCATTCCCCAAACTGTAGATTATCATTGTTATGGGAGGGAGCAACTGTCAGGCAAAATTTCTTCACTGCTGATGATTCCACATATGGATGGTGAAGTAATGGCTGGTGAAGAACCTCTGTTTTCTTGGTGTTAATTGTTAGGCCAAAATTAGCACAAGTGACAGAGAATTGATCCATGCTTTGTTACCACTCAGCTTCAGAGGCTGCGTTGAGTATAGTCATCTGCAAACAAAACGTCATGCACCAACACTCTCCCCACTTTAGTATTGGCTTGTAGCCTTTTCCAGTTAAATAATTTACCACTGGTGCAGTAGCTCACCTTGACGCGTTTGTCCTCATTGAAGGTGTCTGACAACGTGACTGAAAACACGGTGCTAAAAAGCATGGGAACAAGCACACAGCCTTGCTTCACTCCACTGGTGACTGGGAAGGCACAAGAGCATTATCCATTATCCAGAACCCCCCAAAGCATGCTGTCTTGGAACTGGCATATGATACTGATGAACTTCTCTCAGGCAACCAAATTTTGCCATGGTCTTCCACAAGCCCTTCTGACTGACAGTATGAAAGGCCTTGGTCAGATCTACAAATGTTGTGTATAGACCTGTGTTCTGCTCCTGGCATTTCTCCTGGAGTTGTCAGGCAGCAAACACCATATCGACCATTCCTTGGCCCTTCTGAAGCCACACTAGCTCTCAGGTACATGACCATCTTCCAGGTGAAGGATCAGCCTATTAAGGAAGACACTGGCAAGAATCTTGCAGGTAATTACTAAGAAAGAGAGACTCCTCAAGCTCCCCCCTTCCCCCATGATTGTCATAGGACAATCTATTTCCTTTACCTTTATAGAGATGGACAGTGGAGACATCCTTGAACTCCCTGGGGGATAACCTGCTCTTGCCATAGAACTTGGAAAATTTTCTGTCACCTTTTGTCTGAACAATGAACCCCCTACCTTGCAAATCTCAGCTGGAATAAATTCAGTACCAAGAGTTTTGCCACATGAAAGGAGCTTAATGGCATCCAAAACCTGTTCTTCAGTTGGAGCTTTAGATAGGGAGAGACTGACTTCAACCAGAGGTAAAAGGTCAGTGGCCTCAGCATTGATTGATGATGGTCTGTTGAGAACACTATGAAAGTGTTCAGCCCATCTCTCCAGGATCATGTCCTTGTCCCTGATCAATATGTCTGTCAGCACTGAGTAGCTGGGATGCACCATAGGTCTTTGGCCCATAAATAGCCTTCAGGACATCATAAAAATGCATTGAATTGTTACTATCAGCATAAAACCGAATTTCATTTGCCTTCTTACTGAGCCAAGAATGCTGCGTCTCTGTAAGTACTTGTACTTTACTTTTGATGGAATTAAATGCTGCTTTCTTAGAGATGGGTGAATTACACTGCTGGAAAACCCTATGGAGTTCTTGTCTTTCATTCAGTAGCTTCTGAATTTTTCCATCATTTTTATCAAACCAGTCTTGATGTGTGCCAGTGTTCTGGCACAGATGAGTAAATGCGGTGCTATGTACCAGTTCTCTTAAAGCTGCCCCTTTTCTTTTCCTTTCCTGCTCCACTGTTGCCGACTATGTGTCGGCTCAGCTTTTCCCGCGAATTAGAAACAGACTGTTCCCCCTCAGAGAAGTATTCAGTTCATATCACTGACGAGAAATTTTCCAGCAGTTGTCTTGCCTTGGGGCCAGTGCTTTTATTGAATGTGATTATTTAGTGTAGAGAAGATAAGGCTGTGATCAGTCCAGCACTCTGCACCACGCGCACCATCTTTGTCACTCTCACATCCTGTCTGTCTTCCATTTACCATCACATGGTCTATTAAATGTCAGTGTTTGCTGTGAGGGCACATCCACAGAACTTTATTGCACTTAGGTAAATAGAAGGCAGTGTTGGTGATGAGAGGTCATGAGATACACAAACCTTAAGTAGTAAGTGACCACTGCTGTTGATGTTTCCAGCTCCATTCCTCCCAAGGACTCCCTGTCAAGTTAGTAGTCTGAGCCTATTCTAGCATTCATGTCACCCAGAAGTATAAGCTTGTCCTCTTTTGGCACATTTATAATAAGGGTCTCCACATCTTCATAAAATTTTTCTTTGACCTCGTCAGGGTTCATCATGGTGGGAGCATGTGCACTGATGATAGTAGCGTGACATTTTCCTATAAGTGGCAATCACATTGTCATGAGCCCATCATTCATTTCTTCCAGCAGGCATACAAACCTGTTGACTAGATTAGCTTTGACTGCAAAATCTATGACAGCTTCACAATGCTTCCCTTCACTGTGGCCACTCCAGAAAAACGTGTATCCAGCTTCAACTTCAGTAAGCTGGTTTTCATTTGCCAGTCTTGTTTCACTCAGAGCTGCTTTTTGGATGTGATACCTGCTGAGTTCTCGTGCAGCAAGAGCTGTTTGTCTTTCGGGTCTAATGGATTTCATGTTGTCCATAAGTGTGCACACATTTCATGTGCCAACGGTGAGTGGAATCGTCTTTGCAGAAGTTTTAGTACATTTTTTTGAGTGCGTTTTGGCCACAGGGTGTGATCCCCACCTGCTGTGGTAATCAGGCCAGGGTTGGGTAAGCAGACAATTTTTAAGGCACCTTTTCTAGTCCCTTCCTCACACTAGGTGATGAGCAGTGTGATCCTTAAAAGGCTTCTCAGACACCTGGGGCTGCTGAATCCCACTGCTCCTTCCAGTGAGAAGACAACCCTGTGGCCTGTGTGACCCATGTGCAGGGTTGTGACTATCCCAGTGTAATGGGACCTGCTGCTTCATCAGAGGAATTTGAGATAGGTAAAATGACAAAGTGGTGTGGGTGATGTCTTTTGACTAATGCATAAATTGGATTTAAGTGAAGCTGAGTTGAAGAAGTCATCAGCCTCACTCTCTCTTCCAGGGTGGTCTCAGTCCAGTGGCAGGACAAAGGTCAAGATGGTAGGCAATGGCCTGAGATGCAGTGAATGACCTTGGCATCTTCTATGTCTGGCCAGTCTCTAAATGTTCCAAAGTGCCTGCTTCTTTTTTTTTCCTTTTTTTTTTTTTTGCTTTTTGGAGAGGGGAGGGCAGGGAAATTAAGGTTAAGTGACTTGCCCAAGGTCACACGGCTAATAAATGTTAAGTGTCTGAGGTCGGATTTGAATTCAGGTCCTCCTGACTCCAGCACCAGTGCTCCATTCACTGTGCCACCTAGCCACCCCTAAAGTACCTGCTTCTGCCACCAATTGAAACAAATTGTTCACATCCATCTATGCTGCTAGGGAAATCTCCACATGCTTTGGGTAGACACCCCCCCTAACTCACTGATGGTTGTGAGGTTCCTCAGTTACCCTCTACCCAGGTGTGGCTCCTGTGTACAGCTTCTCAGAGCCACGGGTAAGAGCTGGGTAAGTCAGGTTGATGCCAAAGGCGGGGAGAAGCAGCCCTCACACCAGAGTCTTTCCTGGGCACCCCCTGGTATGGCAGTGACAACTTGGAGGGAGGGCATGGCACACTTGACCTCACAAAGGACAAGGGTGACAGGAAAGGAAGGTGGGTAGGTCATGTCCTGAGCCTGAGAAGCTGCAACCCTGAGAGAAACCTGCAACCCTGAGGGTGCAGGGGTATTCTTGATCTCCTCAAAGAATAAGAGGAAGGGCTGGGCACCTGGGGGAGGTCATTGCTCTAGTCCCATCCTTTCTTGGACTAGTGAGTGTGAGTCATCGTCTGTCTCATCTCAGATGAAGGCTGCTCGTCTGTAAAGACGGCTGAGATGGGACTGTGGTTACACTGGCCCAAAGTGCAGACCATCCAGAGGCGTCAGAAGCAAAGACCTTGGCATTCCCTGTGACCCTGGTGTCAGGTTTGGTTTTTCTTTTGTGTTTATCTAATTAATTTTTAAAATTTAAATTTTATTGATGCTTTTTGTTTAGACATTCCGTTCATTTCCAAGTCACCTTCACCTTCCCACCTTAGTGAAAAAGAAAAAACAAGCAAAAATCATCAGGACATCAACCTCCTCTGATCCTATATGCACCATTTGACACCCACAGTCCCCCACCTGGACAACAAAATGCGGGAGCCTATTTCCTCATCTCTTTTCCAGGGTCAAGGTGGGTCCTCGTCCTTCATTTGTGTCTCGGTTGGTGATTTCAGGGTCTGCCTGCTCTGAGCCGTTATTTATTGCTCTGAAGACGGCTCCCACTCTGGCTTAGAACAAGAAGCATCCTTTAAATCAGCCAGCGAGGAATGACAATGGAAAAGCCCCGTCAAAATGGTTTTCATTTTTTCCTCTGAAACCCTCGGGGCTCTTGTCTCGGAGGAGATGGAAGGCTCTCTGGCACACAGGTCCAAGAAGCGCCCAGACTCCTCCCCTCTCCCTTGCTCTCCACCCTTCCTCCCTCAGCCGACTTCTGTGTTTTTCACTTGATGACAGGCCCCACAGCATTTCTGCTGCAAAGGAAAGAGCATAATGAGCTTCATTTTGGGATGACAAAGGTTATTATTATAATCACTTTCCTCGGAAGAACTGCAAATAATCCATTTGCCCAGCTGGCCTCCAAGCCCCTGATTACGCTTTTGTGGCTAGGCGCACAAAGCCGGCCGGGAGCCCCTTGCAAAATCTCCTTTGGGTTTGTCTCTTTTAACTCCCTCCATGCTCTGTAAACAAGAACTGCCCCCCACTCTCCCCACTAGATTTTGGAGATTAAATTCCCTTAGTCTTTTCCTGGGTTTCCTCCCTCAGCATCTCCTCCCTCACCCAAGCGATGGAAGGAGCAGAAGTTTCAGCACTGTATTTTATGGACTGGAGAAATATGAGTTGATATGTGGTCTCTTCTTTTACATCCCAAGGACAGGCAGCTTACAGATTTTTCATCCAGTCCACGGCCCCGCCTTCAGGCAGAACCCCACCTAGATCATTCCAGACAGATGAGAAGCTGTCCTGTTTTTAAAGCTCTCTAGAGGAGAAGGCTAGGCAGCCTTGCCTGGCAACCCAGTTCATATATAACAACACTCACTTATTCACTCACTCTCTTCCCAAACCGAGTCTAAAGCCCCCAGACTTGAAGCCACGTTTTCTTGCTAAAGATGCTTTTGGAGGAGGGAAGAGGGTAATGTTCACATCAATATCTCCTATGTGTACAGTGGACTTTTGTCTAGCATTATCTAGTAGAATGTAGGCTCCCTGAGAGCAAGCTCCCCGGTGCCTCTTTGTCGCCATATCCCTGGCATCTAGGATAGCGCCTGACTTGCTTTGTTGTTCAGTCATTTTCAGTCCAACTCTCCATGACCACATTTGGGCTTTTCTTTGCAGGGGCACTGCATTTCCTTTTCCAGCTCATTTTACAGATGAGGCAAACAGGTTGAGGTGGCTTGCCCAGGGTCACTTGGGCTAGGAAGTATCTGACACTGGATTTGAACTCAGAGAGATGAGTCTTCCTGACTCCAGGCCTGGAGCTCTGTCCACTGCAGCTCCACCTAGCTGCTCACTCATGCCTGACTCATAATAGCAACTTAATCAAAGCTTGTTGATTGGTTAATAATAATTAAGAATAGCTCCTTGAAGGTGGGGAATATTGCCTTTTTTGCCTCTGCATTCCGCACTGTATCTGGCACGCTGTTGATTAATTCACTGAAATGCTTAAGAAATACAAGCTTTTTGAAGGCAGAGCTATTTTTGGTTTGCTTGTTTCTACTATGTAAGCCATATGCAATGACATCCACCAACAAGTGCTCAAGAAATGCCTGGCTGTGGATGGGACACCTACTCTAGTTTTGAGGGTTTTTCCCTTTATATCCACAAAGTCCAACAGCGGCTCTAAGCACACAGTATGTACTTAATAAATGTTTTTTTTAAAATGGAAATGTTTATAATTTACCAAGAACTTTTGTACCCATTGTTTTGTTTGACCCTCACAACAAACCTATGAGGAGGATGGGGTGGGTATTCATCCTTCTTTTACTGATGGTTGGTGTGGAAGTAAAAAATCAACTTCCCAAGAACAGAGTTATGACTAGAAAAGTCTTTAATTCCTTTGAAAATGATCTGGGGGGCTGAGTGGGTTCTTATTTCAAAGTGATTCAACAGTGTGATGTTGTAGCAAAAACCAAACCAAACCAAAAACCCCTCCAAAGCTCCTGGCATCTTGGGCTTCATTGAGAGCATCAGAACATCCGGTTCTAGGGAGGCAATGGTCCCACTGTTATTGGCCCTGGTCAGGCCACTTCTGAATGTTGCATTCTCTTCTGCATCAGGTCCAGGAAGGAGGTGGGAGACCTGGAGAATTCCAGAGGAGGGAGGCCTCAAGCTATGGGTGATGGTTAGGTCCAGTCCTTTTAGGGCTGCTCTAGTAAGTCCACTTCTTCAATGGTACAAGGCTCTGCTGCAGTATTTAGGAGGAAAGCCAAAAGTTGAACCAAGCCTCGAATGGGGAAGGGACATTTTATTTTTTATTGTACACTGTAACCACCAGGGCAAACCCCATTAGAGAGATGGTACAGTGGAAAGGACATTGACTCTAGAACCAGAGGACTGATCTCAAATTTCATCTTTTTCTAACATTCATATTTTTGTGAAATTTTTAGTTCCAAATTTTCTCTCCCACCCTCCCTTTCCCCCTTTCCTAAGATGTAAGCAATTTGATACAGGTTATATATGTGCAATCATAGAAAACATATTCCCATAAAATTTCATCTTTCTCAAATCAGTAAGCATTTATTAAGTGCCTGCTGTCTGCCACACCCTATGCTAAGCATGGGGATACAAAAAAAGGCAAAAGACAGTCCCTGTCCTCAAGGAGTTCACAATGGGGGAGATGACAACCAAATCTGTACAAAACAGGAGATGTACAGGATAAATAGAAGCTAATGACCAGAGGGAAGGCCCTGGAATTAGGAGGGGCTGGAGGATGCTTCCCATGAGAAGTGGAGTTTTAATTGAGATTTGAAGGAAACCAGGGAGGTCAGTCAGAGATGCTGCGGAGGTAAAACTGACCAGAGATGCTGGAGAAGTGAAATGGACCAGAGATGCTCCAGAGGTGAAATCAACCAGAGATGCTGCAGAGGTGAAATCTACAGACCTTGGCACCATATTGGATCTGGGGAGTGAAGAGTCTTAGAAGGCTCCTAGGTTGCAAGACTTTTTAGCTATGTGACCTTGGGCAAGTGACTTTACTTCTCTGGTCCTCAGTTTCCTCATCTGTAAAATAAATGCCCTCTGGGATTTGTTTCAGCTCTAAATCTAGGGCCCTAGGTCCTAGATTCCCCAGGAAAATAAATGCTTGTATTAATGAAACATTTTGTGGCCTCTTTGCTTACTTGTCTACAGTTCAATGGACCTTCTTTTAGCCTTCTAGAACATTTCTGAGGCTGGTAAGAAGTTTCCTCCCTCCACCTCTTGCTCTTACCTTGTTGTGAGTTATGGCGCACTTTGACATCCTGATAAAGCCTATGACTCCTTCTAGGAATAATGTTTTAAATGCACAAAATGAAATATATAGGACAGTTATCAAAATACATGCATTTAAAAAATAATAAGTTCATAGACTCCAAGAGAAAAACCTCAGATTTAGATAGTATCCAAGGACCCTTCTCTCTTTGGAGAAGCTGAGGCTCAGATTTGGAGGTTCAGTGATTTTTCTAACACTAAGTAGGAGACAAAATCAGGCTTGCAGATTGGTCTCCTGTCTGTGAATCTAGTCTTTGCCGTCTCCCCATCTGCCTGAGCATTCTTTCTAAGCATGTTTAGCCTTGGGTTAGGCATGTATTTTGAAGAAAATTAGGAAGGATTTTGTTTGTATTTGAATCCTCCTTCTCAGGCTGAATTGTCTTCTAGCCTTAGCCTAGCCTCTGGATTTTTTGAGGTAAAAGCTTGTAGATGGATTAGTTTGAGATAAGATGAGAATTCCCATTCACTCAGTGGTTGAGGCCAGGAAGCAGTCATCTGGACATGATGGGTTGGAAACAGGAACAAATGACCTGGGATTATGTCAAATGCTAAGATGGTTTGAACTAGATGGTTTGAACTAGATACAGGGGATGCTCCTGTGGGCCGGACTCAAAGCATCTGAGCTTCCTTCCAACCCAAGATTCTCTGAACCTGATGACACCAGGCTTCATGGGCTAGGAGCTAACTTCTGGCACGGGATCATCTGGGGCCAGGGTTGCCTTGGCTCTTGTAATGTTAATGGGATTTAAGATCTTCCCCACCTATGAATAGGCCTCACTGTGGAGCCCATTAAGGGAAGCTTGCTTAGGGAAGGCTTGCTAGTAGGAAGGCTTTCACACCTTTTGCTAATTTCTCCTTAGGCCCTGAGTCAGGAGGGCTGTGATGCCCTCTGACTCAAAAAAGGGTATATATACTCTGAGGTTAGCATTTTGCTTTGGGGCTCACTCATCAGAAGAACTCTTGTGATTTGACCAGATGAGACTCTGGGTAGCTGTCCAGGAGCCCCCCAGCTTTGAAAAACCCAGATATTGGTGCTTCTCTCTCTGGTAACTATGTATGTATTGTCTTGGTCAGACAGTTGGGTCTGTCTGTTGATCTGCACTAATTTTTCAGACAGAAACCCCGTCTGTTGGTCTTTATTTCTTTGCTTGTATTTTCTTTGTTTGGATTTTCTCTGAAGTTCAGGGTGCTGATTTTCCCCCTGAACTAAGGAATGTAATTAAAAAAGACTGTTGACCCCTTGAACAGCAATGCTTCCTAGTGAAGCAGATCTAAGAACCTGTGCTGGCAGCCCTCCTGGGGATGCCAGCATGGTTGCTGCTACAGCTCCCCAGGGCGCTGGTTGAAAATACTGTCCTGTGTGGCAAGAAAGCAAAATAGGAGGAGGATGGGAGAAAACAATCAATGATCTCAGCAGTGGCAGGCCTGCCATCATCTGTGGCCTCTCTTTAGTGGGAGTCCATGTGCAGGGGACAGACATTGGAGACATCGCACTTAAATCAGCCATGACCCGGCAGGCCAGCGTGGAGTGGTGTTTGCTCCTGAGACAAGGGAGGGATAAGCAGGGAAGGAGAGGAGGCTTTCCTTGTTGTGGACCAAAGGGCCTGGCACTCGTCTGTCACACGAGAATCACTCAGTCAATCAACAAGCATTTATGAAGTGCCTAGTCAGTGATGGGTGGGGGTAAGGACAAATTACATGGAAGCTCCCTCTCCCTCTTCTTCATCTATGGCCCAGGTTTGGGGTCACTGTCAAAATCAATCCTCTCCAAGGCCTCTCATTTTTATCTCCTTGAAATTTTGTGAATCTAGTGAATCTGTCTGGGAGAGGTGTTGAATCAGCTGGTGTTCCACATGTCTCCTATCACACTCACTCACTCACTCACTCACTCACTCACTCATTCCACAAACACTTGCCACTCTCCACTAAGTGCAAACCCCTCCAACAACGCCCTCCCTCTTCGGGGACTGAACATGATCTTTGGTTCTGGGAGGCGTGCTCTACCAAGGGGAAGCACTGGCTGATTCTGCCAATAGGCAAAAGGGGTCAGAGGTGGGTTTGTCCCTCAAGGCTCCGTTCCATTGCCACTGACAATGACCACTGACAATGACCACTTCCTCCCCCTCCACTCTCTTAAATTCATTTAGTGCCTCTTGGGTGGGTTTATTCAGGGAGTTTTTCTCTTAGTAGAATCTCTTTGAGGTCAGGGACTGTTTCACTGCTGTTTTTGTAGCCCCCATTCCTGGCAAATGTAGGAGTTTAATCAATGCTGGTTGATTTATTGGCTGAATACAAAGTTGAATAATGGCCTAGATCCTGCCTTCCAGGAGTTTGTTATTTAAAGGGAGTGTGTGGTTCCAATGTTGTTTTTTTTTTAAAACTAGGACTTGTACTGAGCAACAGAGGAAGGACCTGGGAACCAGGAACCCTGGGTATTGGTCTTGACCCTGTCATGGTGTGACTTTGGGCAAGTAATTTTACTGCTCTGGCCTTTATTTGCCTCATCTGTGAAATGGGGATAGAAGGATTCTCCCTGCCAAGAGGTGGGATGATGAAAACCCTCTGAGTTCTCTTGTCTGTGCCCCTAGATTGTGACTTTCTTACCCAGAGGGTCTCTCTGAACAGCAGTGTATGATGCTGAGATGGTGGGCATATCGAGCAGGCTCAAACCGATGGCCACACAATGCCACCCAGCCCCCCTGACACAGAAGGGAGGCAGATGAAAGGGGAATACATATCGATTAGGTAAATTACCAAGATGAAGTCTCTCTCTTCAGCCCCTCAAAACAGTATGTGAGGAAGTGTGATGGGAAGAATGGAATCAGGGGGTGGGGGAAGGAGAGGGGTCAGGGTTTGGGGTGCGAGGCCCTTCTCTGAAAACAATGTCTGCTCCTGGGCCTCATTTTCTCCATCTGTCAAATGAGGGACTCTGAAGGCCCTCCCAGCTCTAACACTCTAGGAGCTTAGGCTGCTCTCTGGAGCTGGCCTAGAAGGGTAGAGAAAAGGAGGGTTCCTCCCCGTGCCTGCTCATGGCAGCTGCTCAGCTTAATTTGGACAGAAGAACCCTTGTGTGGGACCCTAAAACAGGGATGCAGACTCTCAGGGAATTTCATGATTTAAAATATTATAATGACAATAACTTATTAATAAAATACTTTCTGCTCATTACCTCCCATGAATCTCAGAATAACCCTGTGGGGCCAGTGGGAGTTCCCCTACTTCACAGGTGAGAAACCTGTGTGTCTGAGATGGGATCTGAACTCACATCCTCCCTTCTCTAAGTCCTGCACCCTGGCTGCTCAGTGTTTCTCTCCACGGTTTTAATTGATTCAAATGAATTTAACAAGCATCTGTAAAGCCCCTCCTGTTTGCCTAGCATCATTTCAAGAGCTGAGGATGCATGTCTCACCCTCTCTCAGGGACATCAGATCTCTGCCCTCTAGGAGCTGTCACTTATTATGCTGATCCTTTGATTTCCTAGACACCTTTTTAAATTGATTTTTCAAGTTGGTTGATGCCATTTGCTTTTCACTATAGTGACTTCTGGATATATCCCCTTCCTCCATTGTAGTGATTGAAACATCCCTCAGAACAATGGAAAACAGTTGATCCAAACCAATCATAGCAAAGCCTGCACTTGGCAGTGTGTGCACCACGGGGCATCTGTAGTCCCCCACCTCTCTACTGAGAAGAGAGAAGAGTGCTTTGTACCTTTTCTCCTGGACCCAGATGGGCTGTTCTGTTACTCAGAATGCAGACAGCGTTTGGCGTTTCTTTTACTTTACTTCAGTATGGTGTTGAATATCTTCCTGGTTCTACTTTCTTCAGTCTGGGTGGGTTCAGTCAGAGCTACCATGCTTCTCTTAATTATTCATCATTCTCAGGTCTCAGAGTCAGTACTACCCAACTACATGCAGATACCACAGGTGGTCCCACCATTCCCCCGTTGATGGGAACCCATCTTTTCTCCAGGTTTTTTGCTACCATAAAATGCTTCTATGAATTTTGGGGTGATCAGACCATGGGTTTCACCCTGAATGAGTTCCCTGAGGCCCTGCCACGCCCAAGGTTCCCCAGTCAGTACATGTCAGAGGCATGATCTGAACTCAGGTCTTCCAGACTCCACGGTTGGCTTTCCACCCACTCAGCTCACTCTGTGCTATGAAGCCTTGCGTGCATCCCAGCCTTTTTCTGTCATTGGATTCCTTCAGTGGCTTGTTTGCTTCTTCTCAAAAGGAGGCCCAGGGGAGTGTCAGGAACCTGACATGTGCAATTAATGCTGATGGCAGCCCAGGCGAATCCTTGGATCTCAAGCCTCTTCCTTTCAGCTTAGATCTTCCAGTTTTCTTTATCTGGCGGTGATTTTTATAACATCTCTGTCCCTTTCCAAATTTTATTTCCACCCTGAAAATCATTCAGGTCCTTTCTTGGAATCTGTGTGAAAAAACATGTTTTTTACATATCAATTACGTTGAAAAATTAAATTCCGCCTTTACAAGTCAAGAGCCTGAGAGCGACTGGTCAGGCAGGGAAAAGGTCACTGGGATGGGACGCCAGGCTGAGGCCGAGTGGCCGTGGCCAGAAAGCTCAGGGAGCACCTCCCATCTGTGGCCAACAGCCTGGCCAGCTTGCTTGAAGCCTGTTTGACAGGCCAGCAGGGACTCCTGTCTGGACTGCCTGGGACATAATGCTTCAAAAACAGGATCCTTTCGGTCCAACTGAAGGGGGTAGGTAGACAATGGAAATCCCATGGAAAATCATACTTAAGAGCCCTGGCCCAAATCTCAGGGAAGGAGCAGGGGATGTGGGGTCAGGCATCTTGGGTCTGGTCCTAGATCAGCTTCTTGCTACTTGTGTGACCTTGGGCAAGTCACTTCCCCATCCTTGGGCCTCAGTCTCCTCCTCCATAAAATGAATGTTGGATTAGGTGGCCTCTGGGACCACTGCTGACTCTAGAGTCAACTCTCCCACTTTCTAGCTATAGAATCTTGAGGGCACTTTGGGGCCTCAGTTTCCCTGTCTGTAGAATCCTTGTCCACAAGGAATGCAGGCTCTGGAGCTTGTTGGGTCCTCAGAGATCATCTGCTCTAATGACGTCATTTTGCAGAGAGGTAAACTGAGGCCAGAGAGGTCTCGCGGTCAAGTATGAGGCGTAGATGACTGAGTCATGGTTACACAGTGGCTGGCAAGGCTGAGAGTCAAACTGAGGCCTCAATTTCCCAGTTGAGTGAATGCCTTTTCTCAGTTTTCTGGTTTTTGCATGTATTATCTTCACCATGTCTGAGAGCAACTCTGAGACAAAGATAGCCTTAGGCCCATTTTAGAGGTAAGGTAAAGTGAGGCAAGTTGCCCAGGGACATATGAATAACCCATGGGACACATGAGGACTGAGCCCAAGGTCAGCCTTCTCTCCACTGCCTCATTTCCCCTCACAGCCCATCTTGGAGAAGCACCTTGGCTGAGCCTCAGGGTCAGGATGACCTGGGTTCCAGTTCTGCCTCTGACATAGATTGGCAATTGGTTCACCAAGCTACCCTCCAAGACAAAAATGACACACGAGCTGCTGAATGACATCAGGGGAAGGAGTTTCCATGCTGTGAGTTCCCCACAGTGCTGAAATCCTCCCTTCCTACCCCAAATAAACTATTTCTCTCTCTTATTAAGCATCTCCTATGAGTTGACCAGAATGGAGGCTAGAGAGTGGTACTCAGAGTCAGGAAGAGCTGAGTTCAGGTCTCACTGCTGAATCCTACTGATTGTGTGACTCTGGACAAATCACTTAACCTCCTGTGCCACAGGCAATTCTCCAAGACCTGCAGCTACAGAAGAGGCACTGCTTGGCCTTGATAAAGGGAGTTCCTTCGTCTCAATGGCCAAAAATCAAGTATAGCGATAAATAAGACGGGTGCCCGCCTTCTTAGGGCTTACAGTCTAGGAGGGGGAGAAAAGCCCAGTGTAAGTAGGAAAGGAATCCTGTGTGCTGTGAAGCCGGGGAAGGGATGGGGAAGAGTGACTCACACATGAGTCAACATCCATTCTCATTCAACAACAACAAGCAGGAACAGGGGACATTGGAGCATGAGCCTGGGGACAGCTCTTCCAGAAGATGGATGTGAGAGGCCTGAGTCCATTGCTCCAGGGGGAAGACTCTGGTCTGCCTTTCCTTGATGCCTCTGAGTCTGGGCGGGAGTCAGGACCATTTCAGTGGGCCCTGGGCGGTTTGTTTTTCTGCTTGCCCTGGGAACAGAGAGCTGTCCTTTGCTGGCCCTGAGGACTAGCTTCAGGATCAGGGATCTGGGTGGGAGCCTGAATGCTTTGGCCTGAGTGAAAGGGGAGAAGGAGGAGGAGGAGGAGGAGGAGGAGGAGGGGGAAGAAGAGGCAGAGGAGGAGGGTGGGGGAGGAGGAGGAGGCAAAGCAGGCAGGGAGAAGCCTCTCTAGCCTCCCCTCCTGCCTGAGATGTTTTTCCAATGAATAATTGTGAAGCCTCGAATGAAATACAAGCTCCATGCATTTATTTCTTTCTTTCCCTTTTTTAAACCTTCTTGGAATCCAGGAATATTTCAGGGTCTGGATAGGATCATGGTGTCTCTGAGGACTGGCCCTCCCTCCGTCCTAGGGGAACACTCCTTTCCTAATGACACTGGGGAAGATTTCTCCTCTCCCGCCTCCCTCCCATCTCCATTCCCATTACTCCACCCTGGGCTGGAGGCCTTCCTTTGAACTGGTATTATTATCTTGGCACTATAATATGACTAATCTCAGTTTGCATGATAGTTTTTTTTCCCCCTTCTTGGAAAGGGAGGGACCCATGCTGTTGAAAGAGCCTGGGGGATGAGCTGGACCTGGCAGTCAGCTGCAGCTTCCCCTGGCTGTCCCGGCTGAGCTGGCTCCCCTCTGTTTCAGTCTCTCCTAACCCCCCGGAGAAGCTGCCCATCTCCAAGACTCCCTGCCCATTAGTGTGTGGAGTGGGCAGAGCCTTGGATTTAGATCCCAAGAACTCAGGCTTGAATCTCAATTCTGCCATGCCCCCTCTCTGACCTCAGTTTCCTCCTCTGTAAACTGAGTGGCTGGGCCTCTAAGGAACCTCCTAGCTCTGAAGTGATCACCCTGAAATCAGGGTGTCCCTGGGTTGGAAGGGACGAGTGGTCTCTGGAGTCTCCACGTACTCGGAGACCCAGCTCAGAGTTGTGCAAGGAACTCCACTCTAGATCTGGGAAGCGCCTCAGGGATCATCAGCCTGGTCCAAGCCCCTTCATTTTACAGAGAAAGACGCTGAGGCTCAGAGAGGTTTGGTGACTTGCCCAGCATCCTGAGGGAGGATTCAAACCTGAGGCTTTGGGGTCCAGAGCCAAGCCTCCCCTCCCCCCATTGTTACCTTATACTCATCTTAGCCCTGGGAGATCTTGATTATCCCAACTTACAAACAACGACACCAGGTCTCAGAGACACCAAGATCTCAGGGTCACACAGCAAAGAAATGGCAGACTTGACGGCAGAGCTCATGGCTGCCTCCCTCCCCCGCCCCTAGCGCTCCTCCCACTGGCCCAGTCTGGGACCTGGAGAGCTCTCTGGGGTGCTCCAGAGCCTCCCCTCCCCCTGCTTTGTGTTTATTGTACATGTGTTCATATGACTCTCGGTAGAGAGTGGATGGTTGGCTGGATAGACAGACTCGATAGGCAGACAGACAGACAGACTAGATGGATGATGGATGCACAGAGGTGGGGTGCTTCCTGTGCCGGGTGCTGCTAAGTCCTGGGAATGCAAAAAGAAGCCAGCCAGGCCCTCAAGGAGCTTATACCCTAATGAAGGACAACATGGAAGGAGTGGGAACGGGAGTGAGATGGGGTGGGAGACACCCCGGAGATGACATAGGGGACAGACAGAGGCTGGATTCTGGGCAGGATAGGGCGGGAGCTCAGCAGCCAGAGCCCCATTTGGTTCGAGGGGCAGAGTCCAAGATTCCGTTGTCACCCTGAGCTAAGCTGGGGGGAGGTGTCTGGGAAGTGTGTGTTACTTGAGGGCAGGGACAAGTTTCCTTCAGTCTTGTATCCTCAACATTTAGCCTGGAGCAAGGCAGACATTCCATACGTCCTTTCTGATTGGCTGACTTGTCTGTATTTTTCTTGTGCCCCCCCCCCCTCCCCGGGGAAGGTAAGCTCCTTGAGGGCAGGGGCTGTTTCAGTTGTCTGTGCATCTCTAGTGCCTAGTACAGTGGCTGTAGTTAACCAGTACTTACTGGGTTGGACTGGATATGGGAATTCCCTTGGGACACATCACAAGCCATCCATTCCTCCCTCGTCCAATGGGAATTCTTGTCCACATTTCCCATAAACCAACCACATTCTAGGTAAATATGGAGCTCGTGGCTGCATGGTGTGCCCATCCATTGTCCATTAGCTCTTTTTGGTTTGTTGGTCTCTCCAGTGACATTCTCTACGTGATGCTACTCCCTGACTCTGTTGGCAACATACCGGACGCTTATGGCTACCATATGCCTCTGCATGTTCCTTTGGGTGACCCACAACGTAAATGCTTTGTGCGACTCACAGTCAGTTTATGGCATCCCCAGAAGAATCAGAGAGAAGTGTGGAATCCTTCATACGTTCTGTGCCATGGTTTTAAATCTCGAAATGATGTCGAGGGCTCTGGAAGAAATATGCACCTTCTTCTTACCCCTTCCAATCTGCCCCTCACCAGGCGGCTGGGACAATTCCCTTCTGCAAAGCTTGGACCGGGTCACTTCTCAAAAGCCTTCAGTGGCTCACTATCGCCTAACGTTCAGACCCCTTGACACCCCCCGCCTCAAGAATCTAGTACCACCGGACCCTTTGAGCCTGATTTCATATGAATCTCTACATCTCGTGGTGCCCCACACTGTCCCGCCCCGTTGCCTTTGCTCGTGCCGCTTTCTATTCATTTCAATAACGAGCATTTATTAAACCCCAACAATGGGTCACATCCTGCTCTAAGAGCTAGGGAAAGCCTTTCCCAGCACCTGTCTTCAAGAAGCTTACATTTACCCCTGCCCGCCTGTCACCAGGCACATGACTCCATGTTACCCATTTCCTGAACAGAGTGATGGATGCTAGTATTCTGTCTGAGGAATGCCAGATGGTGGGGGATTGTGGGACCCCATGGTCTCAGAAGAAGCGAAAGGACAAGTGAGCCAAAGGGGCATCGGGAGGTGGCTGGGGGGGGATCCAGAGGTGCCAGCGTGCCACCAGGGATGACTCCTCTGCCAGTGGCAGCATCAGACATGCCATCAGCAATCGGCAGGCTGGTTCTGCAGGAAGAGTTGGGGCTCCCCAAGCCACAAAGGCACCCAGAAAGTGTGTCATGAATTCGAGGGAGGCAGCCAGCTGGGGGAGCCCTCCTGGCTCACAAAGTGCTTCCTGTGTGTTACCTTATTTGAGCCTCACAACAACCCAGAGAGGCAGGTGCTGTTCTTGTTTCCACCGCACAGATGAAGGAACTGAGGCTTGCCCAAAATCCCCAGGTAGATGAATGTCTGAGGCAGGATTCAGACTCAGTGCTTTCTGATATTGTACCACCACCAAGGAGCCGAGCATGCTCTCTGTGGGATTCCTGGAAGGCCATTGACCACAGTGATGGGTCAGGGACCACTGAGGTGTCAGAGGGCTGGAAGAGAGGGGAGTCTTTAACCCCAAAGCCGGTGCCTACCTTCTGGGCTTGCTCCCTGCATGTGTCCTAGATGGCCAAACTTGTCTGTTTGTCTGTCTGACTGTCTCTGCCTCTGTGTTTCTCTGTCTCTGTCTCTCTATCTGTCTGTCTCTGTCTCTGTCTCTCTGTCTCTGCCTCTGTATCTCTCTGTCTCTGTCTCTCTGTTTCTCTCTCTGTCTGGCCATCTGTCTCTGTCTCTGTTTCCCTCCCACCCCCCAGTAGTAAATTAACCTCATTGGACTAGTTTTGACCTCAAGCAGACCCCGCCCATACTTCAGGGTTTGGGGAGTGATCACATCCCAAACCAAAGTTTCTGTCCTCAGCTGCCTCCAATCCGATTCAGCATTTGCTGAATGTCTGACCTGAGCAGCTCCTCCAGGAATGATGAACAATAATAAATAAGTATAGCGCGGTTTTGTGGACAGAGCCCGCCACAGATCATGTGGCACTTCCCTGTCGTGAACCACAGAGCAGGGAGGGTAAAGCTTATTATTCCCATTTTAAAGCTGAGGAGCCTGAGGCCCAGGATGGTCAGAAAAGGCAGGCAGGCCCTTGCTGCTCTTGGGGGCAGAATCATGGGAAGGGGCAGCTCAGTGGGCAGGCGCCAGGCCTGCCGTGAGAAGGCTCATCTTCCTGAGTTCAAGCCTGACCTCAGACCCTTCCTAGCTGGGTGACCCCCAGGGAATCATTCTGGGTCTCTCTGACTTAACGTCCTCATCTGTCAAATGGGGCTGAGAGCCTCTACCTGAGGATCAAATGAATTAACGCGCACTGTGTTTCATAGACTTTGAAGTGCTGGAGAAATGTTCTTATAGCTATGAACGACCAATCTTTGATCCCTCGACTGATCAGGGGCTCTCAACTGAGAGCTGGCCTTTGGGGCTACACAGGCCTGGAGGAAGACACATCTGCAAAGGGAGAAGTTTTGCCAGGCCCTTCTCCCACCCTCCACCCAACACAGGCCAAGGCTGGGATGGGGGGAGAGGGGAGGGTACACAGGGACCACCACCTGGTGCCAGGAAATGGCCAGCGCTATGGCTGCCCTCCCTGGGGCCCACATGCCTCCTGGGTCCCTGTTCTTCTGGCCCTCGTGTCACTGGATCCTGGGTAATGGAGCCTCCCAACAGACTGTGTTTATGCATGGAGCCTCTTTCCCCTTCATCAGTCCTGGGGTCAGGGGGGTTGTGGGTCACTTCCCTTTTAACAAACCCATGTCTCCCCCAGCCATTTCCTCAAAGCACTTGTCACATAAATCTTCATTTGGAAACTGCTTTTCTTGTGAGTTACAAACAGGGATTTGAGGCCTGAGAACCAGGAGGTCGGCTGGTCTTTCTGAAACTCAGGGCTGTTGGCTCTCAGGACTGCGATGCCAAGTCCAGCGGCTAGCCAGTAGGTGGCCTTGACGAGCCTGCAGGGTGCAAAGCCCTTGGAGAATAGCATTGAGTTTGGTCCTCACAGCAACCTCAGGGGGAGGGTGCTTTGCTTTTACAGTGGAGGAAACTGAGACAAAGGAGTTCCAATGACTTGCTCAAGGTCACATAGCTAAGAAGTGACTTAGGCTGGATTTGAACTCAGGTCTTCCTGACTCCAAATACAGCACTCTTCACCAAGCCACCTAATGCAATACTTGGATTTCCCAGTGATCTCATTCCCTTTTGTACCCTTGATTATCAGAGCCAGTTGCCACCTCCCCTCCTGAGAGATTCGTCTCCAAATTTCCCCGAAGCCCCCAAAGATCTCCCTTCCACTGGGAGGTCCCGTAATATTATGGCGGCACCTCTGTGGCTCACATTGGCCACCTGCCACCCCAAGACTGCCCCACCGCCGCCCTTCCTTGGTCATCGGCTGACCTCCATCCCTCCTGCCTCTGAGGCCACTCTCTGCCCACCAGACTCTGCTGCTGTTGATACGATTTCTTGCTTATTAGGTAAAGTTGGCAGTTTCATCTTCTGGGTGCTGTTTGGTGCTTGCCATAGCCAGAGATCCAGCACTTTGCTGAGTGTCCTTGGACCCTTGCTGTCTAAAAGCCCCTGGTCTCTTTCTTTCTCAATAGGGACCCTTCGTTTCACTTTTTTTTTCTCTGCCGTTCTCCTTTTGCCCACCTTATCCAAATCCCTGGCACTAAGATGGCGGTCCACTGCCTAGCACAGTGCCTGGTACAGAGTAGTACTTCAATGCTTGTTCATTGATCGACCCATTAATCATGGTCATTGAAGAATTACAGGATTGGAGACTGAGTCCTCACTGTTCTCCCAGGGCGGCCCCATCATTGGTTGTTGGACCAAGCGCTTGTGTTCAAGTCCGTGTTTTCAGGCTGCCCAACAGCTCTGCTTCCCTCTTTTTGCTGTTGTCCAGCCATTTCTCAGTCAGGTCTGGCTCCTCGTGACACCTTTTGGGGTTTTCTTGGCTAAGTTTCTGGCATGATTTGCCATTTCCTTCTCTGGCTCATTTTACATATGAGGCGACTGAGGGTGAAGTGACTTGCCCACAGTCACATGGCTAGAAAGTATCTGACACTGGATTTGAACTCGAGTTTTCCTGACTCCAGATCCGGCGCTCTATTCACTTCTCCTCACTGCCCTGACCTTCTCTCTGACCCTCTCTAATGATTATTCCAGAGGTCAGAGGGGCCCCATTGAACTAAATACGATTTTAAATTTATGTCAATGCCCCATGAAGACAGCCTTCTCTATCCATCCTCAGCCAGGCTGTAGAGTAGTCTGTTACCTGATCTACATTCAGAAACCTCTCGGCACTATCCACCGCCCCCAGGCATGGTAGCGCCAGCCAGAGGCGCGACATAGCCTTGAGTACCTGGAGTTAACCTTGCATGAGACATCCAAAGCAGGCTTTGGTGGATCTGTGGGATATTCTGGGACACAGTGATCTTCAACCAGAAGACAGTGTGTATGTGTAAGAGTGAGGGAGAAGAAGGGGCTGCGTAGGGACTGGAGGGTGAGGAGACAGAAGTCAAACCCACCATTGATTATTTCTTCTAAAGGTTCTTCAGGAGAGCTCCGGAGTTTCCAAAGAAGGGATTATGATTTCAAATACAGAAATATTTCTGCTCTCGTTTGGGTGGGGGTCTATAAAAAGTTCTTCCTGCCTTTCTCTTCTCATTCAGCAATGAGGGAGAGGGGTAATGCGGTATCTGAAAATCCTCCATCTTTTTTCAAGGTCTGTAGTTGAAATCTCTAAATTCTTTATAATACTTTATTCTTAGCAATTCTTTTTCAGGAATACCTCCCTGTCCTGCCCCAGACATGTAGGAACTGTGTGACCCTGGGCAAGTCACGGTTAACGTCTCTGAGCCTCACCTTCCCGATCTGCAGTATGGGCATAACAAAGCATGTAATACCTACAGCCTAGGGTCATTGTCAGGATCAAACGCTGCAAAGGACTCGGCAAACTTTAAAGTCTCGTATGGATGTCCCTGATTGCTGTCACCCCCCAGAATTTCTAGGCGGGAGAACGGAATCGTTCAAGGCGGACCAGTCCGAGCTGGAGGCTGCCCTTTCTCTGCAGGAGGCCAGTGCACGTGCACCCTTAGCAGCCACACCCTTGCAGCCCTTCCCCCCTGAGTGGTCTGCAGTCTAGCACGTGCCCGAGGAGTGTTGCCTCTAGGGCGGCTGTTTTCATTGGCATCGAGGCTGGGGCTGGAGCCATGCTCTTCCCAGTGGCTCGTGAGCTGGGAGAATGTGGGTCAGTAGGGAGGGAAGAAATTCCCAATCTTTGTATAATTTATGGGGCGTGACTGTTCTCTCTATGAAGCAGAAGGATCATAGACTGGTCCACGAGTGATTAGGGAGGCCCTGTGGAGGGAGCTCTGAAGTGAGAGCTGGAGACCTGACTCCTCCCGGGGCCGTGCCTGGGCCTCCCCACTGCCTAGCTGTGTGTCCTCCCTTCCAGGCCTAGGGGATCCTCTGCTCTCACCCAAACTTTGGCAATGGCCTCCTAATCTGTGTCGTCTGGACTCCCTGCCTCTCTCTCCTGCCTTTAATCAAAGCAGCCACCAAATTCATGCTCCTCAAGCACCCACCTGACTATGTTACTCCCAAACTCAAGAAGGTCCAATGGCCCGTTCGCCTTTAAGATCAAATGAGAAGCATTGAAATCCTTTCTGGACATGTTCCTATGTGTTGCTTCTGTGACCACCCCACATTGCTCCCTTTCCAGCATTCTGCCCCAGCCAAAGTGGCCTTTGTGTTCTTCCTCATGCAAGACGCTCCATTTTCCCCCTTTGCCTTTGCACAGGCTGTGCCTCATACCTGGTGTGCCCTCCCTTCCCACCTGAACTTCCTGGACCCCCTGCTTCTGTTCAAGGCTCAGGCCTGTGGATTCCCTCAGTCATCACAGCGTCTTTATCTTGTATGTGTTCGAGGGCAGAGACCGGTTCACTCTTTCCTGGGGCTAGCACACAGTAGGGGCTGCATAAATGCCTGCCGAGGGGCCGTCCAGTTGTTGTTGCTTCCTGGCTCCTGCTCAGATTGGGAGGCTACTGAGCTGTTTGTGGGGAGCTGCAGCTCTCCCCGAGGGCAGGCCCCTGGAGGTGGGATTTTCCTGCCTTTGTTTAAATCTCCCATCATTCAGCCCATCCAGGCAGGTGCAGTCACTTCATCATTGGTTGTTGATCGACTGATTGATTGAAGAGGGCCAGGGACAAAGAAGTTTGGTCACAGAGTAAGTACTTTTGCCTGTGTTTTAAATGAGTCTTGTAGCTTCAATAGGTCTGCATTTAGAGGGCCTGAAAGGGTCAGGTCATGTGCCAAAATTCCCAAGACTTTCTGTGTGCGTAATTACAAAAAACAACCAAAAAACCCCAAGCAGGGAGCTAGGTGGTGTAGAGGTTACATCACTGGGCCTGGAGGCTGGAAGGCCTGAGTTCAAATCCAGCCTCAGACACGTAGTAAGTGTGTGATTCTGAGCCAGTCACTTAACCTGGGCTCGCCTCAGTTTCCTTATCTGTAAAACCCTCCCTCCCAGGGTTATTGTGAGGATCCAGTGGTGTCATATTGGTAAAGCTCTTAGCACAGTGCCTGGCCCATAGTGGGCACTAGGTCGGTGTTAGCTATTGTACTTAAATGAAAAGAACTTTTAAAATACCACAGTTGAATTTTAACCTTTAACCCAGGGAGGAATCTCTCTCTTAGGAGCATGCCTCCAAGGAAGTCAGTAGAAAAGAAAGGGCGTTTAGCCGGGCCCAGAGCCGGGGATTAGGGGCCTAATTCCTGTGGATGAATGGATTGCTCAATCTGGTTTGCAAAGGGAATGACCGGGTCCTGGAGGAAGCGCTGTGGGCTCCTCTGTCTGTAGTTCAGTTTCGTGGGCATTCAGTAAGCCTCTACTCAGTAAACTGCAGGGGCTCCCAGTGGCCCCAGGATCTAATACAAAATGCTGCATTTGCCCTTCAAAGCCCTTGGTCTCCTGCTCCCTCCTCTCTTTCCAGGCTCCTCCCACCTTCCTCCCCACCGAATCCTCTTCCGTCCAGTGACCCGCTCTCCCAGCTGCCCCCTGATCCTCCATCCCCAGCTCTGGGCCTTCTCTTTGGCCGCTGCAGCGCTCTCCCTCCTGCGCTCCGCTCACTGACCTTCCCGCCTTCCTTCAGGTCCCAGCTGAGACCACCCCTCCTTACAGGAAGCCTGCCCGCTGCTCAGCATTCCCATTTATCCTTCATAAAGGTCGCTTTGTATAGCTTGTTTTTGTATTCCCAGCGCTCAGCACAATGCCAGCACACAGTAGGTGCTAGTAAGTGTTAACTGAGTTGAAAGTTAGGTTGGAGGGGGAGCTAGGTGGCACAATGAATAGAGCACTGGCCCCGGAGTCTGGAGGACCTGAGTTCAAATCCGACCTCAGACACTTAACACTTACTAGCTGTGTGACCTTGGGCAAGTCACTTAAACCCAATTGCCCTTCCTTTCCCACTCTAAAAACAAAGTTTGATTGGAGTCTGGTTATGATAGTCTGTGAATGCTAAGCAGGACAGTTTGTATTTGATCCTGGAATCAACGGGGAGCCACGAAGGCTTTCTGGGCAGCGGAGTGACCAGGTGCTTGAGGAAGATCCGTTGGGTATTTGCCGGAATCCCCGGAGAGAGCGGAGGTGGAGGGAGCCGGGTTCAGACCAAGCAGAAGAAGAGCATGTCCAACTCGGAGTCTGCAGGACAACCCAAGGAGGCCACCCACGGACCCCCGTGCTTGGGGCAGCTGATGGAGGCAGGCTGGGCAGAAATGAAGAGGAGGAGGAGTGGGTTGGGGCGGGCCTTTAATGAGTCTGATTCCTCTCATTCTTTAAATATCAACATTCCCCATGTTCCTGCTGGGCCTCAGGAGCCCGAAAACGTCAGTCTCTGAAGAAGGGTAAGAGCCCAGATGTGGGCAGCACGGCCACGTTTGCCAAGCACTTGACCAGCATTATCTCACTGGATGATAAGAACTGATTAAGATACGACGTGGAGAGAAATGGAGACTGGAGCACGGGAGAGGAGGATGGTGGGTGGGTGAGAGCAGGCTGTGGGATCCACGGGGGCCTCCGGACCAGGGGAGGAACCACGACCACAGAGCGTTTGAGAGGAAGAGGAGACGGGCTGGTGGCGGAGCGTGGTGCAAGGTGGCGGGTGGACAGCGGCTCGACTCCGCTGGTGTGCTCTGGTGGGAGCTGAGGGCGGCGTGGCCACCTATGAGAGGGAGAGCCATGGGAGGGTTGGGATGGCATCCGAGGAGGGAGTGACCGTGCTGATGAGCGGGCAGATCCACGGGAGGCCGGGGACATTGTGCCCTGGGGGCATTGTGCCAGGCATTGTGCTAAGCACTGGAGCGCAAAGGTAAGAATATGCAAGCAGTCCTGTCCTCAAGCAGCATACATTCTCTCCTTCTTGGTCTCTGTTTCCCTCCAGGGCTCCCTAAATCTCCACTTCCTTTTTTATCGACTCAGACTGCTTCGGGAAGGGGGAGAGGGGCATTTGGAAAGATCATGCTCTCAGGGCAAAGCAAAGTCTTTTTGTGGGACCCCTGAGCTTGCTTCTCCTGCTGAAATAATTAGTAAGAGGGAGAGAAAGCCATCCAAGAGTCCATCACCCAATGGCAGCCAAGGCAAACAACTCGCTGAAAATTACAGTAACTCTGAAAAGCCCGGAGGGCCCCCGCGCTTGAGGGTCAGCTGGCAGAGGAGCGTGGACTCGGAAACACCGCAGCCCCCCCTCTGCTATTGCTTTAATATTTGAAACCAGTCGGCAGGAGAGCTGGGGGATATTCAGTAATAGGGCCAGGCTTTCCTTGTGTATTAAGGAGTCTGATCGAAGCAATTTTGTGGTTAAGCGAATCTCCCATTGACTGACTCTCTGCCTTCTGGTTTTTTGTGTGGGAGGGAGCGATTACTGTGGGTGTTTCTGAGGGAGAGTCAGACGCTCTGCTGATTGAAGCCAGGCCTTGTGTAAAGTCTGCACACACAGGCTCTTTGGATTGTACCTTCTACATAGTGACCTTTAAACCTTGCTCCTTCCCAGCCAGATCCCCCTCAAACTCTTCCCCACAGCACCAGGCAAAGGCATCTGAATGGGCCTTGTATACTAGAGAGAGGGGAAGCCAGCCAGCGTGACTTTGGCCAAACAATAATGCTCCAGCTCCAAACCCTGTGCTCCTTCCACTCTAGAGCCTTCTGTCAGGGCCGGAGAAAGAACTGGGCTCATTAGGGTTCTAGCCAGGAGTGTGCTGGTGAATGCTCAACAACCAGCTTTCTGGAGAGAAAAATGCACACAGGACACACTCGAAGGGTGAATCCGCATTGTTAACATTTTTTCCACCACTTTCTTAAGCCCAGAAAATCAACAAAACAATAAATCAAGCCCTAATTCATGGAGTTTGCCAATTTCCAAGGTGAAAAACGCTTACATGGAAAATTTAACAATCAGCTCCTGAGCCTGTGTGAGGTGACTCTGGCACACTCTCAGCTCTACGCTTGCAATAGTACTGATCAATTTAAAGCTGGAAGGGACCCCAGAAACTGCTTAGTTTAACTCCTGAATTTCACATATGCGGAAACCTGAAAGGCCCAGGGGCTACAGCTTATTTCTTTTTTGTATCCCTACTGTCTGCCATATCACATTCAAAAGACCCTTACAAAGGACCTATTCTGTGCTCCACAGTGGGGATGCAGAGCTAAGAAAGACAGATTCCTCTCCTCAAGGGCTTATACTGAGAAGGTGAAAAGAAGGGAGAGAGAGAGACAGACAGACAGAGAGAGACAGACACAGAGGGAGGGAGAGAGAGAGAGAGAGAGAGATAGAGAGACACAGAGAGAGAGACAGAGACAGAGAGAGCGAGAGAGACAGAAACAGAGACAGAGAAACAGAGACAGAGAGAGACAAAGAGAGGGAGACAGAGATGGAGAGACAGAGACAGAGAGAGAGAGGGAGAGAGAGGACATTTCATATAAAGACAGTACATTGCAGGAGGTGATGGGAGCACAAGAAAAACGGAAATTCAATATTTTGAAACAGACACAGGTTCCATCTCCATTTCCTCCAGGCCCTGGGGAGACACAGACAGACAAGAATCCATCTGTGACCTCAAGGGCTTTACTTTCTCTTGGTGCCTAAAAAGTCTTCTAGGACCAGAAGCCCCTCTTGGGAGTGGAGGATCAGAAGAGATACTCAGGAGGGGGTGGAGCTGCACATGGAGGTGCTGAAGTTGAGCTGTGCTGTGCTGTGTGGGGAGCCCAAGTAGAAGGTGGCCATACATTTGGGGAGGTCCCTCACTCTTGGATGCAGGATGAGTCACACTGTATGATCTGTAAACTAGGTGGAACTCATTTTCAATCTTGTTGGACCAGTGTGTGTGTGTGTGTGTGTGTGTGTGTGTGTGTGTGTGTGGTGTGTGTGTGTGTGTGTGTGTGTGTGTGTGTGTGTGTGTGTGTAAGGGAATGATGGATTCCAATGGGTCCAGGGCAGAAGGGAGAGCGTTCTGGGCTGGAGAACAGCTACAAGACCTTGGAGACCCTCGTGAGCATGACAGCACTTGGGATTCACAGGGGCTGAGCCCTGTGTCTTCCGTGGGGCAGTGAATAGATATGATGCTGACAGCCAAGAGGTCACTGTAAGCCCACGCTCCCTAAAGCTTTTCTATCTACTCCTTCCTTACCCCATGTTCTCCAGGTCTGATGTCCGAATGAGATGAAAAGCAGGGACCATGTCCTGGAACCTCTGGACTGTCTCTCAAGTGACATTTAGCTTTTTAGTCCTCTGGGGAAGGCAATTCCTCCATTAGCCTCTGGAGCAATTCTGGAGTGCATCTGCGGTCTTCCTTCTTATACTCCAAGAAGTCAAAGGTCCATGATTTTGTTGGTGTGGGCTCTTCCTCTCTCTCTCTCTCTCCTTCCTTTTCTCCTCCCTCCTTTTCTCCTTCTCTCCCCCCTCACCTTTATTCCTTCTTCCTCACCCTCCTTCATCCTCACACCCTCCTTCCTTCCCTCCCCTCCCTTCCCTCCCTCCCTCTTTTCCTTTCTTCCTTCCTCCCTTCCTTGGGGGAGGAGATGGGAACAATGTCCACCCTCGGAGAGTTTACAATTAATTTTCCTGGAATGGTGCATGAGTCTCCATTTTAACAGATAAGATGATACAAAGCACATCAACAGAGTAACTTTTTGGGGGGAGGGTGCACTAACATCCAGGAGGGGAATCAGAAAAGCCCTTCCAGAGGCAGTCTCACTGAGCGAAGCCTTGAAGGAAGCTCAGGATTCTAGGAGGGAGAGAGAAATGGTCTTCTGGTCCTGGGGACAGTCTGTGTAGAGAGACAGAGCTGAGTGATGGAGTGTCGTGTGTGGGGAACAGCAGTAGGCCAGTTTGACTCAGGGTTGGTCAGTTGGCCATTGTCCTTCCTTCCTGAAGAGGACCCAGATGACATCACTAGCTAGTCAAGGTTCAGTGGGTCAGACTGTGACTGATCAGACCGATATGAGCTCAGAATGCTCTACCACAGTTCAGGTACATTCACACAGTTCTGTGTGAACATTTGGGTGGATTTTCCAAATTTGTGCATCCTGTGTTTCCTTTGAGCTGTTTCAATTCTGTTTTGCTCAGAGAGCACAGCACACTCTTCTGATATGGGCATGCCATGCTGGGCGGCCCTGGACCAGTATTTCCTTTGTCACACAATCAATTCTGAAGTTAAGAGAGATCTTGAGGGTGTTCTTGTATCGCTGCTTCTGACCACCATGTAAGAGTAGAGTCCAAGGAAGAGGGTGATGTGCAATAAACCTAGGAAGGTAGGTGGGGCCCAGATGGTGGAGGGCTTTACCTGCCAATGGCATCCCAAGAGGCAATAGGGAACCACTGGTGCTTGCCACCTGAGAGGCTGACTTGGTCATCCCAGTGAGGGATGGATTGGAGTGGGAAGAGATGGGAGGCAGGGAGCCTGATGAAGAGGCCATTGTATTCCACGGGAGGTGATGAGAGTTGCTAGGACGGTCGTGAGATCTGCCTAGACCCCCGGCTTCCTGCTCAGAGTGAGTGGGTGAGACGGTCCCCCTCTGCCAGGCTGATCTGTCCTGGCCCCCAGCCCAGCTTTGAGGATGTGCCTGAGTCTGCACTCTGCTGGTGAAGCCTTGAAAACCCCTCATGCCAGAACGTGGTTCTGGAGAGATCTCTGGTGCTGGCAGGTTTTCCTCTTGTTCTCCCGAGCTCCCCTCTTGTTGCAGTGCTGGCTCTTTCCTCTCACGCTCAGTGAGATGAGGGAAGCTGGTGATGACTGTGTTTTGTAAAATCATCTGGAGGAGCTTCGAGGTTATTCATAGAAACAAAAGACTCCCGTGGAAGGTCAGAGCACACCAGGAGCAGGAGGTGGCCGCGTTTGGGTTGGTGCTGAGTCAACACGTTGTTGTTGCAGCTGGCCTTCATTAGGGGCCAGAATCTGTGGGCCTGGTCAGTGCCCGGGGCAGGGGGAAGAGTGAGCTGGTGACTGGGACAGGGAGATGCCACTCACTAAATCCTGCTCACGCCTCCCGTCTTGGCAAGGACACGGGCTGTTGGGCCTGCCACTCAACTTCTCTGAAATCTCTCTGTCAAATTGGGTGGATGTCACTCAGTCAGTGCTCAGGAAAGTACTTTCTCAGCTCCGAAGAGGAGGGATGACTTCCAGGATGTCCTGAGAGGCCAGTGGGGCAGGTATCAGAAGCTCCAGTTTACAGAGAAGGAAATGGGCCCAGAGACTTGTCCAAGGTCACACAGCAACTCAGTGACAAAGCCTCAGTTAGATTTGAGCCCTGTGTTATCTCATAGGCTTCTCAGGTTCTAGACCTAGAACTGAAATACGTCTGTATTAGTGGTCTTTGAATCCAGTGCTCTCATTTTGCCCATGGGGAAACTGAGACCCAGAGAGATTAAGTGACATGTCCAAGGTCACACAGCCTCTAAGTGTCTGAGGCAGGACTTCATCCCAGGTCTGTCTGATCCAGAGTCCAGTGGTCTGTCCACTAAACCATGTAAGACTGAGTATTCTTGTGGATGAGATGCTGGGTTAGCTGAGAAGTCTGGTACCCAGGCTTCTTTCAGCTTCTCTGATGGGTTAGGTGCCCTTCCTTCCTCATCTCTCTGTGAGCCTCTTTGCAAGCTGGATTCTCTGCTAAAGAGGATGGCTCTCACAAAGACACAGAATCACAGAATCAGAAGAAACTGGGAGGCAGTCTAGACCCACTCAAACAAGAATGCTGTCTATACCCACTCCCTCAACAGATGCTTCTTTCCCTCCCTCCACCCCCTGGCCCCCATAAAAAGATCATTTTACATCATTCTCCTTATTTTGTCAATGAGAAAGACCAAGTGATCATGTCAAGGTAGGACAGCTGGCCATGAGGACTCTGGGTAATCAGAGGGGAGCAGTGCATTGGGAGGAGTGTTGACCTAGCACTCCCTTTGCCACTGGCTACCTGGGTGACCTCAGTCAAGTCCCTCCAGCAATCTAGGCCATTTCAACCATCCTCAGAAGCAGATCAAGATGCTGCAACAAATCACAGCCTCTTTGGAAGAAGTGTGCACTCATCTAAGGGCACTGCTTTGAAAGGACAGCATTCATCTACATGTACCTGCTTGGGTCTTAATCATCATTCTCAGTGTTTCCCATGTAGATCTTCACGGTTTTGTACACAAGATGCTAACCCAATAACGTCACCCATGATGACAGTGCATTTCTCTAGCCCTTTGAGGTCCCAGACATGATCTCCTCAGAGGCTCACACCAGCCACGTGTGATCTGGCCTCTCCTGATGTCTTCCTCCACTTTCTGTTGCATGGCTCAGGCTAAGAAACTTGCCAGGACTCTTTATAGGACACTCGCTGAGTCACAGTTGATCCAAAGAGAAGTGCCAGTATATTTAGAAGATCCAAGTGGGTGAAAGCTACAGGTTGGGGGTGGGAGGGGGAGGAAGGGGATATTGGGGCATCTAAGGAGTTAAACCTCTACTACTTAGGCAATATTCTACTTCTCTACTTTTGTCTGGGTCAGCGTTTTGTTTGTGATTGTCTATGGCCGATCTTTGGGGAATCAATCTCTCTCTATCTCTCTCCCTCTCCCTCTCACTCCCTCTCCCTCTCCCTCCCTCCCTCGCTCTCTCTCTCTCTCTCTCTCTCCCTCTCTCTCTCTCTCTCTCTCTCTCTCTCTCTCTCTTTCTCTCTCTCTGTCTCTCTCCCTCTCTCTCTGTCTCTCTGTCCATCTCTCTCTCTGTCTCTCTCTCTGTCTCTGTCTCTCTGTCTATCTGTCTCTCTGTCTGTCTCCCCCCCATAAGAACATTTTTAGTTGAGTCAACTAATTCACAGAGTATTAGAGTTGGAAGGAACCTCAAAGGCTGCCTAGCCCTAATATCTACCCAGGAAACCTCTCTAGAATCACTTGTCATGTGAAATTCAGCCTTTAGGTAGATGGATGGACAGATGGGTAAAAAGAATGGATAGACAGACAGGTAGATAGATAGACAGACAGACAGACATAGATAGACAGACAGATAGAGAATAAACAGAGGGATGGAAAGATAGAACAAATGGATGGATGGATGGATGGATAGGATATTTAGAATGGACGGACAGAAAGACAGATGTGCCAGACTGTACTAAGCCTTGGGAATCTAGATACAAGCAAACAAGATGGCCTCTGCCCTCAAGAAGCTTCTGTTCTCATGTGCTAATTCAAGCCTTTTCTTGAGTTCATCAAGTGGGAGAAGCCTGTGCTGCTAGAGGATCTGCTTCCATTGCAGGAGGGCTCTCATGGTCAGGAGGGGTTTCCTAGGACATGATACCTCAGTCTGTCTCTCAGTGACTTCTCTCCATGGCTCCCTGTTCTTCCCTCTGGTGCTGAGTGGAAAGCATCTTCTCTCTCCTCACACAAATCCCTCTTCCAACACAAGTCCTTTCTTCTTCAGGTTAAACCTTCCTAATTCCTTTAACCCATCCTCACACAGCCTGGAATGGAGGTCCTAGCCTGCTCTTCTACAAGGTAGATGTGTAGCTGCCTGGCCCTGGGCCCTTCCCCACCCTGCTAGTCCTCACTGAGAGCTCTGAAGCTGGTGCACGAGCTTCCTGAAATGTGGCGCCTGGCCCTGGGCCCAGGGACCAAGCTGCTTTCTGAATAGATATCCTTCCTTGACTATGGCAATTTTTCACCAATGAACAAACCCCCAGCATGCTGAGCTGTGGCCCTTGTTCTGTCCAGATTTTTGAGATGGGGATGCAGCGGGCGTGTTGAGCCCCGACAGGTGAATGGGTCTGGGCAGGCCGGGTGGTGAAATGGAGACTTCATCACACTTGGAGTCTGGACACTTGGGTTTGGAGCCTGGCTTTGCAGATTTCTAGCCATGGGACCTCTCTGAGCCCGACTGGTTTCATTGATAAAATACCACCTCCCCTACCTCCCTCACAGACCTTACAAAGCTTTGTAACTTGCAAAACCTTTGGAAGTGTGGACTGTTCTCATAGTTCAAGGCTCAGTCAAGCCCTGATGGGGAATGGAGCAGAAGTTCAGAGGCTGTTTCCAAGGAGGAATGAACCGAGGAGTCCTGGGGCATGTGGGGAAGCTCTCACATGGCCTAGAGATCTTGGAGAGCGTGTTTTATGGAGAAGGGGGGGGGGTTATATAAAGAACTAGGAAAATACTGTGGTTGGGAAAGCAAATAGAAAAAAAAAGACCAGAAAACAAAAGAATGAAGAGGAAATTGCCACAGAGGGAGGGAAGGGGGAAGCAAAGGCTGAAACACGTGGGAAATCTCAGAGTAGCAAGAAAAAGAGAAGAGAGGGAGGGAGCCGGGACAGGGGCTTGTCGCTGGGCCGAGGCGGGTGGGGGCAAGCCGGATGATATCTCTCACTCTGTTTAAATCTATAAGATCCACTCTGACTCATTTTACTAGAAGACACCAAAGTTAAACCAGCAAATCCCAAGACCCTAATTAATGTGAAGAGGCGGCTGATGAGTCATGCTGGAAGAAGACCAACACACACACACACACACATCACACACACACACACACACACACACACACACACACACACACACACACACACTCCCTGACCCCCACCAAATCCATCGAAAGGCCTCTCTGGGCCATCCTCAGTGGGGATAGCTTCAGATCCAGGCACTTTGGGAGGGAGGCCAGAAAGACAAAGACCTCTCCCAGATGGGTCTTCAAGGGAAGGTATGTGCCCACACAGAGGGCTGACCAAAGCCCAGCTACTTTATGAGATTCGTATCCCACTCTCTCCATGACAGTGACGTACTCTGGGAGATGCCCTGCCCTCCATCTGAGTGGTGGTCCAGGCTTGGAAGGCAGCACATCCAGCTGGGCTCACCTTGCCCTGGGGTGGTTTGGGCCAGAGTGAGCTTTCCTCTGGAAGCCTTAGGTGGTGGGGGAAGACAGTAAGTCTTCATTTTCTGGGATGTGATAGGGGAATATGAATACAGAATAAGCATTTGTCTTCGTTCCAGAGAAGGGAAGGCTGGGAGACAACAGTATTTCTTTCTCTTTGCTATTAAAAGGTGGAGGAAGCTTAAGCTCCTCACCTGCTTATATAAGGGGAACCCCTCCCTGATATCGCCGATGAAACTGGGCCTGCGATGAGCAAAGCAGAAAACCCCCTTCTCGGCTCCCTGTCTGCCCCTTCTGCTCAGTTGGGGTGACAGGCTAGCACTGAGGCCTGCTGCTTAGTTAGCTCTGCCCCCCGGGACAAGGTAACACCACCTCTTACCTTCTACACTCTGCCACATACGAGGGTTAGGAACATCCTCTTCTGCTGCTCCCCTCCCACCTTCCTGGAAGGAGCTGCTTTCCTGCCCAGCCTAGTTTCCTTCTTCAGGCTGGGCCACCTTGCCCTGGGACATTCCCTTCCCCTCCTCCGGGATTTAACTCTCCTTTTGGTGCAGCGTCCTCTTCCATCAGCATAAGCTCCCTGAGGTCAAGGACTGTTTTTTCTCCTTGCTTGTATTCCCAGCACTTAGAGAATGTCTTCCACATGGTAAGAACTAAATAAATCCTTGTTAACTTGATGTGGGTCCTGGCCTGTTTGTCATAGAAAGCAGCCTCCTCAATCTCTAACTGGCTTTCAGCTGAGAGCTCACCAACCATCAAGGACACCAGATCTGGACCTGAAAGGGCCTCAGAAGTGAGCTGGGTTAAGTTTACAGGTGGGGAAACTGAGGCCCCTCCTGGGAGAAGCTCATCACAGGCAGCACATTCGAACCCTGACTGACCTAAGCACCCTTCTGGCCCAATGCCTCCCAGTGCCTTCCCTTGTGGAGGGCGGCACTGGCCCTTCTCAGCTCCACGGAACAAGGTGCCCCTGGCCCCTGGCCCTGCCTCTCCTTGACTCTTCTGTGTTTTCTCCCTTTAGACTCCAAGCTCACTGAGGGCAAGGACAGTATTTCCCTTTATTTATTGCATCCCCAGCATTTAGCAGAGCTTGGCATACAGCAGGTGCCTCACAGATGTTTGTTGGGTGGACGGTGTGACTTGGGGAGAATCATTTCCCCTCTCTGGGCCTTGGTTGTTTCCTCTGTAAGATGAAGGGGTTGGATTAGGGGCATCTGAAATTTCTTCCAGCCCTGGGTCACTGATGCCCTGCAACAGAAAAAATGACCTGGAACTCTTTGTGGATGGCAAGTTCCAGACGAGTCCACACTGTGATGGGGACACAGAGTGTCCTTCTGTCTCCTGCTCTGGTCAGAGACCACCCCTAGTGCCTTGCTCGGTTCTGGGCACCACATTCTGGGGAGGACAGTGAGGAGCTGGCAGATATCCCAAGGAGGGCAGTCAGGACGGGAAATGGTCTTGGATTCAGGCCAAGATAGGTTTATGGAAGTGGGATTGTTGAACCTGCAGAAGAGGGTCCTCAGGGGGCAGATGAGAGCTGCCTGTCACATGGAGAAGGGTGTGTCTGACTCAGCCCTGGAGGGACCCAGCTGAGGAGCCAAGGAGGCCAGCTATGGCAGACTAAGGTGGGATAGAAGGAAGCTTTTCCTAATGATGAGGGCTGTCCCCAAGCAGAATGGGATGCTGGAGGGAGAAGGACTCCCCTTTCCCTGGAGATCTTTAACCAAAGGTTGAGGGGAGACTTGGGTGTATCAGAAAGATGATTCTGTCAGGCTTGAGTTGGACCAGCTCATATCTGAGGAGATGAGAGCCTTTTAGACCTGCACAAATCTGAGACATTGTCCCAGATCACTGTCCCAGGAATGAGCCGTGCATCCAGTGATGGGCCAAGGTTCCCCAAAGCAAAATTCCTCCCAGAATTTCCCAACCAGGAGAAAACTCCAGTCCATTTACATCACGATTTGGTTGACCTTGAAATGTCCCCTGATTTCCTCTATTTGCCTCAGAGATTCATGGCTCCAGAGAGACAGAGATCGGGGGAGAGATGTAGATGAGAAGCAGAGAAGTTGGGCTCTGTAAGAGAGAGGAGCAGAGACTGGCGGGGCAGCTCCCGGCTGCAGGACTGGGCGTGCTCATCACATCCGCGGGGGAGGCTGCCGCTGGGCTGCGTAAACAGCGTGATCGATAGACTTGTGGGCTCACAGTCCCAGACCGGGGACACAGGAGCCCTGACGGGCCGCACCTCTGAAGCAAGAGTGGACACAAGACAGCCTTGCTTCGTGCTTCACCGCTGATGAAACAAAGTGGAAAAAGAATTAGATCGGCTAAGAACAGACTCTTCATTTAAATCCTCCAGACTCTGGCCTGCTTGGGGGCGGGGGAGCAGGTGTGGTTAGAAGAGGCTTCCTCTGGGTGTGATTTGCGTGTTCCCCCCCCCCCCACCCCCGCAAGCCCACAGGGCAGCGGGGCAACGCACCGGATGGAGTTTGCGACTCGGAAAACTCCTAGCTGTGTGGCTCTGCACACGTCACTTCACCGCTCCGTGCCTCAGTTTCCTCAAATGTAAAATGAAGATGATAGCAGCCCCTGCCCCACGTTGTTGTGAGGATCAAATGGCGTGACACGGCAACATACTGTGTATATATCAGAACACACAGGTGCCCATTATAACGACACAGATGCCTTTGGTTTTCTTCTTAGAGTGTTATCACCTTG
>CM053584.1:393003234-393033771 GCA_028627135.1 Pseudochirops cupreus | reverse complement strand
AGAGAAACTTTCTCTCTCTCCCTCTCTTTGTCTCTCTCTCAGCCAGCTTCAGTCTCCACAATTCTTCCTTCACCCAGAGCAACATTCCAATTCTGTCTGTCTGTCTCTGGAATTCTTGCTTATATACACACCTCAGCCAATCCCCTTCTTCCACATCAACAGGGGAGTTCATGCCTTCTCAACAGTGGGACAGAGTTTGTACCTTCCACACTTAGCACTTAGCACTACTAAGTGCTAAGTATCCTGATAAACTAATTACTATTACGTAAGTCAATGTCAGTTTGCCTAGAAGTTTCTACTGGATTGCCCCAGGGATCGACATTCTTGACCTTGAATCATTTAATAGTTTTGTCAATGTTCTTGGCCCAAGGCCATTTAACTTTCTTAGCAACGTCTTGGATAAAGGCACAGAACTTGAGATCAATTTATGCCTCAGATGGTTATTAGCTGTTATTACCCTGGGTAAGTCACTTACTCTCTCTCTGTGTTCTGGTTTCCTCATTTGTAAAATGGGATTCATAACAGCACCTACTTCATAGGGTTGTTGTGAGCATCAAACTTGAGGCACTTTGCAAATCTTAAAGCACCATGTAAGTGCTAGACATTATTATGATCATCATTACGACTATTCAATTTATTTATTTAATTTGTAGATTAAATGAAGAGTCGAACGATGGAATCTGAGCCAAAAAACTAAATCAGAGGCAGGGAAGCTGCAGCCTCAAGGTTGTGTGTGGCCCTCCAGGTCCTTAAGCGCGGCCCTCACATATGACCTTGATGCCACAGGTTCCCAACCTCTGGAATAAATGGATACAATACGATAGAAGAGGGTTGAGTAAAATCTTTTCTTTGGGCTTAAAACATTGGCCTCATAATTCTGAGATCAGAAAGTCCAGATCAATAGCAGGTTAACTGACAAATATGGGGGGATTAGCGCGAGGCAACAGAGTGATCTGGTGGCCAAGGAAACGTGGGAAGTCAGGCCGTGCTGGGTTAAGAGGGCCATGTCCAGTGGGGGAGGGGATGGGCATGGAGCACACGGAACGCTGTGCTCAGCTGTGGGGGTGATCATTGACTGGGAGAGCCGCAGAGAGGGACAGTCAGGGTGTCCTCAAAATGGCGTCAAGATGGTCCTGTTGGGATTGCCGGGAGGAGATGGGGTGTTGGGAGCTTGGAGAAGACACGTAGGGGGCCAGGCATCTTCACATAGGAAGGGACTGAGGGAGGAGGAGAGGTGTTTAGGCTTGCCTCTAGGTGGGAGAACCAGGTGCCACCGAACGACACTGAAGAATCACAGATTTAGGGTTGAAGGCAGGACTTCCTCATGATGGGAGCTGTCTAAATTAAAACAGGCTCTCTTAAGAGACAAAGGCGGCCCCTCACTAGAGGGCTGGAAGCAAGGCTGGAGGTCCACTTGTCAGGTGGGGGGATGTGCATCACTGAGGGTCCTTCCAGCTCTGGGATTCAGTATGATTCTGAGGCTCTGATTCTGTCATTCATGGCTCTGGCGGGAGCTCAGATTTGCATATGGTCACACCCAGCTCTAAGAAGTGGGCACAGTGCATTTCTATCACTGAAGGAGGACCCTGGCTCAGTTTGGAGAGACTGAGAGAGTTGCAATCTGAGCCAGTGAAGTGAGTTTCTATGTCAGGAAATTATACCTTATTCGAAGTGATGCTAGCTGGAGCAAGGATTTTGATTTTTCTAGGCCTCAGTTTTCACATTTGCAAAATGGGTGGGTGGGGATGGACTCAGGGTCCTCCACAGTCCTTCCTACTCTAACCCTGTGGTCCCATGAGCACTGGAAGTGGTAGAAGGCCCCATCCCCTGGGAGTGTTCCACTTGCTCCATCGATGGCTCTTCATGCCTGGGACAAGAAGCGCGACTGGCTGCATCTTCACCCTTTGGTCTGGGCCTGGGGGCTCCTGCAGGGCGAGGCCTGTGTTCTTGACGTTCTTTTTCTCTCCAGTGGCTAGCACAGTGCAGGCACACAGCAAGCCCTTAGCGAATGCCCATTGACGGACTGATGGTGGCCACCAGGTCCCGTGTGCTTCCTCAGCTTCTTGAAGTGACCCCAAGGGCAGCTGCTGCTGCCTTGGCTCACAGCTGCTTTCCTCTTTCCTTTAAACAAAGGCCGTAAAGAATTTTGAAGAGAACCTTTTTTTAACAAAACAAAAAGACACACAATGTTTTTTTATTTTTTGCCCAGAAAACAGATTGAGTAAGAATTACGTGTTAAAGGAGACAATGGTCTGATTTATGTTTTTGGTGTTCAAAAAAAGTACCTCCATAAACCTAACCCCATTTCAGAAGTGGAGCAGAGCCAAGTTCCCTTGAAGGAGAGCCGCCTCATGCCCAATGCTCCAGGCAGGAGCATGCCCAAGAACATGGCGGTCTTTGCCTAGGTGAGGGCAAAGGATGGGCTGAGTCAAGCATGTCCCTGGACAGCAGGCTGGTTCCCTGGAGGCCTTGGCATTGCATGGAGGCCCTAGGCCCTGGCCAGCCTTAGCACTGGCACCCCAGAAAGGCCTGGACTCTCTGGAAGTCTAGGGGGGCACAAAGAATGTCAGATGAGAGGCGTTCTCCTTGGGGCCACTGGAGCTGAACATCATGACTGGTCATGTCCTCTCTTCCCTCCTTCTTGGCTCTCTTTCTTTTTCTTTAATAGCTCCAATTAAGAGGCATGCATGCTGGGAGGGGCTCAGGGGTCCTTGAGTCCAACCCCCTCATTTGACAGATGAGGAGTGAAGTGACTTGTCCAAGGTCACAAAATGAGTGCATGTCAGATTTTAGAAGCTATGGTTTCTTGGTTTGGCTCAAGCTCACATTCTCCTGCCCCCTGAAGGTGAGGGACAGGAACATACCCCTCAAGGCTGCTCTTGCGGCCCTCTGGGCTCATCCTCCCCAGCTGGGACAGTAGCTGCTCCTCCTTTGAGGGTGCTAGGGGTAACCCCAGCTGCTCAACTCTGGCATCTGCATCTACTCGGGTTTCGACACCACCTTTGGCCATCCTTCGTTAATTTTGGAAATTCTCACCCTTGATTACTAAAATGCGTCCAGATTTCCCCACAACCCAAATGCAAAGTTAGCTGGAATCTGTATTTCCTAATATCTCTCCTTTGAGCTACTTAGACTGAAAAACTACTAGGAAGTTTCAGGCTTCCCAGGGCAAAGGGAGGTAATTAATTAGGCATCACAAGGCAGAGTTTACCGTTAGAGTTTCCTTTCCTTTCAAGTTTCAGGTTAGGGGCCTGAGTGCCTTTGACTCCAGAGCAAGAAGGACCACGCAGCTATCGGAATCTTATCCTACTTTTGGGGTGAACTAGCAGGCTTTATTACTTTTTGGAGGGGGGCACATTAAGAGAAACAGCGCCCCCGCATGCTTGGTTCAGGAGTCTAGCAAGGGGGCAGAATTACTAATAACAAAATGTAAACAATGATCCCTTCCGCCCACTACCTCATCACGGGTGATTCTTTCTGACCAGGCTCTTGGCCCTGTTAGTCTACCCTGGGCTCCGTGGCACAGTCCAATTCCCTCAGAAAAGTCTCCTTCCAGCTTGCCTTTGGCTGCAGCCTCCTTTCCTAAAGTGCTGGGACATCCCTAGTAGCCCCGGGGCTCTCAGGGCTCCTAGAGAGCTTCCCTCAGAACCACGATTGCTAATGGAAGTAGATAATTAGAACCTCTGTTCTACAAAGGAGGAGACTGAAGTGCAGAGATATGGGATAATTTGCCTTCAGTTCCCAGCTTGGATGCAGGGTTGCTGGGGCTTGACTCTGGATCTCCCAGCTCAGGATTCTCTATGCCATGGGCTCTCTTCCTCTCTCCTCCCTTTTGTCTCCCTCCTTTCCCCTCCCCCGGGATCTGTTGCTTGGTGGTCTCTCTGGCTCTAGGGCTCTGGTCCTGGGATCCTACGCTACTCTTCTCCAAGATGGGGAGGGGACACCAGAGAATCCATTTGAAAGCCCCCTTGTGAAGCCTAATGGGAGAGAGAAGGCACAAGAAGGAGATGAGTCTACCATCCTGTTGGCCTGATTTAGAAGAAGCTGGAGTCTCCCTCCCCAGTGGCTACTTGGAGAACAAACCTTCAGCCTTTGCTGGCCCATTGCCTATAAGGAGAGAGGCCAGAGGATGCTTATCAAGCTGGACAGATTTACCAGTTCCACTGAGAGGAGGGGGAGGAGGAAGGGGAGGAGGGGGAGGAAGGGGAGGAGGGAGAGGAAGGAAAGGGCAGACTCTAACGATCCATTGAGATCTGACACTGGTATTCTTTCTTCCTTTACTCTGGCTGCCTCTCCTTTGCCCTCTGATGGATCCCAGGTCTTGAGCGCTGGGCAGGGCGTCCTCTGATGTCTCTGAGGCTTTGGGGCTGTAGGCAGAGTTCTACCTCATGGGGATCCTGGCCACGCCCAGGAAGTATTCCCCCATTTGCTATCAGGCCACCTTGCTCCTCACTGTCCAGTGGTCTAGTTTCTCACTGAACAGACTGTACTGCACATGGCACCCCAGGGCATAGCCAGTTGCTTAGACCTCCCTCACCCCCTTCTCCTTGGCTTAGTCATCTTAGACTTGTGCTGGTTAATGTTTCAACTGATCTGAGAGGCCCTGAGCATCAGCCACCCTGCAGGGCTGGACCACAAAAGCCCGATGGGAAAGCACCTGAGAGCTTTCTCTATCCACTGTCCTAGAGGGCAAGGGCAAGGAGGGGAGGGTGGCTCCAGGGTGGAGAAGCTGGGAACCCAGTGAGGAGAAGAATGAGGGCAAGATGCCTCGTGTTACAAAGCAGGGGTCAGCCTTGTTTATCATCTCCTCCCAAATTGCTGCCATAACCAGTGACAGTTGTACAAGCACATCTGAGTGTGGGCAGAGAATATTGGGGGGTGGATTCCGTGTTTCCACAAGCTCAGTTTCCAAGAAATACCCTGGGAACAGCCATGTCATTCTCAGGGGAACCAGGGCACTTTAAAGGTCCTCAGAGGCTCCTTCCGGAACAAGAAGCCCCAAGATTCCTTGCCTGTAGCTGTCCAGCCTCTCAGTGCCTGAAGTGCCTACTATGTGCCATTGACTGAGAGACCAAGACAACATGGGCTCTGGCCTTAAGGAGCTTACATTCTCCCAGTCAGTCAGCAAGCATTAATTAAGTGCTTCCTATATACCAGACACTGTGCTGAGCCTTGAGTTACAGAAACCAAAGCAAAGCAGAGCATGCCTTCAAAGAGCTTACTGTCTATGTAGGGATACACTTGTATGCAAATCAGGAAATACAAGAGAGGTACAAAGGAAACCTTTTCTTGAAGAGCTCCAGGGATGGGAAACCTTTTCTCTTTTGGCATAGCTCTCCCTGTTGGGAAGCGTTTCCTGTCCTCTGTCCAGGACGTCCAACAGGAACAGGGCAGTTCTGAGGAGTAGATTAGGTCACACAAAAGGGACTTGGAGGAGGGGAGGATGGGGTCTGACTTGGGATAAGAAATGACATTTATGTATCTGTTAAATTGACTTACCTGACGTCAGAGAACACATTAGGATTTGCGAAATGCTTTACAAAGATTATCTTCCCTTATCCTCGCAGGAGCCCTGAAAGGAAGGTGCTGAGGGAACTGAGCAAGGCAGAGGTAAAGTGACTTACCTAGGGCCACACAGCTAGTAAGGGAAGCAGAGTTTTAACCCAGGCCTCTGGGGACAAACCCTCCATCACTCACTGTCTCAGAGAAACCACTCCAAGGAAGCTTTGGGGACTCAGTGGCCTGGATTGAAGTCAGTGGAAAGAGGGCTAGATTTGGCATGAGAGGAGGTAAGTTTAAATCTGCCCTTCAAGGTTTTCTGCCTGTGTGACCTTGGCCAAGTCACTTCCCCTCTCTGGACCTCAGTTTCCTTTTCTTGTCAAATGCAGGACACTTCCATCTCTATGATCCAGTAAACTGTGCCAGAGCTTAGCACAGGACCCAGCACATAGTAGGCTCTTAATCTGTTTTGAATGAATGACCCTTCGAGATGGTGAGTTCTGACAGACTGAGGTAAATCATTTCCATTCTATCCTGGCTGTAGCTTATTTGACAATAGTTACTCACCTGCTGTCTCTCCCATCAGACAGGGACCTGTTTGGGACCAGGGACTGTCTTTTGCCTTTTTTTGTGTCCCCAGTGCTCGTCATGGTGCCTGGCACATAGTAGGCAGAGGAAGGCAGTATGTAGGTAGTAGGCAGGCAACTGACTGCCCTCCCATAGCAGGAGAGAGTGAAACCCCTTGGAAATCTGGACAGGTACTTGGAAGCTCTGAGCTGGGCTTTTTCCCCTGAGCTACCCGGACAGAGGGGACAGACAACATGACAGCAGGAACAGTGCACATTTGGAGCATGCTTTTGTGGTTTACTAAGCATTGAAAATAAACCTCAAAGCAATGGAGAAGGTCACTCAGGTCCTTGGTCCCTCTGGTATCCTGGTGTGTAGGCACTGATCTGAATTTGCTGGAAGACAAATTGAACGTTTGGGTTAGACATTATGTGACTCTGAGTACATCACTTTACCCCCATGGGCCTCAGTTTCCTCATCTGTAAAATGGTAGGGGGTTGGATTAGATGGCCTTGGAGGTCCTTTTAGTTTTCTATATAAGATTTTATGAAGAATACAAAGTAAAATTTTCCCCTTGGGGCAGGGAGGAAGGGTACTCAAAGCTAGTCACAGTTGATCTCCAAGTTGAGCCATGATGGAAACCATGGCTTGTAAGAAGTAGAGCTCATGAGAGTGGAGAATTGTCCATAACTGGGGGGGAGGGGGGAGAGCCTCTGCAAAGGTCTGGAGGTGGGAGATGGGATATGGAATGGCATGAGGGACAGAAGTCCATCCCTTTGGCTGGAAGATAAGAGTGCAGGAAGTGTGCCAAATTTGGAGAGGCCAATTGGAGCTATATTACCGAGGACTCTAAAGGCCAGAGGGTGAATCCTTGCACCTTTCTGGGCTCATTTACCTCCTCTGACAAGTGAGAAGGTTGGGCCAGATGACCTCTGTCCAGCTCTGAAGCCTTTGGCTGATGATCCCTGAGGCAATAGGGAGCCGATGGAGCTTCTTGAGCAGGGAAGTGTCAGACCCATGCCTCAGGAATAGCAGTTTGTGAGGGGAGCTTTTCATCCTTCTGCTATTCCAGAAAATCTCCCTCATTGCTCTTCCAGGCAACTTCGAGGTTCTAGAGGCAGGCTGGAAGTTCTGTGTCTTTCTCTTGGATCAGGGCAGGGGAGCAGTTGACCATAAAAACCAAAGAAAGAGTTCTAAAGGGACAGTCCTGGGGGGTGAGGGCAGCTGGGGGGAAGGTAGGACAGGCACCCCCAGGGCCTGAGAACCTCTCTAGGCAGCAGCCCACCCCTTGGAGCCCATGACTATTTGTGGAGACCCAGAGCCAGGATGTAAAATTAACAAAAAAGAAAAAGAAAAGGAAACAAAGTTTAAGTTCTGAAAAAAAAAAGATAAAGTATCCCCCAAAGTGAGGCATGCAAAGTTTTCTGGAATTTCACAAATGCTTTTTCTAAAAAGAACCACAGTCCTCACAAAGAACACACTTCACCCTTGGGACAGTTCCCCAGCCTCCTGGGAAAAGCATGGCCATGCTCTTGTCCTGGCATCAGACGCGGACAGTGGAATGCCAGCACCTGGCACTGAGTAGGAGCTTAAGAGACGCATATTGATATGCGCCCCATCGCTCAGCTCTGTGTCCTCAGACAAGCCACTGGGATTCTCTGAGCATCTGTTTTCTCATCTCTAAGATGGGCACGATGACGGTTACCCAACCTCTCTTATAGGGCTGTTGTGAGAATGTCAAATGTGTACTTTTATGTGCCCTGTGGCTTGTTGGGAGGAACGCTCCCTGAATTAGGAGACAAGGAAGACATGTGGTTCAAATCCTGCCTCTGATGCTTCCAAGCTTAATGACCTATGGCCAGACTCTTCTCACTTGTGACCCTCAGGCTGTCAGTCAATAAGCCTTCATTAAAAGCTTGTGAAAGTTTCAGGCACTGTGCTAAGCACTGGGATATGAAGGAAGGCCAAACCATGACCTCTTCCCTTAAGGAACTCTCGGTGGGAGAGGCGTCATCCTGCAAAATGGCCGGCTCCCAGGAATTGCGGCTATGTGGTGTCCTTAGACAGATGTTGCTATTAGAAAACCTTGGGCTTAGGGGTCAGGATGAGACCGAGGGCGATTGCTGGGGCTGCTCATTGTTTCAAGGCCTCCTCCAGCTCATTAATTTCTTGTCTACCTTGTGGAAGTGATGGTGTCTCTGTGCATAGCCTGGGAGATATCTCTGTCCTATCTTTGGTGTCTGCTTCCCTTCCTGTGCTCTTATCCCAGACTCACTGGTCAACTTGTAGTTCTTTGCCCATGGCCTACCCCCTGTCTGTGTCCCACCTCCTGTCCATAGCAATGGCGCTCCCCATGCTTCTCTCTTCAACCCCTATGATCCCTTGCTTCCTCTGAGCCTGTATTTAAGCACCATTTCCTTTGGAAGGCTTTTCCTATTCCCCCTAGTTTTTAACGCTTGCTCCCTCCTGAAATTACTTGCTATTTTTTTTAGGGTATAATGGAGGTGATCCTGAGGTTGGGCATTCCCATCCCAGCTCTTCTATTTCCTGCCTATGTTTGCTACACTTTTCTGGTTCTCAGTTTACTCATCTATAAAATGGGGAAAGAGGTGGGCTATATATCCTCCAAGGTCCCTAAAAGTATGATTTTGTGACATGATTGTGATCCTATGATATTAAGAAGCAACGTGACTTAATTGATAGGGAGCTAGCTTGGGAGTCAGAAGGACCTAGCTTGACGTTCCTCCTCTTGAGTCCTTCTGCAGGTGACTTTGGATAGATCCCTCCTTCTCTCTGTAATCTGTGTATCTGTGTAAGGCTCCAGGGAGCAGAGATGGTGCTGACCTGCCATGGTGGAGGGCATGCACATGTCAGTGACTCCACAGCTCTGGTCCCTAGTTCTGTTGGTGCCTTGGGGTCCTCCTCCTAAAATGAGATTGGTGGGGGGGGACCAAATCCCCTCTGGCATCTCTTCAAGCTCTTACAGGACCAAATGATCTTTTCCTGAGTTGGGCAAGTTCCTCAAGGACAGGGACCATTTTGATTTCAAATCTGTAGATGTTGTGTAGGGCAGTACCTTGTATATAGCTGGTACTTTAGGAACATTTTTTGTGTGAGTGTGGCCATCAAAGGAGGAAATCAACCAAATTATTCCAGTGCTTGAAAGTGAGTGTCAACAGAATCAGCTGTGATCCATTTATCAAGTGAAGACATTTCAGTTGTCCGCTCAATGAGAACAAGGGCTACACACTTCCCTGCTGGAACAGGGATTCCATTCAGATTGGCTGAGGGATTTGGTCATGCTCTCTGAGCCTTTATAAAAATCAGGAAATTGGTTCAGAATCCAAGAGATTTGAATGTCTGGTGAGAGAAAGCTGTCCCTGATGACTTGGGGGGCAAGTCGGAATACCTTCTGCCTAGATCTCCTCTGCACTCCACCCCTTCCCACACTGATCAGTGGAGGACATTTCATGTTTGAAAGAGTCAGGAGAATTTAGGGCTTCTCTTCTTCATCTTCCCAGTGGTGTTCTAGCAGCATCCTAGGAACAGCTGATGACGGTATTGGCACCAGGAACCATGGACACAGTGGACACAGATTGAAGTACAAAGAAAATCTTTACCATATGTAAGGGAGAGAGATGGCAAGTGGCATGGGCTGGACAGTTTGGACCACCACCACCACATTGACTGTCACCTCCCCTTAGATGCTCATGGAGACAGCTCAGGACTCTCAGCTCGAGAGTCTTGATAGTAATAATGGATCTGCTTCTTATGCAGCCCTCAGAGCCATTAGTGGGGGGGGGGGAACCCACCTTCTTCATCACCATTCAAGAAAATGCTGAACAATCACCACCAATAGGCAAATGAGCGTAGAAATCTTAGGAGTGGTAGCACCTCCCAGACCATCCATCCTATTTCTATTCTAGCCATCATCTGGGGGAAACAACTCCTGTGGAGAAGGGGTCATCCATCCCCACCAACTGCCAAGAAACTTCCCCTTAAAGACCAGCCTACCTGAGGGAGAGATGGGAGGCAGAATGTACCGGCTCAGTCAAACTAGCTCCACCACATTGACCACCTTCGGACCCTGATGGAGACAGCCTGGGACACAGAACCCTGAGCCTTGGGAATGTTACTGTTTCCAGGGCAGTGCCCTCAGCATCATCCTGGGAAGCAGCCTGGTCATAGGTCCTGTAGGTACTGTACATAGGTCATATGTCCTGTAGGTACCTCAGCTACTGAAGACCCAGATGAGGAAGTTCTGTCACCAAAGTCCTTGGTACTATTGAATGGGTCCCCATCAGAAACTGAAAGAATTTATCAGTGAAAATGATAGTAAAGAAGAGACCTGAGTATCTGCTAAGAACCATGGGACTCTTCCACTCGACTCGGAACTGAAACTTTCCATACAGATTCTCTCCCCAGAGTGAGCACCTTGAGAGCAGGGACAGTCTGACTTTTCTCTTTGTATCTCCAGTGCTCGACACAGGACTTTGCGCATAGTAAGTCTCTCATGCTTTATTTACTCATTCATTCATTTATTCAGAGCACCCCACAAATTGGAGAAAAGGATTTCCAGTAACCAGAAATTGTGAGTTCCTCACCCTGCCATATGTGCTCTCTAAACTTAAGCCCACTTTCTCCTGGACTCTTTATGTACTTGTGGGAGAGTGTCTCAGACTTTTGGTGGGGGAGGGGTGGAGAGAGTGATGCTTGTACTAACTTTTCTTAGTGTGCTATGTTACTAAATACTCTTAGTCAGGGTGACTAAGTGATATAGACTGGTAACCAATGAGGGAAGTGCACTGATGGGGACTCATGAGCTATAGTATTAGAATGATGCCTCCCCAACCCCAACCCTGAAGCAACTGAGCTTTGGCGATTTGGTGTACGGTGTGAATGGATGCTCAGGAGATTGGGTCCAGAGCCTGTGCTTCCTTTGAGTGCACAAATGTCATGACTGCCTAGATCACCAAGATGACCCAAAGGTGAGCAACTGCGTGACTTCTTTATTAGCTATTGGCAAGAGCAGCGGTATACACAGCAAGACTGCAGTCTCTTAGCTTGTTAAAAATATCTCAATAAATAAAACAAATAAGCAACATATACATTGAAATAGAAAATACCAAAAACAAAGAACGGGCGAGCTGAGCGAGTTGGGAAAGACTGAGCGAGGGGAGGGGGAGGGGCAGCTGAGAGTCTGAATTCCAGGCTTACTTGAAATCATGCAGGGATCATGGGGGGAGGAAGGGCCGGGCTGGGGGCAACCACTTTTTCTGAGAGCCTTGGTCCAGTTTAAACAGAACTGTACAAGAATTCATCTTTCTTTCATTAAAAAAATATACATTAAAAAAAGAACACAGTAAAAAGAAAAACAATCCCCAAACCAAGATTTCTCTTCTACGTGTTCCTGAATCTCAAAATTTCCAGAAAACAAAACAAAATAAGCCAAACCCAGAACGATCAAAACAATGACACACATCCATGACATACAACAGGAACAGCAAGGATGACCAGGACACACAGATCAGCATTGGGGGAATGTCCCTCAAGAGAGATGTTGAAAAGCGTTCGAAGACTGCTTAGCTCCGGGGCTGTTTTTCCACTCAGTCTCAATGCTCTGCAGGATCTCAGAGCTGCGAGGTCAAGCAAGGTCTTATGGACCAGATTCCTTGAGGTTGTTAAGGTTTCAGAAGTTATGAACTTGGAGATGTCCCAATTCCACTTCACCCTCAGACACACTGGACAATCTACAACAAAAAAGAACAAGAATAAAATTTTAAAAATTTTATTTATTTTTCGTACTGGAGACTCTTGGCATTGAGGGAAGGAACTTCAAAGGTCATTTGTGCCTGGACCTGACAAGCAGTGACATGCCCTTTGGTGGAAAACCTTCCATGAGAAGGAACCCCCTACCCATTTTCCTTGGACATGCATTTGTTAGGGTGGCTTCTCTTCTGCCCAGCCTAATGTGCCTTTTGCAGCTTCCACCCATTTCTCCTGGCTCTGCCTTTAGGACCAAAAGAACAAGACTGATCTCTCCTCCATGTAATAGTCTTCTGAAAAAAATAAGTTTTTATAATAAACTTTTTATTGTATTATTTTATTGCATTGTTTTAAAATAAACTTTTTATTGTATGAGTCTAGTTGTTCTTCAACTGAGAGTCTGTTTGAATAAATGCATAGAAATCTCATGGCTTCCCTGATTCTTCCCTTGTCTAGACTGATCTTCAACTGGTCTCTTCAACTGATCCTTGAATGTCATAACCTTGAGTTCCTTCACGCTATCCTTATTGCCCTCCACTGCACCACACCCACCTTGTCAATGGATTCCTGAAATGTGGCACCTAGGACTGGATATAATATTTTTGATGTGTTCTGACCAGGGTGGGGCACAGCAGGATGACTGCTGCCCTTGGCCTGGATGTGATGCCCTGCTCAGTGCAGCCCAAGTCTTCATTAGCTCTTTTGGCTACCACACCCATTGCTGGCTCACACTGAGCTTGGGGCCACTTGAACTCCTGGTTCTAATTTTTTTTTTTAATGAAGTGCTGCTTAGTCATTTCTTTCCAGTCTTATAATTGTGACACTGATTTTTGGAATCCACCTGCAAGACCTTGATTTCCTGAAAATGAGGTGTTAATGATAGAGTAAGAAGGAGAAAATGGGAGAATGGAGCCCTTGCCCATTCCTTTTCCCCTCTCTCCTTCTGGTCAGGTGCCCAGGGAGGAGTGAGATGCTGGGAAAGGATAGAGTGGGAAAGGATGGGGAGCTGAGAGCAGATTGGATTCAACTGTCACAGTCTGCATTGATTGAGCTCCCTTCAGGGAGGCTGAAGTTGGTAGCCTTCCTGACTGATCAGGATGTAATAATAATAAATAATACATGATAATGATAACAGGCATTGTCTAGTGACTGCTATGTGTCAAGCAGTGAACTAGGAACACACACAAAAAAAGAGCTGAAATAGTACCTGTCCCCTCAGAGTTCACAGTCTAGTTAAGATAAGACAACATGGACAGACATGACAGACATGACAGACAGACAGACAAAATAAATGCCAGGTGACTTGTGAGAAGGCATTTTTAGCTGTTGGGTTGGAGGGGGTGGTTCAGGAAAGGACCCCTGTGGAACAGTCTTAAAAAAAACTGGGAATTATGAGAGACGGAGATGAGGGTGCATATTTCAGTCCATACAAAGGCTTGGGGATGGGAGATGAGCATCACAGAGAAGGAACATGAAGGAGGCCATCTTGGCAGGACTACAAGGTTCATGGTGGAAATTGATATACAACATAGCTAGGCAGTAAGGTTGGAAATAAATTGGGAGGGAATTAAGAGCCAAAGCAGGTTAATAGTTGATCTTGGGTGTATCATAGAAAACTACTGGGGTTTAATAAGTAGGGTAGTGGCATAGTCAGACTTGGACTTTGGGAAAATCAGTTTGGCACCTGGATGAAGGATGTATTAGAGAAGAGAGTCTACAGGGAGGAAGAGCTTAGTAAGTAAGTCACTGCAGCAGCCCAGGTGGGAGGTGATAAGAACTTGAACTAAGGCAGTGGGAGAGGGGGCAACTGTAAGAGATGGAAGAAGTGAGAAGATTGGGAAACTGAGTAAGGTGAGTCAGTTACAAAGTTTGAAAACCTTGGTGACTGGGACAATGGTGGTGCTCTTAAAAGAAATGAGGAAGTTCAAAAGAGGAGTATTTGCGGAGGAGAGATAATGAGTCCAATCTTGAGAATTTTGAGTCTGAGATGCCTGGAGGACATCTACTTTGAGGTAGTTAGTGAGTCCTTGATGATATTAGACTAGGTCTCCAGAGAGAGGCTAGAGCTTGATATAGAGCTCTGGAAGGCATCCACCAAAAAAGGATAATTAAATCCATGTCACCTGACAGGTTCACCAAGAAAGAGGATAGAAGAGAAGAGGGCCCAAGAATGAACCTCGGGCCAACCCACTGTTGAACAGGAGGATGGTGATGAAGACTGCGCAAGGTCAAGCAGGTGGGAGAACTGTGAGGGAACAGAGGAGATGGGATCCAGGAGAGAGAGAGACTGGCAGTTACGATAACAACTGAGAAAAGGCTGCCAGATGGCTTGGTTAGATCATCTGTTACTTTGTACAGGCCCCTTCTAGCTAAAAGATGAGGTGGGAAGGCAGATTGGGAAGGGCTGAGAATGTAGTCAGAGGAGAAAGGGCATGGAAGCGCCCAGCACAGGCTCCCAAGTCACATTTTTGGTGGACAAACTTCCCTTGGAGTTGGAGCAGCATTTCTGGTGCCCCAGATGCTAAGTTCTTGCCTCCAATGATGGAAGTTAACACAAAGTTCTTTGTATTTAAAGGATCCTTGTTGATATCATTCTAAACCCTGAGCCTCCAGGAAGATATGTTCGGAAAGACCCTGCTTACCCTTTTCCAACTAGAAAATAAACTGATCCTTGAGGGAGAGGGGACTCCCCCTTCTGGACCTCTCTTCCCTGACCCTGCAATGCAGGAGCTACCAGGGTTTAATTTCTGTCTTTAAAGTCCCTTTCCCTACTGACTTTTGGGGGTGATTTTCCTCACTACCCAAAGCTTAACAATCAGCAAAGAGAGAGGCCTTAAGATGTTCAGCAATAATTCAAGTCAGCCTCTGACACTGGGATGTGTTTTCCTTGGCAACAAGGATGCTGGAGAAGGCCCACTGGGGTGATCCCAGCCATCCTACAGCCAGAAGATTTGATTTGAATTTGGGTCTGGAAATGGGGATGTGTGTGTGAATAAAAATACCCTTGGAATCTAATCATGAGCTCAGCTTGAAGTCTTCTAATTGGGTGAGGGGGGTGAGGGATCAGGCGACCTAATGACTAGGGTGTTGTTGGGGAGAGGGTCTTCACAGAGCCCATAAATGGAGCATCGCTGCCTGCATGTGGTCCATGGTGGGCATCTCTCCAGGTTCTGCCTTGGGTGACTTGTGGGAAGACCTTCACTCGCCTTCCCCGTTCCCCACCCTCCCTCTGCTTTTAGCCCAGGGTGGGGGCAGTTACTGCATCCTTATGCAGCGTCCCATTTCCTTTATACATCACTTTTATAAAATGCAGGGTACTTTCTCACAACTCCACCCTGCAAAGGCGGGAGGGAAGATCTGTATTATTGTTCCTATTTTACACTCAGAGAGGTCAGGTATCTTGTCCAAAGTCAAGCAGCCTCAGTGACATTGGAAACTGGTGGATGATGGACCAGGATTCTTGATGTAGAGGGAACCATTCAATCAGAGGCCATCCATCCAACCCCCTCATTCTACAGAAAAGAAAGCTGACCTGCCCAAGGCCACACTATGGTTAGGTGTTACATATTCAGCCTTAAGAACAAAAGGAAAGGACCCAGGGAAGGAATGCCGACCACACCCCTTTGACCCTCCATTCAGTGAGGCTCGTGGGTCAGCCTCTAGTCTGGGGCTGTGGAATTCTCACCTGGCTTGCTTTGTAGAGGGGGCCACCTGGACTCAAGAGACTGTCTCTTCTCTCTTCCAGGGTCCACTTACAGCCATTCCATAAAGGTTTTTGGAACTATTTTCCTAAATCTTCAGGCAAACAGGCTATATAGACTGAAAGCATATAGAATGGCGGACAGAAGGTTGACTTTGGAGATGCATGAGTAGGGTGTCACTCTTGGCTATGACACTTCCTGGCTCATCTTGGACAAACCACTGCCTCCTTGGCCCTGGCTTTGTCATCTGTAAAAGGAGGTGGCTCCGGTGACTGCCAAGGCTCAGAATCCCCTAAGTCTTCATTCTACATGCATTTATGAAATGACTACTATGTGCCAGACACTAGGGATACAGAATTGAGAGAGAGACAGAAAGAGAGAGAGAGAGAGACAGACAGAGACAGAGACAGAGACAGAGAGACAGAGAGACAGAGAGAGACAGAGAGAGAGACAGAGAGACAGAGAGAGACAGAGAGAGACAGAGACACAGAGAGAGACAGAGAGAGACAGAGACAGAGAGAGACAGACAGAGAGAGACAGAGATAGAGACAGAGAGACAGAAAGAGACAGAGACAGAGAGAGATGGAGAGACAGAGACAGAGAGAGACAGGGAGACAGAGACAGAGAGACAGAGATAGAGACAGAGAGACAGAGACAGAGACAGAGAGAGATGGAGAGACAGAGACAGAGAGAGACAGGGAGACAGAGACAGAGAGACGGAGAGAGAGAGATGATCTTTGCCTTCAATGACATTCTCATTGCAGGGAGAGTGTTGGCATGTGCCCAGCTACTTAAGCATAAAGTCTACACAAAGTAATTTCAAGAGAGAGGAAGTGTTAGTAACTAGAAAGACCAGTGTAGGAGGGGGCACTTGAGCGGGGCTTGGAAGGAAGCTAGGATTGTGCCCAACCAACACATTCCACCATTGAATAGTCTGAGCCACTCGGGAATTTCTGCTCTCCCCTAGCTGGAATTCTACCCCCCTGCTTCTTCTTCCATCCCCCAACACATTTACCTGCCCCAGTGGCATTTTATGCCCCATCACATGAGTCCCAGGCTCAGCCCAAATGGCGGAACTCAGTCCCTTGCCTGACTCCACTTTGAAGACCATACTGAAGTTTCTCCTCGAGCTCTGCATGGCCAGGCTGTGAGTCCCAATTCCTTGAGCCTTGCCTCATAAGGCCAATTTCCCAATCCTTGAAATAGTTTCATTGCTCTTTGAACCTTTTCCAAGTGTTCTGGAGTCAGATTCCATGGGCCTTGGCCAAGAAGAGGGGTTATGCATTATGTCCCCACTCACACTAGACTAACTCAATTAAGGTTTTCTACTGTTACACAGACCAGAAATCTAGAGAGAGGAGGATTTGGAGTATTAAACAGTGCACGTTCATTACCCAGCCTGGGTAAGAATTCTCATCCTGACAGCTGAGCAGTCCCAGATACCAAAGTGTCCAGCTCCAGGAGGGGTTCAATGCAATCCCCAGCCCCTCACCCAGCACGTGTGGGGGTTGTGTCACCCTGGGCGCATCATCTTTCCTCCTCTGAATGTAGGGAGATAAGGGAGGTTTGGGACTGTCCAGAACAGTGTAGAAACCCAGGGTTTTGTTGGCAGTTCTACAGGATAAAAGCAGGAAAGTGGAGGAGATGGGAGGAAAGGGGGTGTGAACAACAGATGACCTGGCTGTTTCCACCTATTTCTGGTTCTGGTCACAGCTTCATTTGCATGTCAATTAGAGAGGATGCTGGGAGGAGCAAAGCTCTATGACAGTCCACAGGATGATGGTAAGGCTGCATTAATGGAAGGTTAATGGATAGAGATGACAGTATGTTCTTTCTGTGGGTTCTCCTTGGAGGCCATGTGCCACTTGGGGACTACATTTTAAGAGAGACATAGGGAACCTCAGAGAGGCAGAGTGGTCCAGTGGATGGAGCCCTGGACTGGGAGTCCAAAGAACTAGCTTCACACTTCAACTCGCCTCAGGCAAGTCACCTTTCCTTTAAGGCTCAGTTTCCTCATTTATCAAATGGGGATGATAGTGACTACAGTCTGTACCTTATAGGATTATTGTGAGGCTCAGTGAAGACACAGTAAGCCTCAACATGCCTTGCAAATGGCCCTTCTCGTTGACATAGGCGTGTCAGATGGCTCCCATCTACAAGGAGGAGGCAGAAGCAGCAGAGGGCCTTTGGGTGCTCTCATCCCCTTCTGGGGGTGCTTTATCCGTCCACTCCCCAGGACCATCTCCGTGGCCCTGCCCTACAATCCCTGGCCACCACCTCCTTCTATGAGATGGATGTGGATAATAATGGATTCCTCTGCCCTGCCCCCCATCCTCAGCTCTCTCCTAGCTCTAGCTTGGAAGGTTGCTTCAAAGGCTCCGCCATTTTCATGCCCCCCTCTCACTGTCATCTCGTCCCTATATGCCCTTCCTCCTTCTCTGGAGAATGGAAGCTCCTTGAAGGCAGGGATGGTTTTCTTTGTTTTCCTCTCCTAGGACTCAGCCCAGTGTCTGGCAGCAAGTCATAAATGCCTGTTGAACCTAATGGAGTTTTCGGCGAGGTGGCTTGCACATTCGAGGAGTGAGAGAATTATTTCTGAAGGCACAGGGCCTGGGTTCATATCCTACCCTGACACCTACTATCTAGTAATGTTGAGCAAGGCCCTTGGCCTCCTTGGGCCTCAGTTTCCTCACTGCGGCAGATACTGGAGAACAAGGAGGTCTGATAGTAAGGCCAGCCATCAGAGCGGGACAACGTGCCACCCAGCTATCAGGCTGCTACTGCCTGCAGTTTGCCTGCCTGTCCAAAGCAGTCTGTCCTTTGCCCACGCTAGGACCCAAGGGACTCATCCTTGACCCTAGGAATTGCCCAGCCAGCATTCAGGATGGTAGGGGTGGGGGGAATGAAGCAATGGATGGGGAGGGGGCCCCTCCCTTAACACGCACATGTGCACTGCCCATCCCCCAGCAGCACACCCCAGGCACTTCAGGCCTCAGGTTTAGTCCACTCCAAATAGTTAAAGCCTTTAAAGTGGGCCTGGGCAGAGAGTCAAGTGGGACTCTCCCTTCCAGAATGTGGTTGTAATTAGGTAATTAATAACGGAGGATGGAGGGAAGGGGGGGGAGCTAAATGGAAACCTTCCTTAGTTTGGGGGAAATAATTATAGCAGTTTTTGATATATGAGCTGAGTCAGCCCTCCAAGGGGCGATAGCGTGGCATCCCTGAAAAGTCAGAAATTAGAGGGGCCGTCCCCAAGACAGTATGGGTTACAGGCTGGGCTTCCTGAGCTGCTGCCCTCAGGGAGGGAGGCCACCAGACAGCAGCAGGTCATCAGGTTCCTCAGGGCTCTCCCCTGGGGCCCTTTGATGGCTCAGTGCCCCTAGTCAGCTGCTGGGGCCAGACAGGAGCTGTGTTCTCCGGGGAGGACGGGAGCCCTGTGAGGGCTCGCAGGGATGGTGCTGGCCTGTCCTGGCCTGTTGTGTGTGTGTTCTGTGAGAGCAGGGACTGCATCTGTGTCCTCAGAGCTCAGCAAAGTATCCGGCACAGAGTAGGTGCCTTATAAATGCCTTTTGAGTGACTCTAGCAGCTGAGTGGCAAAAATGCCCCTGTATTTGGCTCTGCCTGCCTGATGCAGGAGTGGGTGGGGATAGAGCACTGGCCTTGGAGGCAGGAGGACCTGAGTTCAAATCAGACTTTCAAATCAGACAAGTCAGTTAACCCCAATTGCATTGCCATCCCCCCTCCAAAAACAAAGCAAAACAAAACCAGGAGGGGTGGGGTGGCCAGACTTTGTGGCCAGTGGCTGAGAGAGACCTGAAGGGATTAGAGGGTGGGGTTTCAATGAAGTGGGGGGGGCCTTCCCCGGGACATGTGATATCAGCAGTCAGTCAGTCGGTCAGCATGGGCTGGGGGCTCTGCTGGAAATGCATTTCTTTCCACTGAGCTGGGCTATGACATGTAAACTTCATGGTGTGACTGAGGAGCCCCTTCCTCCCAGAAGTCCCCCATGATTTCTCCCATCCCCTCCCTTTCTCAAATCACCTTGCACACACATTTTGCCCTGCCCTGTAGGATGGAAACTTCGAGCTCCAGGACTTGGAGATTCTTGCTTTGCCAGCACCTGGCACAGTGCCTTCTGGCTCTGGCACCCCGGGTCTGAGTTCAAGTCCGAGGTTCCTGCTTTCCTATCTGTGCAACTAGTGGTCATTCACTTTACCTCAGGTCTCAGTTTTGTCATCTGTCAAGTGAGAGGCTTGGACTTGGACATCTGAGATCCTTTCCAGCTTGGAATCATAGGAGGTGTTGAATGTTTGTGGACCTAAGTTACTGCAACTGCTGATAGCCAGACTAAGGTAGTGGAGCCTCAGGGGCACAGAGAAGACTGGCCCCTCCATCCTGCTTGCCCTACGTGGCCAAGGAGAGAAAGGCAGAGCCGCCACCCAGCCAGGACCCTGGACTTGGAGCTGTAGGGGACCTCAGAAGGCACCTGATCCACCTGAGCCATAAGGAAGCTGAGGCTCAGGGTCCTTGCCCAGGGTCACCTAGCCAGGAGGTTGTATTTACAGCCCGTATTTTGCTAAGAGAGAGGGAGCAGGCTCCAAGGGCATTCCATCCCTGCGGCCAGGGGCTGCTTTTGAAGGGAGGCCTAGGCAGGACAATCAGGGCCACTGGGGGTTGAGTACCACAGCCTTTGGGAACAATTTCATCCCATGAAAGTGGGTGGCTCCCACCTGTACCAGGGGCAAAGACCCAGCATCCATGGGGTGCCTTTGCTGGGGGCACCTATTCTCCTTCCTCTGTGCAGAGTGTGGTGTCTGGCATGTAGGAGGTACTGAATAAATGCTGACAGAATAAATAAATTCATTGTAGGAGCTAAGATGAGAGCTGTCAATCCCACCCCCAAATGTGCTGTTCACGAGCTCAGCTGGACACACCTTGGAAATTATGCAAAAAGAGATGGATGGGGATTGTAATAGGGCAATGCTGGAGATCTGAACGTCATCAGGAAACTCCCAGGAGTCAGATTCACCCTGCAATGCTCCTGAGACCCCTGCTGCTGGGGGAGGCAGAGAGGACACACTTTGTGAGGCTTTGTCCTGTTTGGCTTCACAATGGGCAAGCTGGTTAAAAATTCACTGAGTTGTCACTAAATACAAAATGAATGTTGAATTCCCAGTTTATAGAAATTTCCTCCCTCCCTTCCCTCTCCTTTCTCTCTCCCTTCCCTCTCTCTTCCCTTTCCCTTCCTTCCTTCCTTCCTTCCTTCCTTCCTTCCTTCCTTCCTTCCTCCCTCCCTTCCTTCCTTCCTTCCTTCCTTTCTTCCTTCCTTCCTTCTTTCCTTCCTTCTTCCCTCCTTCCTTCTTTCCTTCCTTCTTCCCTCCTTCCCTCCCTTCTTTTCTCCCTCCTTCCCTCCCTCTGTTCTTTCCTTCTTCCTTTCTTCTCTCCATATATATGTATATACATATAGATCGGCAATACAGTCTATAGAAATCTCATTGTCGCGTGCTGGCTATACCATCTGAATTCAAGCCCTGGCTTGAAGGGCTCCAAGAAGGAGACTAGTGATTGTCTGGAAGCCAGCCTTCCATGCTAGGGACTGTCCTTTTCACATTTCAGGGATATCACAAGGGATGAGCCTGCTTTTGGTCTCTGGGGGTGAATCAACAATAGACTACTATTTTATGTGACGTCAGGATATTTCTATAGTGTGTGGTACAGGGGGAGAGAGCTGACCTTGGAGGCCACAAGACCTGGGTTCAAATCTGTCTCTGATTCACACAGACTGTGTAACCCTGGACAAATCCTGTCACCTCCCAGTGCCTCCAGGAAACTCTTTGAGCCTTTAAATACAGAGCAGGAGCTAATGGAAAGCAGGCGCTGTTGGTTACCTCACACTTGGGCCTAGGAGGGGAGAAAGTCTGTGCTTCTTCAGTCCCATCTGAGGCTTTCTTGTTTGGAATTGTGCTCTTCCTCCAGGAAGCATCTTTTTTAGGGTTAGGATGAGGGAACAATAGGTACACCAAGGAGCTGCTGGTAGGATGGGAAATTGGTCTAAACATTCTGGAGAAAAATGTAGAGTAGGGCCCAAAGGGCTGTAAGACTCTGCTTACTCTTTGGGCCAGCAATGCCATCACTGAGGCTGGACCCCAAAGAGTTCAAAGAGAAAGGAAAAGGACCCATCTGTGCACAGATATTGATAGCAGCTCTTTTTGTGGTGACAAAGAACTGGAAATCAAGGGGCTGCCCATCCGCTGGGGAGTGGCTGAACAAGCCGTGAGCTATGAATGTGATGGAATATATTGACTGTGCTACAAAGGTGCTTCCAGGAAAAACAATGTCAAACCAAAGCAAACCCAGCCAAACAAAACACAGCAAGGTATTTATGAGCTGATACAAAATGAATTGGGAAGAACCAGGAGATCCTTGTGCACAGGACCAGTAATGCTGTGATGCCGATGTGAAAGACTGGGCTGCTCTGATCAACACAATGATCCGAGGCTGTCCCAAAGGACTCAGGATGAAAAGATGTTCTCCATCTCCAGAGTGAAAACTGATGCTTTGGTGTGCAAACTGAGGCACAATGTTCTCTTTCTTCTTCTGTGATATGGCTAATGTGGAAATAAGTTTTGTGTGATTTCACATGTATAATAGATGGCCTCTTCCTTGCCTTCTCAGTGGGTAGGAGAGGGAGAAAATTTGGAACTCAATTTTAAAAGAAAAGAATGTTTAAAATAAATTATATATATATATATATATATGTGCATATACATACATAGTTGTACACATATGTATGTGTGTGTATGTATATATGTGTATACACACACATACATAAGAGGGAAGGCTGATGGGCCATAAATTCTCTGCTGAGTCTCACTGACTTTGCCCAAAGCACAGAATGGTCAGTACCCAGAGTCAGCAGCTAAGGTACATATCTATGTTTTCCAGCCTCATGCCAGGGCAGCTTTGTCCCAGTACCCTGACAGATTTAAGTGAGCCTTGGCCTTTTACATTCCCCCCTCTTTTGAGGGATCCTAGGATAAGTGGAGAAGCCATTCAGATCCTTGAGGGATGGTGTACTGGGACTGAGGGCAGCAGAGCCAGCTTGAGCTTCACATGGTCTTAGATCTGTTTGGGAAAGGGGCCTTCGAGGCCATCTTAAAGATGAGAAAAGTGAGACCCAGAGTGACCTGCCCACAGTCACAGAGCAGTAATGGGCAGAGCTGGGATTTGAACACAGGTTTTCTCATCTCTAATCCACCCTTCTTTCCATTGTCTACACCTCTTCCTTCTGAATTGAACTCCTCCCCCATCTCAGCTTCCTCCAGACTCCCAAAGTAAGACAGGAAGTATGAGTGGGACCATGAACCTCAGCTGCCAGATTTCACAGAACAGGAAGCAAAATAAAGAGCTGGTCTATCCTCAGAGCCCAGACCTCCTTTTGTAGTGGTCTATGAAGGGAGACTAAGTACTGAGTGGAAAAAATTGGACTTTGAAAGGTGGGCACAAACTTGGGAGCTTTTATCTAGCCTTGGTCTCTACAGTTCCAGGGGAGGAATCTGAGGCTCCCTGGTCCATGGAGCTAGAAGGCATCTGGGTCAGGATTCAAACTCAAGACTTCCTTACTGACTCCTCAGTGTCCACAGTGGGCCCTCCCAGGTTGATGCTTTCCTGAGTACAGAAAGATGGTGGGGTCAGGGAGCTTCCACTGGACCTCTTTTCCTCATCTCTATTCTGAGCCAAGGGCTCACTGGCATAAGTGACTTTCCAAGAGACACCTTGGTGTTAACTCCACTATAGGGAGAAGGGCTAGACCTGGAATTTCTTTGAGTTAGGAAAGTCCCAAGTGAGGAAACTCCCCCTACCAATCCCAGTCAGTACCTTATTTGCAGCTTATCGTTGAGTTTCCTTCCAAAGAGAGATTGAATCACTTGCCCTTGGCCACACAGCCAATATGAGTCCAAGATGGGCCTTGAACTGAGGTCTGCCCAGCTCTGAGGATGACTTTCTATCCATTCTGCCACACTGGCTCCCAATGACACCCTCACTTCCTATCATATCCTGATAACTTTTGCTACTTTCTCTCCCCATGACCCTCGTATTTCATCCAGGAGAGACTGAATGGTCTGTGCTATTTTCCCTTGCTTCCTGGCCATGGTCCAGGCCAGCTCTGATTCTCCCCTCGCCCTCTCCAGCCAGCCCAGAGCCAGCAGGAGCCAGAACAGCTCCACCCTTAGCCCTGCCTCAGAAATCTCGCTGGTGGGGATGCTGGTGATGTGTGCAGGACTAGATGGTAGTTGGAGATCTATAGGTGGGCAGGAGAAGGAGGGGGCTAGAGGAGGCTCCCTTCACCAGCTCTGTTCATGTATAGGTGGGGCTGAGCAAATTCTAGATGTAAACCCCACCCAGGAGCAAACCCAAGAAGAACAGGACCTGAGAGGTAGGGGCCCTCCCCAGGAGCTGAGGTCCTGGCTGACTGACTCAGTTTCCTCCTTTGTTAAATGAAGGGAGGTGGACTGCTCTACATCATGATCTTATCATGGAAGGTGTAGGGAGGGAAGGGGCCAGGATCATCTTGAAACCCCTGTCCAGCCCTGAATTTCTTGGAAACGACACAGGACAATATTAGAAAATAAATAAGTGAAAAAATGTCACCCACGCTGAAATCTGGCACCGCTGCCTGGGCTTAAGTCTTCAGCCTCTCAATTCTCTCTGCATTTTAGCTTATGGGGAAGGCTGAACAGAGAGCCGAAAGCTGGGAGCTAGTGCCTGGAGTCACCCTTCCTTCCCCTCTCCCTGGCCATAGAATGCAGACTCCTGGAGGGCAGGGACTTTGGCACTTGGGGGCTCTGAATCCCATCGCCTACTAAAGTGCCAAAGGAACATACAGGAGGAGCTTAATAAGTGCTTCTCGGACTGGATTTCTCTTCCACTGGCTCTCGGGGTCAGTTACCACCTGTGTGATCTTGACAAGTCATATTTACACCCGTAGACCTCCAGTTCCTCAGGGGCAGGCCTGGGCAGGGTGGCCTTTGAGGTTTCCATCTCCAAGGCTCTGAGCTTCTAAAGGAGAAGGGCACCAGGAGGTCAGGCAGGTGAATGCCTCACCTTTGGTTCAAAGCCTGGCTCTGACACTTACCAGCTCTGAGACCCTGGGCCTGTCACTTCTCTCTGGCTCTAGCTGTTTCATCTGTAAAAGGAGGCGGTTGGATTTGCTGGGCTCTAGGGTTTCTTCCAGCTCTCTGAGGTGCACACAGGTAGTGGGACCATCCACCGGGGTCAGCCGCCTGGAGTGCTTCTCTGTGCCTTTTCTGAAATGCTGGCTTTGTATTTCCCTCTGAACTTGGGTGTGTCTCGTGTTCAGCGGATTCTCAACACTTCAGACAAAAGCCTGCAGCTTTTGTCAAGACCTGACTCAGAAGGAGCTGGAGAGGAAGTGGGAGGCCCAGCTGCCAGCCCACTCCCCTCTTCTCTTTGCTGGGAATGGGCAGTGGCAGCCAACCAGCTTGTCCAAGGCAGCAGTCAGTCCCTGGATCCTAGCTCCACCCCTTCAGCTCTAGTCCCTCCCCCTCATCCCCTAGCTCCCTTCCCCCAGTCTCCAGCCTCTAGCTCCTAACTCCCAGGCTCTAGCCTCCAACCTCCAACCTTTGTTCCTTAGCCTCCAGCTTCTCTCTTCCCTTGGAAATGGGTGGGATAGGGGGCAGAGGGCATTAAGAGTTTGATTTAAAAGGAGCCAATCTCAGCTCTCCTTCCTTCCCAGCTTCTGAGCTCAAAGCTCGGAGTTAAGGGAAGAGTAGATGGAGAAAGTGATAGATTCTATTAGAAGAGGGGATAGTTGACCCACCGGAGCTGAGACAAACTTCTCATCCAGGCAGGTTAAATCCTGTTCCTGAGATCTTTCTGAGGTAAGACTGTGAAGCAGGTGACACCTCTCTCGGTTCCCTGCCACTCAGCTCTTCTGGCTTCCCTCTCCAAACAGCTGGCTCCCTTCTCCTCCTTTGCCTAGTTACTCTGTGTCCACATACAATGCCCCACCCAGACCTGACTTTTCTGGGCATCAACCCAGGGATTACATCAATTCTTGCTAAAGTGTGAATGACTAATGGCCCCTGAAGTGTTAACTCTCACTCCTGGGGTATTTGCATTTTAAAAGTGAATTGGTTAACCCAAGCTTACGGTAGGGAAGAGTGTCTAGGTGCCTGACTCCTCTCCATCCCCCCTACCCCACCCCCAGCTGAAAACTTTCTCTTCTTCCTCAAATTCTTCAGAGCTCTTTGGAGGATGGATTGGAAAGGGGCAGGCTGGAAAAGGTGATCAGTCCAGAGGCTGATCTGAGGCAAACTGCATATCTGACTGCATGTCTGAGGCAGACAGGACAGAGGCTGCACACGTGGGGAGAAGGGGGATGAGTTTGGTGGGCAGGGACATGACAACCAATAGGAGTTGAGATTCGAGGGGAAAGAGAGAGCATTCTGTTGCTCTCAGTAGGGGTCTTTTGAGGAGTGCTGGCTCTAAGGTTTTGGGTGAGCTGCTTTTGAGGTGCCTGTGAGCCCCTGCAAAGGGGATGCTCAGCAGCTGGCAGGGGACAGGCCGTTGGAGCTCAGGTGCTCTAACTCCCCTGCCCTGAGATGGGAGGAATATGAGACAAGCTTCTGATGCCCATTTCATAACTGAGAAGTCCTGTTCTCTTTCTGGGTCTCAGTTTCTTCTTCTGTGAAATGGGGGGGGGGGATTAGATTAGCAATCCGGGCTTCTTAATTTGGGGTCTATAAACTTGTTTTAAAAAGTATTTTGATAACTGTATTTCAATCAAATGAGTTTCCTTGGGTTCCTATGGATTTCATTTTATGCTTTTTTAAGGCGTCTAAGTCACATATTTAAAAATAGGGCAAAGGGCCTCGAGTGAGGCCTTCCCTGAGCCCTCTGCATTCATCAGACTTCCGAAACCCCAGCATGGAATTGTGGCGTGAACTTTACAGGGCAGCCCAGGCAGCCAGATTTGGAGATGCTGAAATATCTGGAGGGACAAAGGAAAGGGATCTCAGGACGCACCCAAACAAGTGAGAGGATTCAGATGGGAAGAGCATCAAGCCTGGTGCCTCCTCAGATCAGTCTGACTCCAAATCTTCTAACCTCTCCTTCTGTGCCTGCCTTAGGTGAACCCTCCTCTCTGCTCCCATGTTCATTACCCTTCCTGATGCCTTTATCACTCTCACACAGACCACCACAAAGCTTCCCAGATCTCCCCGTATGCAGTCTGTACCTCTCCACCGAGCTTAATATTCCTAAACACAGCCATGTCACTCCCCTTCTAAAAAACCTGCCGGAGCTCCCTATTATGTCTATTGGATAAAACACACTCTCTGCCTCCAAGCTACATTTCGAACCTTAGTGCCCATGACTCTACCTCCTGCTCTCTCTTCTGGTCAAGCTGGCTACTATGTCTTGACCATGACTTTCCACCCCTTGGCTGCATGTTGCTGCCTGAGTCTGTCCTCACCTTGGCCTTCTAGACTCCCTCCTTCTCTCTGGAGCCCTGCTCAGGCTCTATCTCCTGCTCAGGGCTCTGCTGATCCATCTCATCAATCCTCAACTCTAAGACTTCCTACTTCCTTACATTGTTTCCCTGGGTACAAGTCATCTCCCTGGGGGCGGGGCCTGTGACATACTAAGGATTTGCTTGAGATCTGCTTATTTGGGGGAATCGAGGCCACTGCTCTTTTGAATTTCATAAACGAAGAAACTGCATCCCAGAGAGGTGCAGGACAGTGTCCCAAGTCACACAGGAAGGAAACAACTTCCATCAGAGTCAGACCTAAAACTCATCCCATTACACTCTTACAATGCAGGCAGAGAATTCTAACAGGACCTTTCTCCCAAATCAGGGGCAGAGGGAGGGTAGGGGCAAAAGTGCCAAGAATCAGAAGCACAGGGTGTCAGAGCTGGAGCTCCCAGACCCCCTACCTGAAGGGTGCCCGCCACAACCTGCCCAAGGAGGGTTTGTCTGGCCTCTGCTTGGAGAATTCCAGGGAGGATCCCACCCCCACCCCCCAAGGTAGCTCATTCCACTTGGGGACAGTTTTCTCAGAGAGAAAGTTTTTCTGTATGTCAAGCCTACATTTGCTTCTTAGAAAGACTGAGATTTGGAGTCGGAGAGTCTGGGTTCAAATCCTAGGGGTTATGGGACTTACTCCTAGCCTAGTGTGCTTTTTTTCACCTGTAAGGCCAAGTCAGATGCCTTGGCCTTACAGGGATGCCTCCTCCAGAAAGCTGGAGAATTCCTATCCCAGAGTCTAGGAGGCCCAGCTACCCAAAGCTGGATGGACCAGGCCTGGGGCAGAGACAACAATGGAGCATTCTTTCCCCAGCCCCATGATATGAACTTGATTTCTCCTCAGACAGCTGCTTCTGTGTGCACGGGGGAGCTGGATTTTATGTCTTGACAAATGTGCATTTATAAAAAATGAGAATTAAAAAGAATGTTCCTCCTTGCTCCCCTGGGCATTTTTCATGCCTTACCTGGCTGCCCCTCTTGCTACTCCTAGTCCTGGCTCTAGAGGTAGGGGTGATTCTCTTCAAATTTCCCAATGAAATACATGCATGGAATACTTAGACATGGACTGGCTTGGCTTTCTTCCTCAAAGGTGCAGTTCATATGGTGAATCATTCATTTCCATTGGGATAAAGGAGTGGGGATGGTCAGGGCTGACATTGTCTCTGGTCCAGCAAGATTTGGGCAAAGGTAAAGATTCTTACAGATGGAGTCATTTTCATATGTTATAACGCCAATTAAAGCCAACCCTCAGAGGGGGGAATGTGGGTTCAAGGCTGACTGTGCCTGTGTCTGGAGGGGCCTTCCAGAAGACTGTCCCAAGACTAGAGCCAGACCTTCCTGAGAAACAGCTGGAGACCTCTGCTAGGTGCTTCCCATGAAGGTCAGTGAGGGTTAGGGAGTGCCAGAGCCTCCTTAGGAGTCTTGGAGAAAGAGACCCTTCAAGGCAGAGACATAGAGGAGGCAGGGCTGAGCAGTCAGGGCAGCTGAGGAAGAAAGAAGAAAGAAGGGCTTCAAATGTAGAGGGATTTCCTGACCCAGCTCCAGTATCAGGGGCCTGGATCTATCCATTTTACCTTGGGGATGACCTAGGTCAGGGTGGCTTGGGAGGCCCATAGGATCCTGGAAACCTTCATGCCCTATTTGAATGCACACTCTCCTCCTTATGTGACTTATCCTGGGTCATAAAGGCTGAGCTAGGGGTGGAGCCAGGATTTGAACTCGGGTCCTTTGCCTCCAATTCCAGCATTCTCTCCCCAAGAGCACATTGGTTTCCTCTTTGTTGAAGGTCTTTGCTTTAGGTTGGCTGGAGGCCTCTGAGAGACCCTCTGCTTCTGAGAATTGATGCCTCTGGGCAGTACCCCCTTCTTGAGAAAGCTTCTCAATCCCAGCGCGCCTTCCCTCTAAGTATTTCCTATTGATCCTGTTTATAGATGACTGTATGTGTATATTTTGCCTTTAATTCTGTTTGCAAGCTGTTTCTTCCATGTGATGGCAAGCTTTTTGAGGGCAGGGGCTGTCATTTGCCTACACTTGTATCCCCAGGCCTTAGCACAGGGCTGGCACATTCATCAAAGCTTATTGGCTGCTTCTGCCCCATGCTGGGCTTTGCATGTCCATCAGAAGCATTCCTGGCTGCTTTTCTTATGAGGCCAGCTCCTCTGCTTTCCCGTAGTCCTTGGCCTCTTTCTGCCTCTTTCCTGCCTTCCTCCCTTCCACATTTGAAATTCAGAAAGAGAACAGGCCCTCCAGTGGGAGAGCAGGGAGGGAGGCGATCGGGGTGGGAGCTCTCCCACCCTCCATGCCATCTGCCCTCCCCTCTCCCAGCTCCGTGAGTCAGGCATCTGACCTCTGGCTTGCCTTCTCTTCATGAGAAAAAGGAATCCTGCTGGAAATGACCTTATTTATGATGCCGTGAGCAGGCTTCCAATGGGTCCCTAGTGGTTTTCAGCAGCTCTGCTGGCTCTGCTCAGCTCGGAGAAGGAGGACTTCACACCAACTTGGAGGCAGGCCTTTTTCCCTCCCTGGCTTGGAGCAGTTGGTGGACTGGCCTAGCTCAGGCAGCCAGCAGTGGCTCCATAGGCCGGGCTTCTTCTCAGGGATGGCAGCCTCCTTGGTTTGGGCAGCCTACCCAGCCCTTGCCGAGAGAATGGGGCAGAGGCCAGAGGTGGCTTTTGGGGAGGGGCAGCTTGGTGGAGTGGATAGAGCATCAGGCTTTGAGTCAGGAAGGCTTTCCCCTCTTTGGGCCTCAGGGTCATCCCCTGTAAAAGGAGGGGGCCAGACGAGATGGTTCTGAGGTCCCTTCTCGCCTCAGATCTCTGCTGCTGTGATTCTGAGACAGATTCAGGCCAACACCACCACCGGTGACAACGTAAACTGTAGCAGCAACAGCAACAGTAACAGGTAGCATGTAAGTAGCACTTCAAGCAAAACACGTTGTGAGCGTTGTTTCATCTGATCCTCACAACAGCCCTCAGAAACAGAAGCTGATATTATCTGCATTTTCCAAATGAAGAAACTGAGAGAGATGAGAGGTTAAGTGACTTGCCCAGGGTCATACGGCTATCAAGTGTCTGAGATTAGATTTGAACTCAGGTCTTCCCTGAGAGTCTATGTGCTCTATTCATTGCTTATCTAACTGCCTTTGACGTGCATGTGTGTGTGTGTGTGTGTGTGTGTGTGTGTGAGTGAGTGTGTGTGCGCGCATGGTGTGTGAGTGAATGTGTGTGAGTGTGTGTGTATGTGTGTGGGGTGTGTGTGAGTGTGTGTGTATGGTGTGTGAGTGTGTGTGTGCGTGTGCGTGTGCATTTGTGTGTGTGCGTGTGTGTGAGTGTGTGTGCATGCATGGTGTGTGAGTGAATGTGTGTGAGTGTGTGTGTATGTGTGTGGGGTGTGTGTGTGAGTGTGTGTGTGTATGGTGTGTGAGTGTGTGTGGTATATGTATGAGTGTGTGTG